>OX333073.1:4348765-4578057 GCA_946863875.1 Alloplasta piceator
AGTCTCGCATGCACGCATTTCTCAAAGAGAAGTCGGAGAGAGAGAGAGAGAGAGAGAGAGAGAGAGAGAGAGAGAGAGAGAGAGAGAGAGAGAAGATTTATGCGGTTCAAGAGTGAGTTTGTGCGTGCAGATTTTTCCGACGTCGAAAATATAATCGTGTACGTGCCGATCGTCCGGTAAGTTTGACACGGTAAAGTTGCCACGTGCATGTACAACGATGGTTTTGAATTTAAAAAAAACAGCTGAGTCGGGCTCGCTCAATCAGGGTTCGGTGTGCCAATACTAAAAAACATATATTTTTATTTGGAATTTTTGTTTCAGCAACTATTACACTGTCGGGAAATCTAAATTTTGGCTTTAGAAAATTGGAAAATGAAAAAAAATATTATTTAAGAATCCTTTGAAGAAGCTCTTTCAAATGATACCTCACATGATATATTAATTTTTAAAAATTCCAAGAATTGGAATAAAAAACAAAATTCAATAATTAGAATTGAGAAAAAACTACAAAAATTCAATATTGAACAAAAAATAAAAAAAGTTTGAAATTTGAAATAATAATAATAATAATAATAATAATAATAATAATAATAATAATAATAATTGAACAAGTCAAGTCATAAACTTGGCTTGCAGGATCAAGGCGGTATCCTGGTCTAGAATTTTGAAAAAATCAATTTTTTTTTCATCTTCTTACAGTTTAGACCTTTAAGAATATATCCTCGAAAGGAAATTTTTAAATTTCAATAATTTACGGAGTTATAGTTATTTTAGTGTCGCAGCAACTACGCCCGTTATGTCGGTGCGTAACTTTGAACGCATTTTTTTCAAAACTACTTTTCTCAACACATTTGATTTACTTCAACATTTTTATCAAAATTATTTTTTTTACTATTGTAAAAAAATTAAAAACTATGAAAAAAAGAGTCAAAAACGCTTTTTTTTTTGTTCAGACATTCTTACTGATTAAGAATCTTTAAAAAAATTTTTTTTTTCAAACATTTTTTTGTTTATCGTCAAAATATTAATAAATATATTGTAAAAAAAAGAATGGTAAAAACGAAACGCTCAAAATGGTCTCTAGACCAGAATACCGTCTTAAGACGAGTATTTTGAGATTTGAGAAATTGTTTGCAAAGAGTGAGAGAAATTATAATTATGAGGAGGTAGATTATTATTATTGAAGTCAATTTTAATTATATCAATTGAAAAATTTGATTCAATAAAATTAATGATAATGTTAAGTCTTTAAATAATATTGTTTAGAAAATAATATTAAGGATTTTGGCAGAACAGTGCGTTAAATAAAAAATTTATTTACGGATATGGATATATGCAGATAATGCATTGAAGGAATTTATATTTATTTTACATTTATAATAATTCTATTAATTTTAGTGATAATGATAATTTGAATTTTAGTGACCTTCGTTACCCCCAACTTTACCAACTTATTTAATTTTCATTTTTTGTCTCCAATTTTTTTTTGTTTATTGTCAAAATATCAATAAATATATTGTAAAAAAAATGGTAAAAATATATATATTTTTTTTTATCGAGCTCGTGAAAATGCTCAAAATGTATGTCTCTACCGGAATACCGCCTTAAGAAAAAAATAATATATGTGTCTGCGTTTGCTCATGAGAAATAGCAACAGGAAGGTGCATCAAAGAGTCTCTGAGCTCTGGCGTGCATCTCTCGATGCAGGTAGAGGTTGGACGAGGGGGGGGGGGGAGGGGGCGGGGGGAGGAACCCGTGCGGCGGAGGACACTTGAATAATGCACCTCGCGACGCGCCGACATATATCTTGAGATATACTCGAGAAGGAGGAAAGGAGAGGGAGGGGGGGGGGGTACAAGCTAACGGTACCTAGAGTAGGCACGAATATCCGCTTGCAAGCTGTCGCGCGAGACGACGTCCCGCCGGCGATATTCATACCCCCCCCTTCTCTTCTATCCGATAAAATGAAATCAGCGACTTGACCGATCTATTTCATTGTTGCGGTTATCGCGAATCACTGGCGCTGGATAAATCATCGGAATTATCTGTCATTATTGGCAAAACATGTTTTTTTTTTAATTGTCTCATTCTGCACATTCTACAAATGGAATTCTAAATAACGGTCCGAGGATTTTTTTGAAATATTGGAAAAAGTATTTTGGTGGTAATTCTAAAGCTCACTATATTTTTTGAGATTTTTTTGAAAATAGAAATTTTTTAAAATAGATAAAGGCTCATTCGAAAAGAATCCTAGATTTATTTTTGCAAAATATCCCTGAAAATTGCTGATTTTTTTAAATAATAAATATTAGAATTATACTCGAAAATCTACTCTTCGAAATTCAAAAGAAGCATCGTAGATTTTTATTTTGCAAAATACTCTTGACAATTGTCGAATTTTTTAATTAGAAAAATGAGAAAGATGTGAGAAATATTTGGTTAATTGTCAAATAACAAGAAATGTAAAAAATATTTAATTTGGTTTGTCCGGATCATATATTGGGCCAGAAGTGTAAATATACGAGGCATTCCATGCGGTTTCGAACGGTCAAAAAGTTGTCCACTCTCAAAAAAACATGAAATCACGTCCAATTATTTAATTATATGAAAAACGGTAGTGTAAATTTTTTCACAATTTTTGGATCCCATTTTTTTGAGTTTTTCAAAATTTCAAAATTTTCTGAGTACCGTTATATCTTGAAAGCATACGATTAAACAGAAAAATGTTTCAGACAAAAAAGTTGCAGTTTTACATAAACTTTGTGAAATTTTTTATTTTTATTTTACGAATTCAAAAAATGATCATTTTCATCAAAAATATGCGATAATAATTTTTTCGGTCGATATGTCACTTTCGATTCATCTCAAAAAATTCCAGAAAATACTCTGAAGACACGTTTTTTTTTGTGGCTCCATTAGTCGTTCCAAAGCTATGCTTTGTTTTATTATTCTAATTTTTTTTTTTTTAGAAAAATCAGATATTTAAAATTGATCTCTCCCAAATTTTTCTCTCATATTTCAGGTAATAAACATCGATAATACAATAATAATTTTTAATAATAATTGATTATTCTAAATAAAAAAAATCATAATAATAAAACCAAGCATTGGAACAACTAATCGAGCCATCTAAAAAAAAATACGTGTCTATTGTACACACTTCAGAGTATTTTCTGAAATTTTTCGAGATAAATCGAAAGTGACATACCGACCGAAAAAAATTTTTTTCGTATATTTTTTATGAAAATGGTCATTTTTTAAACTCAAAAAATTAAAAAAAAAAAATTACAAAGTTTATATAAAACTGCAACTTTTTTGTTTGAAACATTTTTCTGTATAATCGTATGCTTTTAAGATACAACAGTATTTAGAAAATTTTGATATTTTGAATAATTCAAAAAAATGCAATCCAAAAATTTTGAAAAAATTTAGAGTACTTTTTTCATATAATCGAGCATTTTTACAAAATTGAATTTTTTTTTGAGGATGGACAACTTTTTGATCGTTAGAAACCGCATGAAATGCCTCATACACATTAAAATAGTACATTATATTTGAAAAATAATGACAATAATGTCGGAATAAAAATGTCCCAAGTAACGACTTGTAACATCTTCAGAAGCAAGTGCATCATTGTGCATCTTAATCTATAAGTAGGGAAAGTAGGGGCAAAATGGACACCATAAAAAAATTCCAAAAGATTTTAAAATTCAAAAAATTATAAAATAAGAGAATCATCATCGAACAAACTCACCCCTCAAAAATCAGATCTAGATTTGATATTTTCATGACAATTTCCCTTGGAAAAATGTTTCAAAAATTGTCTTTCTCATCGGGTAAAAAAAATCAAAATACTTCAACAATATCATGCTGACCTACTTTTAGTGCAATTCCTATTAAAATTGAATTCTGCCAAAAACTTCTGCAAAAATGCTTCAATCAGCTTGATCCAAATATTTTGGATATTGAGGTGACTTCAATGGAGCGGAAAATCGTTTTTTCAACATTTTTCCTCGTTAACTCGAATATTCGAAAAAAATAAACTTTAGGGTGGTGTTCCATTTAGCCTGAATTTTGCTTTTCGACGCCTTAAATCTGATTTAATCGTTGAAACGATATTTTAAGATGAAAAGCAGCTTCCAGCTGCGTTATCTTCTTACGGGGTCCATTTTGCCCCCCCCTTCCCCTATTTATATCCATAAGTATCAACCGAGGTACATGAAGAATTGTACTGTGACCATTAAGTCAAGTCTGTGCACACACTAATGCAGTTTAAAATCTCAAGAGTAGAAACGTCGGGGAGTAAAAGCTGTCAGGGATCTTTTGCGCGTCGAGAAATCGCAATGGAACGCTTATATACAAACTCCGGCAAAAGTCCCGGCGTCGTTTCTCTCGTTTTACTCGTAATGTACCAACGATTTGTCATTACAGCTCATTGTTTCTCTCTTCCCTTTTTCTCTTTCCTCGTCTCCCCTCCCCTTAAACTCGCCCATATCCACGACGAGAGCTTCGTTCATTCTTTTCCTGGATCCGTCTGTCGAGATATAACGGTAAACTCGCACTCACACTCATGCACTCAAGTGGCTCAATATATGAGGGGAATAAAAAAAAAAAAAGAGAGAGAATCAGGGAGACCACAACGAGGAGCGATAAGTGTGGTATCTCGTTTCGTCCACTTTTTTCTTCAATTTACTTTTTGGCAAAAAGATTGCCATAAATTGTTTACTGATTCTTAAGGGGTTATACGCAGTGACGGTGTAAAAAATTTTTGCTTGAAAATTAATATACCGGTATAGGAAGTTTATTTGCATATGCCGTCTATTAAAAATCAGGCACAGGTAGCTTTGAAATTTAAATACACTGTATATTAAAAAAATGGATGATTTTCTCAATATTCATGCAGAGTCTTTTGAAAATACTACAAGAGTATCGGATTTAATATACTTTGCTGTACGAGACACAGAACAGCGGTGTATCCAAATTTTATTATACTATTGTATATGAGGCATTCCATACCAAGCCGACCAATCCGTGGACCCAACCATTTTTGATTTTGTTGAAAATTTTTCGAAATTTGACACAATTTTTTTTCAAATGCTCGTAACTTTTAAAAAACCGGTGATATCAAAATAAGACACAAGACCATTTTTTTCCGTCTTGAGTTGCAGTTTTATAAAAAAAATACAAAAAAATATCGATATTCATTTTTATATGTTTTTTGAAGTTTTAAACACAAAATATTTTTTTTTTTCAACTTTTTTTTTCAACATTTTAATTTTTTTGAAAAAATTCGCGACTTTTTAAGAGACACTTTCACAAATACTGAAAAATTGGCAGCTTGTGATTCTCATAACTTGTATTTTTTTATCTATTTTTGAAGTTATAAAAAACATGAAAAAACGGAGATACCAAAATAAAACAGATCATTGTTTTTCGTCTTGAGTTGTAGTTTTATTTAAAAAAATACAAAAAAATGTCGATATTCATCTTCATATGTTTTTTGAAGTTTTAAACACACAATATTTTCTTTCTTTAAATTGGACCGTTTGGTTTTTTTCGAAAAAATTCACTATTTTTTAAGAGATGTTTTACTTTTTTCAAGTTTTTTTATAACTTCAAAAATAGATAAAAAATAAAAGTTATGAGAATCACAAGTTGCCGTTTTTTCGGTACTTGTGAAAATGTCTCTTAAGAAGTGATGAATTTTTACACAAAAATTAAAGGGGTCTAGTTGAAAACAAAAATTTTGTGTTTAAAACTTCAAACAACGGATGAAAATGAATATCGATATTTTTTTTTGTATTTTTTTTAATAAAACTGCAACTCAAGACGGAAAAATTTTTTGAATTGATTTCCATATTTCATTGACAATTGTTTGTCGTTGATTTTTCGATTGGGATAGTTTGGGTTTAGGTTTTGTATTTTGTTAGCTTATTTTTGTCACTCACCATGTAGATTAGCATGCGTAGCAACTTCCACACCCCTGGCATCCTGGAGGTTCCAGCCTCTCACGCTGAAACGCGCGCGATTGCCTGAAAAATGTATTTCAAATTTGTTCAATTGAAAATTCAATAATAATCAATATAATATATAATATATATATATGATGCCGTTTCAAAAAAAAAAATTTTGGTTTCTTCTCCCAAACAGGCTCAAAAGTTTCATTTAGGTATAAGAAAAGGTCTGTGAAAATATGAGCCCTCAATATCAATATTAACATCGTCCTCATCGCACTTTTCGATTTTTCATAAGAATAACATATGGAAAAAATTATTCTTACGTCTTCTGATTTTTATAACTAGCAAACGATTCATCATACGGGAAATCCAGAGACATATCTTCGTACAGAATTGAACGCTCTACAAAAAAGGTTCCGAGTAACTTTTTGATAAGTCCACTCGTTCAAAAGTTATTCAATGTTTAATTTCAATTTTTCGTAAACTTTGCCGATTTTTGGATATTACACCGGAACTAGTTAGTCTTATCGACGAAATGTGGATGGAATTTCATGTTGAACATAAGTTAAACTTTTGACAAGAGTTAATCAATAGTTCTCACTGGAATAATAAAAAAAAAATGAACGTTTCAAGAAAATTGTACAGCAGAAATTCGCTTCAAAATTCACTTTTCTTTGTTTTTTTTTTAATTTAAAAATAGAAACGAATAAAAATGTACTGATATACTACAATGAATTTCTTAATAGAAAAATTAATTTTTAAGCAAACTTCTGCTGCACAATTTTTTTAAAGCGTTCTATTTTTTTTAATTATTATAGTGAGAACTATTGGTGAACATCTGTCGAAAGTTTAATTTTTGTTTAACATCACATTTCATCCACATTTTGTCGATAAAACTAACTAGTTCCGGTGTAATGTCCAAAAATCAGCAAAATTTACGAAAAATTGAACTTAAACATTGAATACATTTTGAACGAGTGGACTTATCAAAAAGTTACTCAGTACCTTTTTTGTAGAGCGTTCAATTCTGTACAAATATATGTCTCTAGATTTCCCGTATGATGGATCGTTTGCTAGTTATAAAAATCAGAAGACGTAAGAATAATTTTTCCCATGTTATTCTTTATGGAAAATCGAAAAGTGCAATGAGGACGATGTTAATATTAATATGAAGAGCTCATATTTTCACAGACCTTTTCTTATACCTAAATGAAACTTTTGAGCCTGGTTGGGAGAAGAAACAAAAAAAAATGTTAACGGCCTAATATACATATATATAGATATATATAATGCCCATATATATATATCTATATATATATATATGGGCATTCCACGTCAAATCACGCGGTCATCGGCCTGACCCCTTCGGATTTTGATGTCCAATGAATTGTGGGTTTCGTTTGGCCCAAAATATGACCTCAAATTTTTAGAAATTTTTATTTCATTTTTTAGGGGTTGCCCGAGCGAAAAATCATTAAATTGAGGGAAAACACAAAAAGGGGCCTTTTTTAAATTATTGACATTTTTTTCGCAGAAACTAGAACCCAAAACAGAAATTTTCGTCATAATTCGATAATGGGACAAAAATAATTACTATTTTTTTTGTATTTTAATTTATTTATTTTTAAATTTTTTTATTTTAATTGTTTCTTATAGTGAGAATAACAACGACAAAAATATTTTCTTCATTTTTTTTCTTGGTTTAAGAGTGAAACGACAACTTTTTTCGAAAATTTATTAGCCTCGACGACCTCGAAAGAACCAGATAAATTTTTAAAAAATTTAAAAAATAGTAATTATAATTAAAAAAAAAAAATAGTAATTATTTTTGTCCCATTTTCGAACTATGACGAAAATTTCTGTTTTGGGCCCTAGTTTCTTTGAAAAAAAATTCAATAATTTGAAAAAGGCCCCTCTTTGTGTTTTCCCTCAATATAATGATTTTTCGCTCGGGCAACCTCTAAAAAATGAAATAAAAATTTCTAAAAATTTGAGGTCATATTTTGAGCCAATCAAAACCCACAATTCATTGGACATCAAAATCCGAGGGGGTCAGGCCGATGACCGCGTGATTTGACGTGGAATGCCCCATATATATGTACATATATATATAATAAACACATGAATTCAGGTTCCACGCCATTTTTTGTGTACGTGCGAGTACGGTCTAGCGATTGAATTAATTGAAGTTAGGAATACGATAATACTCGAGTCTGTTGCGCTCGAAGTCCCAAAGAGGTCTCGCGAGTGCGAGAAAAAATTCGCTTCTCCGCAAATATATTGCTCACAACGATTACTGAGACGATATCGGAGGCGTGCGCGCGCTTGAACAATATAAAAAATAATGCGAGAGGATCAAGAGGAAGAAGAAGATAGAAAACTAATAATAATGAGCTGAGGCGCTGTAGAAAGATTACCGATAGAGGGCAATTTAATTAAATTTTTTCTTCCATTCAAATTGAATTCGAACCATGAATGGTTCAAATTCAAATGGTTCAAATGGAAAAAATTCAACAGGTTTGAAATCTTATTAAAACAAATGCCCCCAAAAAAGGACATTTAATACTGAATTTGTAAATAAATATTTGAAAAATTCCAAAAAAGCTCAAAAGAGCGAACAGCGTATATAATGAAATAAAAACGAAGTTTGCAAATTGTAGATTTGCCCAATTTTTTACAGCAGAGAGAAATTTTCCCTCGATAGGAAATTCGTAAACAATTTCCCTCCAATTCCAAACTAATTCTCTCCCCAATAAAACAGTCGCATGAGAAATTGTCTTTTTTTTTGTTATTAGGTTATCTTTTCGTGTGAATAAAATTTTTCTGATTGCAAATTCGTGATCAGAGGACGATTTTCCATCGACTTAGTGTTGAAAATTTCAATAAGGCCCAGAAAAAAAATTTCTATCATCGGTGGTATTTTCAAATCGACATCTACTTTGAAGATATGATATTCAGGATAATTATGTAGAATTGTGTGGAGATTATAATAGAATTGCAGAGCGAAGCGCAATGGTGCGTCGAGTCAATCCCGATTTCAAGCCTGTTCGCGGTTCGTTGGTTAAGCGAGAATCTCGAAAGAAAGAGAGAGAGGAGAGAGAGAGAGAGAGAGAGAGAGAGAGAGAGAGAGAGAGAGAGAGAGAGAGAGAGAGAGAGAGAGAGAGTTCTGATCAAAGCGGTCCGATCGCGGTGTGGAGCGATCGATATCTCAAAGGAATATATATATATATATATATATATTAGGGTGATTCGTTTCAGGGCAACTTTTTTTTTGACCCATCGTGCCCGAAAACCTTTAGTTGGTATCCAAAAACGAAGTTTCGTGAACGGGGGGTGTAGTCAAAAAATATTTAGAGGTCGCGAATCAAAATTGAAGGTTTCCCATTTGATTAACATTGAAAAAAAAAATTCTCATTATTAGTGTTACCATTCCGCGAATTTTGATATCGCGATATTTTCCAAGTGGGATCTTATAGGAAATATGATACTCTGCAATAAAGTTCATTGAGCCATGTCCTTAAATTCAACCGTTTCAGCGGTATCATTATTTCAAGTGAATATTGTATGAAAATATCTATTCAAACGGCTGTAACGCCTAAACTATTAGATATATCGAAAAAATTCAAAGGAGAACTTTGTAGAGAAAATAATTTGCTACAAAAAAGTCCAATAAGCCCAGCTCGTAAATGCAACTCTTTCTCAGGTAGAGGTGTATGAAGTAAAATACACTGCGACCTCGATAATCGGTACCTCGATCGTTGCAATTGCAGCGTAGTGGGAGAAGCGCCGAGCCAATCGCGTTAGGCCGCCGTCAGCCACCAGCGGCGCAGAGACGGTTCTGTGCAATGTGCGCAACCCCACTTCTTGCGAGAGCCGGTCCCGACGGATTCCGATTATCGAGGTCGCAGTGTAAAGAGATATTTTTTTGTTTTATTCAATCAAACGAACTTCATTTTCCATGAGATAGCGTGTACGAAATCATCAGAAAAACCATTCAACAAATGTCACAAAGAATTCCCTATGCAAATAAATCAATAAAACAAAAACAAAAAATCTATTTTACTTCATCCATCTATAGCTGAGAAAGAGTTGAATCTACGGGCTCGGCTTGTGAGACTTTTTTGTAGCAAATTACTTTCTCTACAAAGTTCTCATTTGAATTTTTTCGATGTATCTAATAGCTTTGGCGTTACAGCCGTTTGAATAGATATTTTCATACAATATTCACTTGAAAAAATGATACCGCTGAAACGGTTGAATTTGCGGACATGGCACAATGAACTTTATTGTAGAGTATCATATTTTCTATGAAAACCTACTTGGAAAATATCGTGATATCAAAATTCGCGGAATGGTAACACTAATAATGAGATTTTTTTTTTTCAATGTTAATCAAGTGAGAAATCTTCAATTTTGATTCGCTACCTCTAAATATTTTTTGACAACACCCCCCTTTCACGAAACTTCGTTTTTGGGCACCAACTAAAGGTTTTCGGGCACGATGGGTCAAAAAAAAAGTTGCCCTGAAACGAATCACCCTAATATATATGCATATAAATAGTATATAAACATAATATAGTATAATGTATGTACAGTAATCCTTTTAACTCGTTCAACAATAAGAGTTATATACCCGCTTGGAGCCTCGTGCGTTCCGCCTGGATGAGCTAAACCGCCTCGAATCTGGATCATATCCCGCGTCTATCGATATACGTGTTAACATGTAAAAAAAAATGAGAGTGTGGGAACGAGGCATTGCCCGATTTACGCGTGAGAATACCGGGATTTGCAAGCTCGTGACATATTTTACAAAGTCTTCACCAAAATTTTATATAATTCTATATTAAGTTGGTTTAGATCGATTTTTTGGTTTAGGTTATTCTAAACTATTTTATGATTTTAGATTTTAAATAGATTATACGGTCCAGGAATTTTTATTTTTTAATTTTTTTAATTGGCTTCAATGATGCATAAAATATACAAAAATGATATTCCAAAGATATTATGAGAAGCTCGATAAACTATTTTGACATGCTTATAAACAATTTTTATAGCTTATTTTCCGAGATAGATTGCAGCGAATAATTTGATGTCGATTTGTTGCCAAAAAACAAGATAAAAATCAAAATTTATGCCAATTTGTGAATTTTCAAAATAAAACTGAAATCGTTTCTCCTCAGAAAAAAAACCATGTTTCCAAGTTACCTTCTGCAACGTCGCCATTTTGCAGCTTTTGATATAAATAAAAAATATTTTTGTACATTTTAATGCATATAGAATAAAATCTCAAAGAAAAAATGTCCGAAACAAGCTTCGTTCTTAAACACCTTAAGATTGGACTACAGATTTTATTTCAGATTCTAGATTTTCTAAGAATGTTATTTTGAATTGTAATTTTTAATTTAATTTGGAATTTTTATTCAAGTACAATTTTAATTTTTTCAAATAAACTTTATTTTAGATTTATGATATTTAATTTAAATGTAAATTTAATTCAAATTTAAATAAAAATTTCCAAGAATAGTCTTTACTCTAAATTTTAGATTTTTGAGAAAAAGAATTTCTCATTAAATTCATCACATCAAAAGTCCCTAAAATTCAAAACCCTCCTGATAAATTTATCGCCAACCAAAGAAAGGTAATTAAATCTTGTCACAATGCAATTACAATAAATGAATATATTTTTAATCCAACAATGTCCCTTTTATCAGCTGACGTTGATCCTAGAAAAAAATTACCATTTTTCTGTATGTCAGAGTTTGGTTTTTGGCGGGAAATTGGCGCACTATGTCGCCCCAAAATTGATCGATTCACCTGTAATATTCTGCACGTCTATTGTTGGACAATGGTCGATTATATATATTTGAATTCGCATCAGTTGCATTACTGTCGCGACCGCTGCGACAATGGGTTGTTACTAATTAATGCACATCAAGGGCGATAGACATCCTCGCGATACCCGCAACGATCTAGCATCGCCATTCTACACATATGTATGGGGCATTCCACGTCAAATCACGCGGTCATCGGCTTGACCCCCTCGGATTTTGATGTCCAATGAATCGCGGGTTTCGTTTGGTCCAAAATATGACCTCAAATTTTTAGAAATTTTTATTTTATTTTTTAGGGGTTGCCCGAGCTCAAAAATCATTAAATTGAGGGAAAACATAAAGAGGGGCCTTTTTTAAATTAATGAAATTTTTTTCACGGAAACTAGGGCCCCAAAACAGATATTTTCGTCATACACTGCGACCTCGATAATCGGAATCCGTCGGGATTGGCTCTCGCAAGAAGTGGGGGTGCGCACATTGCACAGAACCGTCTCTGCGCCGCTGGTGGCTGACGGCGGCCTGACGCGATTGGCTTGGCGCTTCTCCCACTACGCTGCAATTGCAACGATCGAGGTACCGATTATCGAGGTCGCGGTGTAGTTCGATAATGAGACAAAAATATTACAATTTTTTTTTGTATTTTTTTTTTTTTTTTTATAATTTCTTATTTTGGTTGTTTCTTGCAGTGAGAATAACAACAACAAAAATATTTTTTCATTGAAACTTGATTTTTTTTTCTTGTTTTAAGAGTGAAACGACAACATTTTTCGAAAATTAGCCTCGACGACCTGAAATAAAATGGATGATTGAAACACAATTAAAAAATTGAAATTAAAAAAATAGTAATTATTTATGGCTCTTTAATGAACTATGACGAAAATATCTGTTTTGGTCTCTAGTTTCTGTGAAAAAATTCAATTAATTTGAAAACGGCCCCTCTTTATGATTTCCCTCAATTCGATGATTCAGTTCAGGCAACCCCTAAAAAATGAAATAAAAATTTCTAAAAATTTGAGGTCATATTTTGGACCAAACGAAACCAACGATTCATTGGACATCAAAATCCGAGGGGGTCAGGCCGATGATCGCGTGATTTGACGTGGAATGCCCCATACACAAACATATAGATACACGAATTACATAACTACATTTCCACAATTGACAAGCAAAAGGGCTGAACCAGTAGTTTCCAACGAGGAAGATTGTTGGAGTGGCGTCCTTTTGTACGTTTAGGGAGGGATTCATATATAGCTGCGGATGGATTCGATCGGGGCATTAGTTGATACCCAACAATTACCGCTAATTGGTTAATGGCCATTAGTTATCGGAAGCTAAAGCCTAGAAGCGATGGCGTGTTCACCTCTGTACGAAGGGACCGAGATAGAGAGGAAAGGGGATGAGAAGATGAGCCACGAGGCTTCGACGACGTTTACAGCTTCTCGCTGGCTCTCGCGGATGAGATCCTTGCGGTTTCCGTCAGCCTCTCCCCCGGGGGATCTCCTCTAAACAATCCCGACAGATCGCGCGGACGGATTCACGGTGAATCTCGCCGAGATTCACGAGCAGTCGTCACTGAGACAAGACGATGATACGATGCATGGTAAATGTGTATGGGAATGATTGAATCACGATGATAGCGCTGAGGCTGATCGACGTCGAGCTTATCCACTGCCCACGTGATCCAGGCATTGCAAAAAGAAGACTTAGAGGGCGAGAGATCGAAAATTGATCGATTTACCTCGTGGGCATTGAATCCCAGGGAATATGAAGAAGGAAGTATGGAAAGGAAGGCAGTTTATGATATTAAGTTATTAGTCTACTTTAAAACAGAGTTGTAAATAATGCATTACTTTGATGATGCATTACTGTATTTATTACCCATTACACTGCATAATGTGTAATGGATGCATGTGCCATTACAAATAAAAAAGTAATTTGCAGTGGAGAATATTCCATTACAAATAAAAAAGTAATGTGTAATGTATACACGTTCCATTACAAAGTACAATTTAAAAAAAAAGTAATTTGCAGTGGAAAATATTCCATTACAAATAGAAAAATTGCCGGGATAAGTGTACCATTACAATTAAAAAAAGTAATGTGTAATGGATGCATGTGCCATTACAATTAAAAAAAAGTAATGTGTAATGGATGCATGCACCATTACAAATAAAAAAAAATAATGTGTAATGTATGCACGTTCCATTACAAAGTACAATTGAAAAAAAAAGTAATTTGCAGTGGAGAATATTCCATTACAAATAGAAAGATTGCCGTGCTCGTATTAGAAACTTGCACGTTGCTGTCTCATTATTTTATTTCGCTCACTGAAAGTTCATCCACAATTATCACAAATGATCCATAAAGTTAAAAAATAGAAATAAAAAGCAGACCGTTCATCGTTAAATATGAAGTACGAAAATGTACTCAACCCCAAAAATTATCCAACTTTATATTGAACTTGATTTTACACGCTGTTACCCATAATTACAAGAAATCTAATCAAAATTACAAGTTACTGATACAAAATTTGTTGCTTTATTGAATCCTTAAATAATGTGCATGTTCTTTTTTTTTTTAACTTTATGGATCATTTGTGATAATTGTGGATGAACTTTTAGTGAGCGAAATAAAATAATGAGACAACAATGTGCAAGTTTCTAATACGAGCACGGCAATTTTTCTATTTTTAATGGAATATTCTCCACTGCAAATAACTTAAAAAAAAATTGTAATTTGTAATGGAACGTGCATACATTACACATTATTTTTTTATTTGTAATGGAGCACGCATCCATTACACATTACTTTTTTTATTTGTAATGGCACATACATCCATTATACATTCCTTTTTTTATTTGTAATGGGACATGCATCCATTACACATTACTTTTTGTATTTGTGATGGAACATGCATACATTACACATTACTTTTTGTATTTGTAATGGAACACTCATCCATTACACATTACTTTTTTGATTTGTAATGGCACATGCATCCATTACATATTACTTTTTTTATTTGTAATGGGACATGCATGCATTATACATCACTTTTTTTAATTGTAATGGAACACGCATCCATTACACATTACTATTTTCATTTGTAATTGAACATGCATACATTACAGATTACTTTTCTATTTGTAATGGAACACCCATCCATTACACATTGATTAAAGTAATGGGTAATGCATTACTTTTACATTACTATTTTCACAACTCTGCTTTAAAAAGTAAAAAAAAAAAAAAATTTCAAGATTTTTTTTGCTCAGCACCTTTATCAGATATGGCTATGAAACAGTTTTCACAACACTGTTTTATCTTTCGAAAACAAACAAAAAAAATATCATCCTTTATGTTGATTCTTTGAATAATTAATAGAAGGCGCCAAAATCGAAGATATGTCTTTTCTCATGGCCGACAGTTAAACTCAAAATTGGCGAGTCTGAAATAAAAAAATAAAAAAAGCATTTTAAAGAGGAAGGTTTTTTACACAACAATTGACCACCGTTAGTGAAAAATCGATTTAAAAAAAGTGGCGTATGTTTGAAATGAAAATGAACCCTTGAATTTTTCACTATTTATTTCGAACATCCGCCATTTTTTTCTTTAATCGATTCTTCATTAACGGTGGTACATTGTTGTGTAAGAAAACTCCCTCTTCAAAATACTTTTTTATTTTTTTTGTTTCAGACTTGCCAATCCTGAGATTGACTGTCGGCCATGGGACAAAACATTTTCGAAGACTCGACTTTGACGCCTTTTATAAATTATTCAAAGAATGAAAATAAAGAATAAAAATATTTTTTTGTACTTTCGAAGGATGAAACAATGTTGTGTAAACAGTTTTATAGCCATATCTGATAAAGGAGCTGAGAAAAAAATCTTAAAGATTTGCTTTTTTTAGGCCTTCTAAAGTAGTACCTTAAGAGGGTATTCTGGTCTAGAACTGTCAAAAAAAAAAAATTTTTTTTGCATACTCTTGAAGTTTAGACCTTCAAGAATTGAATCGAATAACTTATTTAATTTTTATTTTTCCTTCTCGTATTTTTTTTTTATTATTATCAAATTATTAATAAATATGTCGTAAAAAAAGAATGGTGAAAATATTTTTTGTTTTTTTTTATCGAGCTCGATAAAACCCTCAAAATGGTCTCTAGATCAGAATAACGTCTTAAGTCGAGTATTTTGAGACTTGAGAAATTTTTTGCAAAGAGTGAGGGAAATTATAATTATGAGGATGTAGATTATTATTATTGATGTGAATTTCAATTATATCAATCGAAAGATTTGATTTAATTAAATTAATGATAATGTTAATTCTGTAAATAATATTGTTTGGAGAATAATTTTAAGAATTTTGGCAGAACAGTGTGTTAAATCAAAAATTTATTTATGGATATGGATATGTCCAGATAATATATTGAATAAATTTATATTTTTGTTTTATATTTATAAATGTTCTATTAATTTTAGTGATAATGATAATTTGATTTTTAGTGACTTTTGTAACATTAATAAAATGAAAAATATTAGGCTATATTCAAATTCGTAGATGTCAAGATAAATACGAGATATTATCAGATATGTCTTATTCATTATATAATTCTAATTATTTATATTATTTTATTTCTCCTGTTTTTATATTAATATTAACTTGATTTAATTTGATAAAATTAAGGATCAATTAATTTAATATGTTTTTTTACATTCAATGTTTATGGGATATTAATAACGGGTTAATTATCAAATTTTTCATATTTTATATTATAATTTTTTCAATGTGATTCAATGAAATAAAATTAGCTTGCCATTATTAATATTAGCTTCAATTATATTAACAGAGAGATTAAATTTAATAAAATTAATCAACATTCTGGAAAATATTTCACTATTAATTCAACGCCATTATCAATTGTATTTTCGATCAGATAATCAGCTGAAGAATCAAATCCCACTTTTTATCGTCTGAAAGTGCTTTAGAATGGATCTGGATCCATTCTTAATTAACGTACAAAAATGATAATTCCAACAAAATTCATAAAGCAACGTTGGAAAGAAGACAAAGGGAGAGAAAATGCGGAAGCAACGTGCGAGTTACCTAATTAGCTTCATCATTAATTCGCGAAACGTCGAAGTTGGCAAAACGGAATTGAAAATTCCGATCGATTGAAATGTATCCTCGTGCGTGACCCATTGCCACAGAAAAGTTTAAACAATTCTCTTTTGTCAAAGTCTTCCTCTCTTTCTCGGTCAAAACCTGCGAATTGCGGTATCTAATCTTGCGCCATGCATAAATAAGTAAAAATACGGTGTCTCAAGCTCAATACCGTCATCGACGCAAAACGATTCCGCGCGTTTTTTCTCTCCCTCGGCCTTTTATTTCCCGGAGCGCGCGTTTGAGACGCGCGCGAAGCGCGACTGAGGCGACGCGATCTCGGAATATCGAAGAGATATGCGAAACGCGTCGCGATGGATCCCCTCCCCCCCCTCTCCCGCCCCCTCATTCCGTCTGGGAACAAACGCGTTTGGTTGCGGTTTTCGCGACGAATAGAAAGACGAGGAAGCCTCGCAGCGGCAAAACTGCGCTACGTTTCTCCGGAGTAACGTTTCCCAAGCGCACAATACATTCCAGGAATGTTTCGAACCAAGAGAGAGAGAGAGAGAGAGAGAGAGAGAGAGAGAGAGAGAGAGAGAGTGCGTTGGAGAACTCGCGAGCGGGATTAACGGTGATTTTCCCACTCGGGCCGGGCCAGTGAGACCCACAAGAGAGAGAGAGAGAGAGAGAGAGAGAGAGAGAGAGAGAGAGAGAGAGAGAGAGAGAGAGAGAGAGAGAGAGAGAGAGAGAGAGAGAGAGAGAGAGAGAGAGAGAGAGAGAGATGGATATGTGCGCTCTTGGCAATCGAGTAAAACATATCTCACTACATATGGGCCGTTCCACGCAAAGTGAAGACTGTTTTTGTCTCCGATGTCCTCATAGTTCTCAATTCAGAAATTTTTTTTTAGATAAGGCCCATCGAATACTCTGACGGGATTTGGTACTGCAAAAAGCTATGTGTGAGGAATATTAGGTAATTTTTTTGACCGAAAACATTGAGTTTTGACACAGTTACAGTCGATTTAGCGTGGAAGGATTTCTTGAGCATTTTTTTGTAATAAGCAATCCTATTTGAAAATAGATCATTTTAATTTATAAAAAAACGATTTTTTTTGGTATGTTAGTTTGTTCTGTCATTGATTCAAGGAATTTCTGCAATATTAATAAAAAAAAATGGCGGACGAAGGAAATCTTGATTTTGGAAAGAGAAATCGATATTTTTCATTCCTAAAATCGAAAGTATGGAGGAGAAGAAAAAAATTCTTCGTTGAGTTGTAAGATTTTTGTATTTAGAAGGAGGCCCAAAATTTTTGGTAAGATTAATACCTAAATTTGCGAGATATTTTGCTTTAGAGTATTTTTCTTTAAGGATTCTTTCAAAGTTCGCCACGAGTTCTCAATTTAGATTTTTTTTTAGATGAAGGGCATCGGATACTCCAATGGGAATTCGGGATTCCAAAAAGTTATGTCTGAGGAACATTTGGTAATTTTTTTGACCAAAAATATTGAATTTCGACACAGTTACAGTCAATTTAGCGTGGAAGGATTTCTTGAGGATTTTTTTGTAATAAGCAATCCCATTTGAAAATAGATAATTTTAATTAAAAAAAAAAAAACGAATTTTTTGGTATGGTAGATTGTTCTGTCATTAATCCAAAGAATTTCTGTAATATAAATTTAAAAAATGGCGGACGAAGAAAATCTTCATTTTGGAAACAGAAATCGACATTTTTCATTCCTAAAATCGAAAGTATGGAGAAGAAAAAAATACTTCGTTGAGTTGTAAGATTTTTGTATTTAGAAGGAGGCCCAAAAATTTTGGTAAGACTAATGCCTAAGATTGTGAGATATTTTCCTTCAGAGTATTTTTCTTTAAGGATTCTTTCAACGTTCTCCACGAGTTCTCAATTTAGATTTTTTTTTAAATGAAGGGCATTCGATACTCCAACCCTTTAAATACACAAATACTTCCATCGAAAATTATTAATTACCGAGGCAACTTCGATAGTCATATTTAAAAATCATATTTTTGCTTGAGATACGAAAATTCGAATAATTTTGAAGAGATTTCTATTTTACACGAAAGAGCCCATAGACATTAAACGCAGGACTGATACGTATTTTCTTAATGCCCGAG
This sequence comes from Alloplasta piceator, assembly GCA_946863875.1. Taxonomy (NCBI): domain Eukaryota; kingdom Metazoa; phylum Arthropoda; class Insecta; order Hymenoptera; family Ichneumonidae; genus Alloplasta; species Alloplasta piceator. The sequence continues at coordinate 4,367,792 of OX333073.1, forward strand.
GTATTACCTATCGGTATATTCGTTTATCGTGATACCAGAGACAAGACTAAACACTTATTTCTTTCTATATATCTAATTTCGTGAACCGTGAGAGTCTTTTGGTACCTTTGCGCCATGTACGACAGATCCCACGATAATATATATAATTCTCTACCCCCTGACACCGTTTTCCCTCCTGTGACGTTTTAATGTGACACCCACATCGTTTTCCTCAAGAGATGCCGCCACAGAGAAAGAGAAGAAAAGAGAAGAGAGAGAGAGAGAGAGAGAGAGAGAGAGAGAGAGAGAGAGAGAGAGGGCGAGAAAGAGCAGGTTTACTGCTTCTTCTGTTGCTGATGGCCAAGCACTACCAACTACAACACTCTGGGAGCAAAGCACGTATGCAGTCGTTCCGTTCCTTGCTGTTCTGTCCGATTCGTGATATGGGATCGCGACGAACGGTAGATCGGCTATTTTGTCCCTCGTTTTTTCCTCTTCCCCTCTTCTACGAAACCCCGCATGAACTCGACCACGAATTTTTACAACATTGAGAAAATAAATCGGTATACATGAATCGTTTTACCAATGACTTGACCTCCTTCTGCGTTTAGGAGAGATTTCAATGGCTCGAGACGTCAATAACGATGGGAAGAAGAGAAAAATTTTTCAAGTGCGACCAAAATGATTCTTAAACAGTTTCTTTATGGTCGAGTCACATTGGAAACTAGTTTTTTTTCCATTGGGCTTTTTTTAATTATCGATGTGAATTAAATTCCGGATTATGTTGAGAAACGAATGTTGTCTCACTGATGGGAAAAAGCGTTAGTCGTCTGGTTAGATACGAAGACGCGATGAATTTTTAATACAGGGTGAAAGGGATGAGAGTACTTTTTTCTCTAGACTTTTGGTTCATTAATGATGTGGCAAAATTTTTGAATATTGGTCGTAATGGCTGTTTGATCATTGATGGGAAAAAGCGTGATTGAAACTCATCTAATTGGCTACGAAAAGTTGCTCAGGGGATGCATTTTTTATACAGGGTTGGAGGAATGAGGGTAATTTCTTATAGTAGGATTTTAGTTCATTATTGATGTGGCGAAAATCTTAAATATCGCTCGTAATGGCTGTTAGACCATTGATGGGAAAAGTTGCTAAAGGGATGAATTTTTAATACAGGGTTAGAGGAATGAGGGCAATTTATTTTCTAGGCTCTTGTTCCACTATTCATGCAGCAGAAATCGTAAATATTTCTCATAATGACTGTTGATCATTGATGGGAAAAAGCGTGATTGAAAATGATCCAATTGGTTACGAAAAGTTGCCCAGGGGATGAGTTTTTAATACAGGGTTGGAGGGATGAGCGTAATTTCTTCTATAGGATTTTGGTCCATTATTGATGTGACAAACATCTTAAATGTCACTCGTAATGGCTTTTAGACCATTGATGGGAAAAGTTGCTAAAGGGATGAATTTTTAATACAGGGTTAAAGAAATAGGGGCAATTTATTTTCTAGGCTTTTGTTCCATTATTCATGCAGCAGGAATCGTAAATATTTTGCATCGTGACTGTTGGATCATTGATGGGAAAAAGCGTGATTGAAAATCATCTGATTGGCTACGAAAAGTTGCTCAGGGGATGAATTTTTAATACAGGGTTGAAGGGATGAGGGTAACTTCTTCTGAAGGATTTCGGCCCATTATTGATATGGTAAAAATCTTAAATATCGCTCATAATGGCTGTTAGACCATTGATGGGAAAAGTTGCTAAAGGGATGAATTTTTAATACAGGGTTAGAGGAATAAGGGCGATTTATTTTCTAGGCTTTTGTTACACTAATCATGCAGCAGAAATTGTAAATATTTCTCATCGTGACTGTTGGATCATTGATGGGAAAAAGCGTGATTAGAAATGATCTAATTGGCTATAAAAAGTCGCCCAGGGGATGAATTTTTAATACAGGGTTGGAGAGATGAGGGTAATTTCTTCTATAGGCTTTTAGTTCATTATTGATGTGGCAAAAATCTTAAATATCGCTCATAATGGCTGTTAGCCTATTGATGGGAAAAAGGACGGTAAAAAATCGTCTGATTGGAAAACATGGTCAAATTCTTCACGATAAGACTGCCGCGGTTCATTTCCGCCCAGGCCTTCTCTTTCACAATTAATACAACTAAAAAATAAAATTAATTCATCGAATAATTTTGGCACAATCGATGGGAAAAATAATCACAAAATCCTCTTCTGGGCTCCAAAACGCAGCCAAAGGGGGTGGATTTTTTTCAGGCGATCCAGAATGATTTGTGGAATGAAGTCAGCCCATTTTCTGCATAAAACTGAGCGTATCTACGATTTTCCGATCGATAGAAAATTAGGAAAAAATAAAATGATAAGAAGACGAGAAGCTCGAGAGATATGAAGGCTCGTGCTTCACGTCTCAGCGTATAAGCATGGTTACATGTACAATGATCGGCGAGGCGTGCGAACACGAACGCCCGGCCACAGAGAAGTCGAGTGCCGGCGGGCCCATCATCATGAATGGGAAAGCTCGTCTCTCTCGCTCGCACGTGTAAAAGTCCCAGAGAAAAGAGAAAGAAAAAGAGAAAGAGAGAGATAGAGAGAGAGAGAGAGAGAGCGAGGTATGTCTCTCGTCTGCTGGTTTCACAGCAGCCAGCCGGCCGCCATCCGTCGACGTTCGTTTCGCCGCAAATAACGCGCGGCACGGGCCCCGTAAGTCCCACACATTGCAGCAGCAGCAGCAGCAGCAGCAAGATATCGCTGCGAGCACGGCCGCCAGCCAACTAACGAGTCACGGTCTACGAATGGCTGAGGGTAATTACCGGAGCTCGCGAGCCACACGGCAGTGGACACCCGTTAAAGGCCAAGCCTTTCCACCTCGATTCACGAGAGATCCGACGGCGTTCATCTCTCTCTCTTTCTCTCCCTCCCTCCCTTCCTCCCTCCCTCCCTCCCTTCCTCCCTCCCTCTCTCTCTCTCTCTTCCTCTCTCTCTCTCCTTCGTATGTTTCTTACGCATGTATCGTTAATTGTCCTCCCCGTTGATTCCTCATGAAGGAAGCTTCGCTTCCATGAAACGAGGAAGCTCAAGACTTCAGAGATTTCAAAAAAATTTTGCACACCACCGGCGGAAAGTTGGCGGCCAAAACTTCCAAAAAGGCCTCAAACGTTTTTTCATGCCATTTCGCCGGAAGTCAACGTAGACCAACTTAACAAGCGTCATTTTAGAGGGGAAGAATTCGGCTTCATTTCCTGTATTTTTAAGGATAGTGAGTCCCAAATCGCAAATGATGAGAAAATTCTGAAAATTTGGTACGTTTTTGGATGAATTATTTAAGAGGTCGTGTAAAAATTTCACGATGATTAAGAAACTCGTTATCGAACGATTAACATTAACAAATTAAATGAAATTAAATGTAGTCTTATGGAAACTGATATAACTTTGCGATAAGTTTTTTTGTTGACCTCTCAATTTTTTAATTTCTACACTATATTGAAAGCAATGGAAACAAAATGAAGTTTATTGATAAATATTTTTTTTATTTGTTTAAAAAATTGTTCTTAACAAAATGTTAATATTTTAATAACGAGCTTCCTAATCGTCGTGAAATTTTTCCACGACCTCTTAAATACTTAATAGAAAAACATACCAAATTTTCAGAATTTTCCCATCATTTTTCATGTTAACTCTTAAGGAGGTTGAAGTAATGATGATAGAATTCTGAAAATTTAACATGTTTTTACATGAAGTATTCAGGAGGTCGTGTAAAAATTTCACGACGACTAAGAAGTTATTTATTGAACAATTAACATTAAAAGATTTCATAGGGACTCAACAACCTTAATGATTTTTACAATTTGTTTTTCGATTTGGACTCTATTTTGAAAACAAATTTTTTTTTTTCATACATTTTTACGATTGGATTCATAAAGGGGAAAGTTTGAGCTTCAATTTCCGTTTTTTTTTAAACTTCGAGCGATTTTTTTTTCCAAAGTTATTCTGTTTTTTGTGAAAAAGAGGAAATTTGAAAAATCCCCTATAACGAGAAAACAGAGAGGATTCATGAAAAACTTTAGGATAGCAAAAAGTTGCGCCTGTTTTTGTTGAGTTCAGAGGAATTTTTTCAGTTTTTTTTTCCACAATTTTGTTTTATCATGTTGAAGCTGGAAAAAAAATTAGGGAAAAAAAAATTGAAAAAAAATTCCAATGTGTTGAAAATGGTAAAATAAAGTATTTTCCCCTCTTGAAATTATATCAATAATCCCATAGTTCTCGAGTTATGGTAATTGAATAATCTGAGCTTCGACCCAGAAAATGAGAAAAAAAATTTAGGAAAAAAAAATGGAAAAATTTCTCTGAACTCAACAAAAACAGACGCAACTTTTTGCTATCTTAAAGTTTTTCATGAATCCTCTCTGATTTCTCGTTATACGGGATTTTTCAAATTTCCTCTTTTTTCACAAAAAACGAAATAACTTCGGAAAAAAAAAATCGCTCGAAGTTTAAAAAAAAGGGGAAATTGAAGCTCAAACTTTCCCTTTTATGAACCCAATCGTAAAAAAGTATTAAACAAATGTCCTCTAGAAGATGGGTGCACCTGAAGAGACGGAGGAAAAGGCGAAAAACAGCTGTTTTCAAAATAGAGTGCAAATCTGAAAACAAATGGCAAAAATAATTAAAAAATCAGGAAATGAAACCGAATTCTTCCCCTTAAAAATGCCTCTTGTTAAATTAGTATAATATTATAAATTAAAAAATAATATTAATTTATTTTTAATAATATAATGTAAATTAATCATATTGCGTTATAAATTGATATAAAGATATATTTATATATTTATCACGAACAAAATAAACGAGCTCGTTAGGATTGAAATTTCACATTACAAATTTGACTTCATAAAAAGTGCGTAAAAATATTTTGATGAATGGGAAACGGAGGAGAAAAGTGGGCTAAAGTTAAATCGTAACGCCGAGTCATTATGCCAGAGAATTTACCTAGAAATTCTTTTGTCTTTTTCTTCATTATATATAGACGCAACTATTTATATAGTTTGTAAATTATAGTGAATGTAGGGGCTGCTGGACTATTCGTGAGAGTATTCTATGCTTAATTACGCCAAAGTTTTTTGCATTCGTTATTAACCGTTCGTTAGGAATTAATGGTCAACGCCGTATGGGCCTCTCACATATATATGTAGAGGAAAGTGGGGCAAAATGGCCACTGGGGGGTAAAACGGTCTAAAACTCTGGAAAATGATCGAAATACATTGAAAATCGAAAAATCTATAAAATGAAAGAATTATTATTATAACGAGCATGAATATTCCAAAATAGACTCCCCGACGCTAAATCAGATCTAGATCATGACATTTTGCCTAATAACAGTTCAACAAAATTTAAAGAATGGTCATTCTGATCGTATTTCAAAAAATACCCCCAAATATTTAGGAAGAAAAGGTCTAAAAATGTCTAAAAAGATCTAGGAAGATCTAGAAAGATCTAGAAAGGTCTGCAAGGGTCTAGAAAAATTGAAAATAGTCTAGAAAGATCTAGGAAGATCTACAAAGATCCAGAAATGAAGAAATTCGTTTTTTTAACTTTGTTTCTTGTTCACTTGAATTTTTAAAAAAGATTCAGAGTGGTGGATTTTCTTGATAATTTTTTTCGACGCAAAATTGATAATATCGGTATTTTTAGATTAAAAGCAACGGGCCCATTTATGTGTAGGGTCCCATTTAGCATTATCTTCTGGTGGCCATTTTGCCCCATCTTCCTCTACGTGGCGTTTTAAGCGTGCTCTGGAAGTCTTATTTTTTTCGTTCTCTCCTCTTTCCCTCTTTCTTCTTCTTCCACGTCAACCGACTGGCCCAGAATCGGACGGAATCGCGTCCGCGGTTATTCCATTATAATGCCCGTTTCTATATAGTATATATACTCGTACAGCGTGTCGAACGAACGAGCATAATAGCTCCGTGTGGGCAGATATTGGATAATAATTTGGCACAGTTTTGTGCATTTTGTTGATCTACTAACTGTGAACTTCATTGACTTAATCTCCGAATTAGGGAATATTAAAATAAGGATTAAAAAAAAAAAAAAGAAATTGAAATCATCGAACAAAAATCGTCAATGCCAATGAAAAGAGTGGCAAAAAAATCATTATTTTCTCATTTTCATCCCAAAGTTTTATTTCCATTAAACAAAATCAACATTCTCTTCCACCTCCCTTAATCCACCCTTAATTTAGTCCCATTTAGAAAATGGATTTATAAAATGGAAAATAAAATTTTCTTTTCAAGTTAATTATCAATAAAGTCCCATTTTTCGTGAAAATTATAAATTTTGCTTCGATTAAACAAATTCTCCCAGATTAAAATTATTATTATTATTATTATTATTATTATTATTATTATTATTATTATTATGTGGTAAAGGGATGAAGAGATAAGGAGATTTCAAGCTTCGATCCGGCGAATTGGGAATTTTTCAATGAAAATCTTAAATTTTCTTTTACCCTCTGGAACTGTCTTTTATGCGTCTGTATTAGGCCGTTTCAAAAAAAAAATTTTTTTGTTTCTTCTCCCAAACAGGCTCAAAAGTTTCATTTAGGTATAAGAAAAGGTCTGTGAAAATATGAGCTCTTAATATTAATATTAACATCGTCCTCATCGCACTTTTCGATTTTCCATAAGAATAAAATGGAAAAAATTATTTTTACGTCTTCTGATTTTTATAACTAGCAAACGATCCATCATACGAGAAATCTAGAGACATATCTTTGTACGGAATTGAACGCTCTACAAAAAAGGTTCCGAGTAGCTTTTTGATAAGTCCACTCGTTCAAAAGTTATTCAATGTTTAAGTTCAATTTTTCGAAAATTTTGCTGATTTTTGGATATTACACCGGAACCAGTTAGTTTTATCGACAAAAAGTGAATGAAATGTGATGTTAAACATAAATTAAACTTTCGACAAATGTTGACCGATAGTTCTCACTATCATAATAAAAAAAATAGAACGCTTTAAAAAAATTGTGCAGCAGAAGTTTGCTTAAAAATTTATTTTTCTATTAAGAAATTCATTGTAGTATATCAGTACATTTTTATTCGTTTTTATTTTTTAATTAAAAAAAAAACAAAAAAAAAGTAAATTTTGACGCTAATTTCTGCTGCACAATTTTCTTAAAGCATTCCATTTTTTTTTAATATTCCAGTGAGAACTATTGGTTAACCTTTGTCGAAAGTTTAATTTATGTTTAACATGAAATTCCATCCACATTTTGTCGATAAGACTAACTAGTTCCGGTGTAATATCCAAAAAATGGCAAAGTTTACGAAAAATTGAAATTAAACATTGAATAACTTTTGAACGAGTGGACTTATCAAAAAGTAACTCGGAACCTTTTTTGTAGAGCGTTAAATTCTGTACAAAGATATGTATCTAGATTTCCCGTATGATGGATCGTTTGCTAGTTATAAAAATCAGAAGACGTAAACATAATTCTTCCCATGTTATTCTTATGGAAAATCTAAAAGTGGGATGAGGACGATGTTAATATTAATATTAAGAGCTCATATTTTCACAGACCTTTTCTTATACCTAAATGAAACTTTTGAGCCTGTTTGGGAGAAGAAACAAAATTTTTTTTTTTTTCAAACGGCCGTATACAGAAACGATTATTTGACAGGTAGACGAATGTCTCATGGGCGTGTTGACTCGACGCTGGACGTTCGGTAAACTGCGAAACGGCCATAAATCGTCGGGAGAACGCCCGATCCTCTGATAATTCTCTCAGGTCTACGTACACATATACATATATATGGGGCATTCCACGTCAAATCATGCGGTCATCGGCCTGGCCCCCTCGGATTTTGATGTCCAATGAATTATGGCTTTCGTTTGGCCCAAAATATGACCTCAAATTTTTAGAACTTTTTATTTCATTTTTTAGGGATTGCCCGAGCTAAGAAATCATTAAATTGAGGGAAAACATAAAGAGGGGCCTTTTTTAAATTAATGAATTTTTTTTCACAGAAACTAGGACCCAAAACAGAAATTTTCGTCATAGTTCGATAATGAGACAAAAATAATTACTATTTTTATTTTGTATTTTAATTTTTTGTTTACAATTTCTTATTCTGATTGTTTCTTGTACTGAGAATAACAACAACAAAAATATTTTTCCAGTGAAACTTGATTTTTTTTTCTTATTTTAAGAGTGAACCGACAACATTTTTCGAAAATTTATTAACCTCGATGACAATTCAAACACAATTATAAAAAATTAATATTTAAAAAAATCGTAATTATTTTTGGTCCATTATCGAAAATGACGAAAATATCTGTTTTGGGCCTTAGTTTCCGTGAAAAAATTTCATTAATTTGAAAAAAGCCCCTCTTTGTGGTTAGCTCGATCTAATGATTTTTTAGCTCGGGCAACTCCTAAAAAATGAAATAAAAAATTCTAAAAATTTGAGGTCACATTTTGGGCCGAACGAAGTCCACGATTCATTGGACATCAAAATCCGAGGGGGTCAGGCCGATGACCGCGTGATTTGACGCGGAATGCCCCATATATCTGTGTACCACGGATATAAGCGTATGTTTGCTCGTGTATTCACGAGAACGTCATGCACGGAGCAGTACATTGAGTAAGTAGCGTGAGGACGTTGGGATCGTCAGGGTGAATCCGGGCTCGACGTGAATTACACATCAGACCCGTTCGAAAGACCCCTTTGTTTATAAATATTGTTGCTCATCGAGATTCGCTCACTTCCTTGTGAACAATAATTTTTCAAGAAAAGTCTCGGTCAAAAAAAAATGTTCTATTGCTGCCTGTGAGTGGTGAAATTTTAGTGCTATTTTTTATTGCAAAATAGCAACAATTATTTATTATAATTTATATTTATTATTAACGGAAGTAAACACAAATATCAATAAATAATATTGTTTATTACTACAATATTATTTGAAACATGAAAAGTAATATTCAAATTCATTGATTTATTTTTAACAGCTACTGTTAAAAAATAAATATGCATATTATTGAAAAAATTTTCCAATTTTTCTGAAGAGGAAATTCGTTCTCTCCGTGAAAATCAAGATTCACTAAGAATTCGCAAAAGATTGTAATTAAAAAATCGAAATTAATTGAGGTGTGTTTAAATTTAAATATTTTTGAGCTATCAGCATTTCAAGTTTTTAAAGTTTATATTATGAGCTTTTTTTCGAGCAAACTTTGCGTGAGAAAAAATGGTTCAAATTTTGCAAAAAACAGTTTTTGACGAAAATATTAATTTTAAAAATTTAAATTTAAAAAATTTAAGCCTCTCACAGGCAGTAGTTAAATTTTTTTTTCAGTCGAGATTATCAATGAAAAATTCTTATCTGTTTTGAGGCATTTAAATCTTGATGAGAAACGAAAAGAAAAAAAATAGTTCTCGTTTGAACCGGTCTAATATCCATACGCGTATACATAAATTCATGTACGTAGGGATATATACTTATGTACATATATGTATATTGTATATGGGGCATTCCATACCAATTCGACCTGAGTCTGACCCTCGACCCCTCAAATCTGGTTCCCGATTTTTCCTATCATTACTCTCACTTTATCAAGCAATTACAATTTTTTTCAGATTTTTCAAAATAAATTTGAGCACGTCATGAATTTTTGATTTTTTTTTTTTGAACACCTCGATGGCCGTATGCGAAAAATCTGAAAACATTCCCAAAAATACAGTGTCGGATATAAAAAATATTGGTGTAAAATTTATAATGTCGGGGCTCTTGCTTCAACCCGTTTTTTAGCTTTTTGAGCAAAAAAAAAAACAAAATGAAAAAAATAAGAAGCAGAGGTCAATTTACTGTAGACCGTTGCTCGTAATTTTGTATGCCTAATACGTATCATACATACAAAATTTCGAGCAACAGTCTACAGTAAATTGACCTCTGTCCTTATTTTTTTAATTTTTTTTTCGCTCAAAAAGCTAAAACACGGGTTGAAGCAAAAGCCCAGGGATTATGAATTTTACATCAACATTTTTTATACCTGACACTGTATTTTTGGGAATTTTTTCAGATTTTTCGATCACGGCCATCGAGGTGTTCAAAAAAAAAATTCAAAAATTCATGACGCGCTCAAATTTATTTTGAAAAATTTGAAAAAAATTGTAATTGGTTGATGGAGTGAGAGTAATGATAGGAAAAATCGGGAACCAGCTTTGAGGGGTCGAGGGTCAGACCCAGGTCGAATTGGTATAGAATGCCCCATATATATGGTAAGAGATGAGCGGAATCGTCCCTCGCTCACCGCAACGAGAGACGTTTAGGCAAACATCCGGAAGGCTTGACCACCGCGACCGGTGTGGGCTGCTCTCTCACGCACGTGCGCCCACAAGGATCACGCACGCGCACGAGATCTCGCATTACACAGACCACACGTCGGAAATCAGACGAATATATTTTCCGCTTTTTTTTCGCCTCTTCTTGTGTACATTCGATATATCATTATCATGTTACGCGATTAAATCGTGTTTGCTACATGGTAATTTACACGCGATATTCCTTATAAAATAAAGGGCACATCGTGAGTAAAAAAAGAATGAAAAAATTCAACAAAAAGAAATTATAAGTTAAGAAAGTATTCTAATCTAGAATGTTGAGAAAATTATTATTTTTTGCATGTCATTGAAGTTTAGACCTTTAAGAATATATCTCCTAAAGAAAATGTTAAAATGTTTATTATCAAAGTATTAATAAATGTGTTGTAAAAAAAAAAAAGAATGCTAAAAATATTTTTTTGATTTTTTTTATGATCCTGAAGTTTGCATCGTTGTAATGCAATGGCCATTGTCAATTTATCGATAAAATTCTATTCTTTCTAGGAAATTTTTAAATTGAAAATCATTGAAATTTATTTTTCTAACTTTATTAAGGATTTATAATTTTAAATGCACAAGCAGAATTTAAATCTCACTAAAAATGAATTTTAAAAATTCTATTTTCATTGCATTGCGACTATGCAAACTTCAACATAATTTTTTTTTATCGAGCTCGACAAAACGCTCAAAATGTATGTCTCTAGACCAGAATACCGCCTTAAGGTTGATAATCACCGTAAAGAAATGTTTTTTTGTATTTCTTTAAAGTACATATTTATAAAAGCATAGAGGGAAAAATTTGGAGTTAAAATTGTAAAAATTTACTGAATTACAGTTCGATTTAGTAAAATGACTTTGTACGACATTTTCCAATTTTTTAAAAATAAATATATTTTTAAAATTTGTTCATAATTACTATTATCAAAACCTGATTAATAAGAAAGGGCCTAAAAATTGAAAAAATCCATTTCGTTGCCATTTTCTAAACAATAAAAAAAGGCTACGCATAACGATAGCTACTTTCCTACAGAATTTGATTTTTTTTTTATTTTTAAATAACCCTCCACCAAGATATCAAAAGGGCAGTAGTGAAGAATTTTTTTCTTGTTTTTAAGATAATACCTCGATTCATGTTAATTTTCAAGACTTTTCCATAAAAATTGCTATAAAATAAGTTGAATATAAACGTAATAAAATAACAACACCCTGATCATTTAACAATTAGTTAAGTTTATGAAAAAAAATCTCAAACATTTAAAATCTTTTTACCCCTCTGTAGAATTCGCCCTTAAGATCGCAAAATAAAAAAAGTTTTTTACGAATTATCGCGCAATTAAGGATGTTGAGTCCCTATGAAATTTTTCAATGTTATTTGTTCAATAAATAGCTTCTTAATCGTCGTGAAATTTTTACACGACCTCCTGAATACTTCATGTAAAAACATATTAAATTTTCAGAACTCTATCATCATTACTTCAACCTCCTTAAGGGTTAGAATGAAAAATGATGAGAAAATTCTAAAAACAATAAAAATAAAAATAAAAAAAAAAATTCTAAAAATTTGGTATGTCTTTGTATGAAGTCGTGTAAAAATTTCACGACGATTAGGAAGCTCGTTATTAAAATATTAACATTTTGTCAAGAACAATTTTTTAAACAAAAAAAAAAATATTTATCAATAAACTTCGTTTTGTTTCCGTTGCTTTCAATAAAGTGTGGATATTAAAAAATTGAGAGGTCAAAAAAAAAAACTTATCACAAAGTTATATCAGTTTCCATGAGACTACATTTAATTTAGTTGAATTTGTTAATGTTAATTGTTCGATAACGAGCTTCCTGATCGTCGTGAAATTTTTACACGACCTCTTAAATAATTCACCCAAAAACTTACCAAATTTTCAGAATTTTCTCATCATTTGCGATTTGGGACTCAACATCCTTAAATCCTAAAAATCATCGTTCTTCCACTCAAATAATTTCAAAGAAGATCGCTCATTTTTGATTATTTTTTTCTATTAAAAAAATTTTAGACAGCTGAAAAATATTTTTTGAAAATAATTTTCTACAAATTCTCCATAAACGAAATTCTTTTGAAAAAGTCTCAATCAATGAAATCAAGTCCAAGTTCATTCGACAAAGACTTGATCTCGATAATGTCGCTCAATTACAAAGAATTAAGGGTTTGAGAATGCTCACTGCACATCGTTGCATATTGTACCGTTTCAAGAAGATCGGAGAACATATCCGTTGACCCAATGTCCGTCCTTAACATAGGAATGGGGGAATGATCGTTGGCGAGAGAGAAACTGGCAATTCACGACCGTTACTACTCGCAGTTATACGACCATACATGCCCGGATATACGAGCGGTGGATATTTATTCTCTGTGGAGACAGAGAGAATGAGCTCATGCTCATTCTCAAGAGAAGCAAGATGTAGAGAGAGAGAGAGGGAGAGAGAGCGAAAGAGGGGGAGAGAGAGAGAGAGAGAGAGAGGGAGAGAGAGCGAGAGAGAGAGAGAGAGAGAAGAGCGGGATGGAATGGATATTGTCTGAGCGCAAGCGACTTAACTACTCGAGCGTCTGACGACAGACTGACACGCTCTACTGAATCGAGCCGCGCTTTCTCGTCTCAAATATAATATTCGTCTCTCTAAGCTGACCGTGTGAATCGACGCGATGGCTTCTCCTCTCCCCCCCTCTCTCTCTCTCTCTATTACCACCCCGCCCCCCCTCCTCATCACGCGTCCCAGAGAAGAAAAAGGGGATACGTTAATCGTCAGACGAGGTCGAACACCCGGCAAGAGCGTTTCGAGCGGAGACCCCCAGAAGCTCAGGATTAGCGCGACTCGTACCGTAGAGCCTATAATAATCGTATGCCTCGTGAATATTTCATGAATATCGGGGAAACAAGAGATGACACCTGTTTCAAAAAGACAAGAATAACCTCATACCCGTTATAAAGCAAGCGCGTGCTATGTGATCATATTTATTTACAGCTAGGAAGCGCTTCTTCTGAATTAAATCGATCTCCAAGCAGAGCTGCAAATAATGCATTATTTTGATAATCCATTGCTGAATTCGTTGCCCATTACACTGCACAGAGTTGTGAAAATAGTAATGTAAAAGTAATGTGTTACCCGTTACTTTAAACAATGTGTATCGAACACGTTTTCCATTACACATTACAAAAGTAATGTGTATTGGATGCGTGTTCCATTACAAATAAAAAAAAGTAATGTGTAATGGATGCATGTCCCATTACAAATATAAAAGAAAGTAATGTGTAATGGATGCATGTCCCATTACAAATATAAAAAAAAGTAATGTGTAATGGACGCATGTGCGATTACAAATAAAAAAGTAATGTATAATGAATGCGTGTACCATTACAAATAAAAAAGTAATGTGTAATGTATGCACGTTCCATGACAAATTACAATTAAAAAAAAAAAGTAATTCGCAGTGGATAATGTTTCATTACAAATAGAAAAATTGCTGTGCTCGTATTAGAAACTTGCACATTGCTGTCTCATTATTTTATTTCGCTTACTAAAAGTTCATTCACAATTATCACAAATGATCCATAAAGTTTAGAAAAAAGAACATGCACATTATTTAGTGATTCAATAAAGCGACAAATTTTGTATCAGTAACTTGTAACTTTTATTACATTGTTTATAATTATGGCTAACAGCGTGTAAACGCCAGTTCAATGTAAAGTGGGATAATTTTTGGGGTTGAGTACATTTTTGTACTTCATATTTAACGATGAACTGTTTGTTTTTTTGTTTCTATTTTTTAACTTTATGGATCATTTGTGATAATTGTGGATAAACTTTTAGTGAGCGAAATAAAATAATGAGACAGCAACGTGCAAGTTTCGAATACGAGCACGGCAATCTTTCTATTTGTAATGGAATGTTCTCCACTGCAAATTACTTTTTTTTTTAAATTGTAATTTGTAATGGAACGTGCATACATTACACATTACTTTTTCATTTGTAATGGAACACGCATCTATTACACATTACTTTTTTTTATTTGTAATCGCACATGCATCCATTACACACTATTTTTTAATTTGTAATGGGACATTCATCCATTACACATTACTTGTTTTATTTGTAATGGAACATGCATACATTACACATTACTTTGGTATTTTGTAATGGTACACTTATCCATTTCATATTATGCAGTGTAATGGGTAATAAATGGACAAGTGTACCATTACAAATAAAAAAAAGTAACGTGTAATGAATGAGTGGATGGATGTGGATGGAGTGCTCCATTACAAATTACAATTGAAAAAACAGTAATTTGTAGTGGAGAATGTTCCATTCCAAATTAGTGTGTTTCTACGACAACTTGGAGCAGGTACTATTTTGCTCGAAGGTAAGTCTATTAATTTTCCAATGAAAATAATTGTGTTTATCAAGTTTTTGTTAACGTTACTATCGTAGTGATAAATGTATGAACAGGGATTTTTTGGAGTAATTTTTACTCCATTCTTGTAAAAATTGCAATTCAAGAAAAACTTATAACAGTGTATATTAACTTAATATACACTGACACCTATGAACAGTTATTTTTTGGAGTAATTTTTACTCCATTGTTGTAAAAATTACAATTCAAGAATGGAGTAAAAATTACTCCAGTTACTGTTCATACACTTACCACTACGATAGTAAAGTTAACAGAAACTTGATACACACAAATTATTTTCATTGAAAAATTAATAGACTTACCAGTGAGCAAAATAGTACCTGCTCCAAATTGTCGTAGAATTAATTTGTAATGGAATATTCTCCACTACAAATTACTTTTTTCAATTGTAATTTGTAATGGAGCACTCATTCATTGAACGTTATTTTTTTTAATTTGTAATGCAACCATTACACATTACTTTTATTATTTGTAGTGGAACATGCATACATTACACATTACATTTTTATTTGTAATGGAACACGCATCCATTACACATTACTATTTTCATTTGTAATGGAACATTCATTCATTACACGTTACTTTTGTAATTTGTAACGGAAAACTTATCCAATACACATTGTTTAAAGAGGGGGTAATGCATTACTTTTACATCACTATTTTCACAACTCTGTCTCCAGGCAATTATAATTTTCATCTAACTCGAGATTTCTTCCTTTTTTAAGTCGAATGAACGCACGATTATTTATTCTTCCTTTTGTAAATAGGGTTGAAAAATTAGAATTTATTTAAGGGGTTTTACAATTAATTTATTACAAAAAAATTAAAAAAATAATTAATTAAAAATTAATTTTTACAATTTATTGGAAATTTCGTTTTATTTTAATATTTTGTTTAGTATTTTTTTTTAACGTGAATATTTCATGAAAATTAGGGGAGGGAGATGACCGCTCATTTAAAGGGACGAGAATAACTTTATGACTGTTAAGGGGTGGTCTAAAATAAATTTATATTTGATTAAAGAATTTTTTTATTGATCAGGCGAATTGCAAAAACGCGAGTGAATTTTTTTTTGCCAATTTTTATAGACCTCTCCAAAAAGATGGAATTTATTGAATAGCCGATTGGAAATATATTTCAATAATTCATTGATCCGCAAGCTTCATTATCATTTAAATTCGATACACGATTTTTTTGTATCGTTCACACAAATCAAAGGAATATTCAATCTCGTGGATCGTAAAAGTGTAAAACAAAAAATCATCTGATAAAAATAATTATACTCAATATAAATGTTACATTGTAGAAAAATTATAGATTATAATAATTATAATATATCATTATTAATATTATTTTTTATTAATAAAGGGGCGGGGAGGGGGCAAAATAAGCATCGTCAAATATTATTGAAAAAGAATAAAAATTCAAAAAATTGAAAAATGAGGGAACCATAATTATAATTGGATTTGTTATACCTAAATAAACATGTGCACACAAAAGTAGATCTAGATAATGACGTTTTGCTGAAAAACATTTTAAAAAATTTCAAAAAATTGTCATTCTGATCATGTTTGAGACAAACATCCCCAAATATTTAGAAAGAAAAGGTCTAAAGACGTCTAAAAAGATCTGGAACGATCTAGAAAGATCTAGAAAGGTCTTGAAAGATCTAGAAATATCTGGAAAGGTCTAGATGGATCTAGAAATATTTAAAACTGTCTACAAAGATCTAGAAAGATCTAGAAATGTCTAGAAAGGGGTAGAAAGATCTAAAAAGATCTAGAAAGGTCTGAAAAAAATCTAGGAAGATCTAGAAACGAAAAAAATCATTTTTTCGATCGAGATTTCAACATTTTCATGAAAATCGCTGATCAAGGAGTTGAACATTTTTTAAAAAATTGTCATTTTCATCGCATTAAGAAAGAAAACACCCTATCATACTTTAACAGTCCTACAGTGACCCAATTTTACTAAAATACTTTGATAATCCGAGAATTAAAGATAATATTTGACAATTAAACTACGTAAAAATTCAAAAATACGACAAGCAGCTTGGTCCAAGTATTTTGGATCTTAGGGGGATGTAAGAGGCCCAAAAACGATGTAAATTTATTTTTAATGTTTCTCCTCGTTTACGTGAATTTTGAAAAATAATATTTTAAGGGTACTGTCAATTTTGCTCCCTCCCCTATACCAATACATAATGATCTATTTTTTATAATTATTAATATATATTACATTATATTATTGAAAATATATAATATTTAATATGTGAGGCATTCCACGTCAAGACAGCCACCCCATTTTTTGAAATCGTCAAAAATCGCATACAAATTTTTAGAAAGTAGTTCTAACTATCAAGAAGATTTGTGATTTTTTTCAGATTTTTAAATTACATTTTTTAGCCGGAAAAAAATACAAAAAATTTGTTTATCCTATTTTGTAACGCGAAAATTATTCATCGTACGAAAAAAAAAGTAGAACATAAAATTTGGGATTGTCAACGTGCTTTTCACTGAAATTTTGTACAAACTCCTCCGAAAGCTCTATATATGCCATTTTCGGAGCAAATAATCTTTGATCTTTTTTTTCTCAAAATTGACATCTTCGATTCGTCTGCAGATTTAACAGTTTTTCACTTGATATATTTACAGGCTATACAAAAATTGGCGTAGTGGAGAATCCATTATTTCAAATGCATTTTTATCGATACAATCTATCATTATGGAGTGATTTAACGAAATAGTGTAGATATTGATATTTTATCATTATTAATCGTAGACAGGGGGGAAAAAAAATCTCGTTTCGACACTGCGAAGACGATTCCAGGAACAAAGCAGGATCATTGCTTCATTCTCAAAAATCATGCCCAGATCGAACTAAAAAAGTACTCATTGGTCATAGAAACGTCGGTATATCCAAAGAGGGTAAATTAATTTTTTTTTGCAATCGCGAGACGTGAGTAGCCTTTGACTCAAATTTGAATAGATTTTATCGGTGTACATGGGTCCATTGATAAAGTTTATTAAAATGTACAAAAAGATATTTAAAAAAATAAAAATGAAAAAAGTTAAGAAAATTGAAAAAGTACAAAAAATAAACAAAAATGCGGGCTTCAGAAAATATCTTTAGTGTCAATCCTGTTAATGCACAGAGAAATTTGTGTATTCATTTGGGATGAAAAACGCATGGGAGGGAATGGATTCTCCACTGAGCCAATTTTTTTATAATCTGTAAATATATCAATTAAACAACTGTTAGAACTACAGACAAATCGAAGATGTCAATTCTGAAAAAAAATATCAAAACATCATTTGCTCCGAAAATGGCATATAGAGCTTTTGGAGGAGTTTGTAAAAAATTTCAGCGAAAAGTACTTTGAAAATCCTAAATTTCATATTGTACTTGTTTTTTCGTACGATGAATAATTTTCGAGTTACAAAATGGAAGAAGAATTTTTTTTGTATTTTTTTCCGGCTAAAATGTGTAATATAAAAATCTGAAAAAAATCATGAATTTTCTTGACGGTTAGAACTACTTTATAAAAATTTGTACGCGATTTTCGGTGATTTAAAAAAATTGAGTGGCCGACTTGACGTGGAATGCCTCATGTATCATACGGAATTGAAATTTTTCTGTATCAAAGAAACAAACAAATAATTTAATATCCGTTCCTCCATGAATTCTGAACCCAATAATCTTTGCCTATATTCATAATATATCGTTGGAAACTGAGTCGGTACAAATTCTATTCACACGTACATAAATATGTATTTATCCGTATGTAAACCTCATATATGCATACAAAATATATATATCTATATCGACTACGGTGTAATAATTATACGAGTTTGCAGAGTCGCCAGCGGCGTCGTGGATCGACTAGCCAAGGCCTTGCGGCGAATTCTCTCGATGCAAATTGAAGGTAAGGAAAAAAAAAAATTCAAGAAAGAAGCAAAACAAAAATTCGGCGTTACACGAAGCACACAGACCCGGCGATGTAATATATACACGCGGATATTCCAACTTTCGCATATAAATAACGTTTGCCGAGGGAATAACATTTTTCTAGGGGTTAACGCGCCGGATTCCCCCTTTTTTTCTCCTCTCTCATATTTGAGTCCCCATTTGTGCGTGTAAGTTATCCATAAACAAGAGAGGGCGGAGGGGAATTACGTCGTGGACTTATCAACCGTTATTCACTCATTCTCGCGCTTTTTCACTCTTTTTCTCCGTCTCTCGGTGATCATCGCGATTCAACACGAGCGACGAATTATTCAAAGTTGCAAAAAAAAAAAAAAAGAGCCGGTTTATGCGAATACTTCTCGAAAACGCGATCGCGACGATCGTTTTCACGATAAACACGCGCTTACGCTTAAAAATTTTTTTTTTTCTCCCTTCTGTTTCTCACTCCCTCTTTCTTTGCCTATATCTTTAACGGCGATTGATGCCGAATGATACGACGGCGAATAAGAAATCGCCGAAATTCCATCGATATTCCGCGTCATCATCGATGATCATTAAAGTATATGCAGATTGCGCCCTCGTCTCGCGCGATGTCTGGGTATATTTATTTAGTATTTGGGTTAAAAGCAGCGAGCAAGTGGGTGCAATAAATTGACACGTCGCGGGATATCATCGGACGATCATATTTTTTTTGCCCCCCCCCCCCCCCCCTCGTTTTTTTTGCCCTCTTTCCTCGCGTCTCTCGATCGACGATAAATATATACATTCGGAATCGCGATTAGAGATCGGTTTCTGCCAATCGCGAAACGGGGATATATCAATTCACCATCGTGAGTCTTAATTATTTCTGTGATATTCTTGGATGATGATATTTTTTTGTCCGGAGCGATTAATCGAGATACCGTTGAGATTAAGAAAAGATCGTGTTTGAGGGGGAAAACTGTACAAAAAAATCGTTTTTTTTTCATCAGTATTTTGCACGAAGTATTTTGAAAAATAAAAAAAATGTATTATAAAAAATATTTTTATTGAATTTAGAGTTAGGATTTGGAATATTGACGGAGTTACGGTCACTTTAGTGAGAGCACGAAAGTTTTTGGAGTTTTTCTCAAAATGACCTTTTTTGACGTTGTTGCAGTGAATGAATGAACTTAGAGGGCGATTAAATTTTTTTTTGTTTTTTTTTTTTTCAAATATTTGGAATCGCAGTGGCTAAGTATTTATGTAGCTAATGTCAGAAATATTAATAATTAGTATTTTTAATACCTGCTTGAATAAAAAAGAGGTCCTTGAAAATAAAAAAACTCAATTCGTCGCCATTTTGTAAATAATCAAAGAAAATAAAAATGGCTACGCATCACGATAGCTACATTCTTGTCGATATTAATAATGTTTTTTTTTTTAATTTTTAGATAACCCAAGATTTCAGTAAGACAGTGGAGATGATTTTTTTTTACGTTAAGATAATATCTGTATTTTTCGTTTAATTTTCAAGATTTTTTAATAAAAATTGCTATATAAAGTGAGTTTAATACACTAGTGGAAAAATTAAAGGATCAAGAAATTTTCCCAAATTCTTAGTGGTTTTTAACAATGCTGTATCTCAGTGAAAAATGGTCGTATCGAGGTCTAAAAAAAAGCATTTTAAAGCTTGAAGTTTCTAGTTTTCAGATCTTTTAGCAACAAAAATTTCGAAGCTACAGGTTTCACGCAATTCTGAGAAATACCAAGAAGAAAAAATTTTGCAAATTTGCATCACTTTTTTTTTGGCTGTAATTTTTGGGAAAAAATTATTCCAGCTAAACCATTATACAGACCGGATAGCTTGTTTATTTAGCTTCAATTTGCTTGTTTTGAGACCTCGCTGCGACCATTTTTCGCTGAGATATCGGGCTTTTACGAAAAAAGATACTTTTCTGTTTGACCATTGATATCTCAGGAACTAATGATCGCACAGAAATCAGAAGGAGTGTTTCACAAACTTGAATTAATGCTCTAGAAGGATTGATGATGGTTTTTTGGAATAAATTTTTTTTTCCATTCTTGCCATGAATTTGTAAAAACAGGAGAAAAAGGGGTATTTATGGTTTGTTAGAAAATCAACGGCCAAATTAAAATATTGACAAGACGACAAGTGTTGAGCGTGACTTTTACAGCTCAATATACCCACAAAATTCCTGTAAAGTTTCAATTTGATCTATCGAACGGTTTTTTTGTTTCAAGCAATCAAATTTTTGAAAAAAATTAAAGGATGATGTTTATTGCCCCTCAACACTTCATAATTGCATAAAAGTCATGAAAAATTCAAAGCGCAAAATTGTAATCTAGAACATTGTTTTTTTTTTCAAATATCAAAATTCAAAGATGATCCGGATGAGCTATATTTTCTAATTCGATAAAATTGAATTTTCAAAGCTCTCAAAATTTTCTTTCAGAGTGATAATGATGGGTTTTCAAATGCTTCGGGTAAATGATTTTTTTCTAATTGAATAAAATTGAAATTTTAAAGGTCTCCAAATTTTCCTCCAAAGTGATAATGATGGGTTTTTAAATGCTCCGCGTGAGAGCATTTGTCCGTCGAAACGCAGTGACGAAATAACCCTTTCGTTGCTCTTACGCATACCGCTTATTGGAATGTCGCGTGAGAGGAAAGAGCGACGAGAGAGGGGGAAGGGCAGAGAGGGGAGGGAAGTAAAGAGAGGAGAGCAAAGGTGGAGGAAAAGAGGAAGAGGCGAAAAGCTGACGAGTCGCACGCACATCGCGGCGGAGGAGGACGATGAGGAGGAAGCGAGTATCGAGAAAAAGAAGAGAAAAAAAACGGAGGTTGAAGAGGAACGTGGTAGAAGAACAGAGGGAGGAGAAGAAACGAGGTCGGAGGGACAGATCGGCGAAAAAGAAGAGGTCCGGATCTCGTCCTACAGGTGAATGCGCGCGAGAGGCAACGAAAATTCCTTCGATGCAGCGTAATCGCTTGGAACTAACAAACCTCGTCGTCGATTCCTCGTAAATCGAGAGAAAATCGTGTTACACAGAGAGTCAAGAATGTAACTGTGCATCGTAAATTGACGCGCCGAGAGTTGATTTTACATTTTATCGATATATCGAAGAATTTTTTACCGATTTTTCTCGACAAATTCTGACAAAAGTGCCACTCAGAGAGGCACGAATAAATTAAACGATATCAGGAATAATGCATTTTCGAGATTCCTCATAATCTTGATTTTCCTCGGTGGATGAAATTAGTCGGAGAACGGTTAGCTCAAAAAGCATTTAAAAAAATCTCGCAGCGTTGAAAAACATGTTTCTCAAAGTACTTGAAATCGTCTGTGAATCGTTAAATACGAGCGAGGAATTTCCCTCAATGTGGGAAGATTTTTCGTTGGAGAGCCTTTTTTTAAATAAGGCTTCTACGTGAGATTCGTGCAGAGTAGGGAAATGAACGGAAATTTTTTGAATTTTGTTCACGAGATAATTTTATATTGTTTTTTGTAATAATTATTCCCAGGGAGAAATAGGATTGACTCAAAAATAGAGAATTGCAGGGCGTTATTATGAAAAATGCAAGATATGCAAAAAAAACGAGTGTTTTTGCGAAAAATTTATGAAAATATTGAGATTTTGGGAAAATTGATGGTAGATTCGTGTTCAGCTGGAAAAAATGCATCGATACGAGGTTTTAAAAAAATTAATTAAATTTTTTTTTTCTTCATTTTGGCCAAAATGGAATTGTTTAATTAAAATGACTGTAGGTTTTTTTTAGCTACGATTTTGACTTAAACTTGAACAGGGGGGGGGGGGAAATACATCGATATTAGGCTTAGAAATCGAAAATAATTTTTTTTTTCGCATTTTAACCAAAATTGAATTGGTTTACCAAAATGACTGTAATTTTTTTTCTAGATAAGATTTTTACTCAACTTGGGATCGCTGAAGCTTCGGAACCTCGCTTGATTCAGCTGATTCCGATCATTTTTCGATTTTTGGCAGATTTTTAAAGTTTGACCATCGATTTTTGATAATTTTTCAAGGCCCTTTTCCATTTTTTTCGGTGATTTTCAAAGTGCTCTCATATTTACAAAAATTAAGTTATCGAAATGAACCGAATGCCATTCTCTGAGTTTCGTGACAGCCTTCAAGTACGAAAAAGAAATTTTGAAATCGGTCAAAACGAAGTAGAGTTATGAAATTTCGCGATTCTGAGGTTTCTGAGAATGGGGCTAAAATTGAAAAAAATGTTTTTGACGAAAATTCATGAAAATTTTGTTTTTTTGACAAAATTATTGGTAGATTCGTGTTCAGGAGGGGAAAATGCATCGATATGAGGCCCGAAACATTTTTTTTTTTATATTTTATTTTTTTGCCTTTCAGCCAATACTCAATCGGTTCACTAAAATGGCTGTAATTTATTTTCTAGATAGAATTGCGAGTTGGGCATGAGCTTATTCTCTTTGTAATCATTCAACCTTCAAAACCTCGCTTGGTTCATCCGATTCCGATCATTTTTCGATTTTTTGCAGATTTTTTAAGTTCCATCATCGATTTTTGCAAATTTTTGCATACATACCCCTTTCCATTTTTTTCGGAGATTTTCAAAGTGCTCTCATTTCTACAAAAATTAAGTTATCGCAATGAACCAAACGCTATTCTCTGAGTTTGGTGACAGCCTTTTAGGAAGAAAAATAAAATTTTGAATAGCTTGAACCGCAGTAAAGTTATGAGCACTTGAAATTTTGCGATTTTGAGGTTTTTGAAATTCAGCCAAAAAGGAGCAAACAAATTTTTTTTTTTTCTATCATTCAAAGAGCACATTTTGAAGCGAAATTTACCGCTTATTGCGAATCTCATAGAGTTTATCTTGTAAAAAAAAGAATTCGTGAGAGAGAGAGCAGAAAAAATATAGCGAAATTCACTCATTTTTGTAGTTTACAAATCCAATGTGCTAAAATATAAAATCTCGTGAAAGAAATTCAAGAAATTTCAAAATGAACAAGATTCTAGAGCATCTCGATAAAAAATCGTGTCAGGTGAGAAATATTTCTCGTTTCGAGACTCCGAGACGAGATTTTTAGGCCCAAAACCAAAAAATTCTGGATCTCGTCTCGACGAGAAATTTCTGGATCTCGTCTCGTCTCGTCTCGTCACGTTTTCATAGACTTCAAAGTTCCTCCCAGGTTAAATCCCGCCACACCCAGAAAAAAGATCTAGTCGTAGGTACTATAATCGTTTATTTGATTATTTTTTTAGTTACTTTAAAAAAAAATTTCTTTCCATCCCATTTTGGGCGATATTTACTTCCACTATGTATATTTATTTATTTGAATTCCCTGTCATCAAGAAACAGGCGTTGAAGAAAAATTCTATTCGTCGTTACTAAATACCTATTCACCGGTAATCTCATCCGATCATATCTGCAGATTCGTCAGTACCCCAAAAATCCGCCAGGTGGCTACGTCTCGCACAAGCGAACCTGCCTCTCGACGCCTATATATCCTTTCCAAGCTCGTCTATGTTTGATATCCTTATTTTTCAGTATTTATCTTTAATACATCGAACATTGCGGCAAAACGCAAGATGGTCGAATCCCCGAAAAGGATTCCCATAAAAAGGGTCTTTTTTCTTTTCCCTTCTGTCAAAGAAAAGACGTAGCTCAACGAAATTGTAGACTTCATATGTGTAGCTATACATTCAAAGATTGAAATGTTTAAAAATATATATTGTGTAAATATTAAAAAAAAATTATTTCATTTAAATACATATTTGTTCAGTTTGAAATAATATTTATTAATATTAAATAAAAATTTATTAGATCGCAATATATTTTCCTAGTAGGTCATTCAAAAAAAAAAAAAAAAAAAAATTCGTTGACATGAATAGTTTTATTAGGCCGGTCTACAACTAAAAAAATTTATTTGGCTTGACAAGGATTTAGTTAAATGTACTGGATCTTTTTTCTGGGTGCAAAAAATTAAAAAAATCATCATCAATTAATTCCACCGCCCCCCAATTTCGTTCCTCGCATGTCTTTGTGCACAAATGAATAGAATTAAGAGGATGAAGCACGTGGCATTCTTTCGTTATCGTGCTCGTCTTCGCGAGGATCGTCGATCTCGATCCTGGGACAAATTCGTACACGGGACGATCGAAACACGGGCACGAAGAGGCGCGCAAACAGAGTGGGACGCAAAATTTGGGGGGTGCTTCATTCTCGCTCGAGGGGCCCTCCGAAGCCTTCCTCTGGTGCAGCTCTCATGCCCTCTTCTGCCTCTTGTGAACCGACCGCATTCCCTCCCCTCCATTTCTCAATTTCCACGAGACGAATCTTATCCATCCTCTCTCTCTCTCTCTCTCTCTCTCTCTCTCTCTCTCTCTCTCTCTCTGTCTGCTTGTCTTCCCTCAGCTTCTACACGTTTATCCTCTCTCCCTCTTTTTGCTACTCTCCTCTTCGTTTCCATCGAATGAGAGACTATTCCAGCTCGCGTTCCCGTAAATCGGTTAAGGGAATCTGGGATACGCGACACAAGCATTCGGGCATTCCATTCCTCTCTCTTCCTCTTTCTCTCCTACGAGAGGGAAGAAGAGGGCGAGAGAGAGAGAGAGAGAGAGAGAGAGAGAGAGGAAGAGAATTCGTAATCGGTATATAACAGCGACAGTTAACATCTTCGCCTCTTTGCTTTTCCTACGTCCTTCTTCTTCTTCTTCTTCTCCTCATTCTCCTCCGTCCTCTCTCTCTCTCTTCTTGATGATGTAGTAATAAAATATGCATATACATCTTCCTCTTGAGTCTTGGCGGTTAATTTTTATGCGCAAAACTGACGCTCCATTAGGACAAAACGGTACAAAATGACATTTTATAGAGTCGATGCCATTTTTTCTCCTTCTCGGTATTCTTTTTTGCGTTCAGCTTCTCAGTTTTGAAATTGAGAATTTTTTTGAATGCTTTTTGTTTTATAGAGGAGAGAAATGTCTTGGCGCTTTATCCGAGTGCTGATTGAGGAAAATGATTTTTTAATGAATCGATAATGATCGGTAATGAAAATACCTTTTTTTTCTCTGCTCTTGGGGATTTTTGACTAACACTTTTGCTAAGGGTTAACGCGATTTTAATGATCCCGTGCAGTTTTGCTCTGGCCAGGAATGATTTATTTCACAATTCCACGACGCAAACGTTCCGATTTCGATCCAATTATTTGAGGTATTTTGAGGGTTTTGAGTGAGTGGGTGGGCCAAAATAATGAATTTTTCAAATATATTATTCTTCTGGCTCGAAAATCATCGTTTCATTATAGGGCGTTTTTTTTAAATTCTGTTTTTGAGTAGAAATTATAATTAAAAAAAATCTCTTCATAGATCGTTTTTGAATGTACAAGAAAATTTTCTAAATCTGTAACAAAATTTAAATTTTGAAGAATCGATTTTTTTCATTGCATTTTTCTTGGCCTAAGACTTTCAATTTTAATTTTGAACATTGCTCATTGATCATTGAACATTGATTTGATCATTTATATTTTTTTTTATCGTACGACTGGATGATTCATTAAAAAATGTATCAATTTGTCAATAACAAATTATTAAAGTCCATTTTTTCTGTTATAAATCAAACTTTTTTTTCTACTCGTCATTTTGGTCATTTTCAATATTCCAAAAAAGTACCCATTCATACAAATCTGTAGTTTTTAAACCAAAGGTCATATTTTGAATTAAAAAAAAATCAAGTCTCGAGACTTGAAATATTGAAAATCGAAAATCGACCCATTTTTAAGTTCAAGAGGTCAAGCAGGGGTCAAGAGGAAATCCACTTGCTTTTACTTGCATTCCTCCACGAGCAACAAATTGCGATTCCAGGAATCAATCATCAGTAAAAATGTTTTTATCGTTCAATTAAGAAAAACGTGCTTTTATCGTCGAATTTGCCGATGGAGCGAGTACGCGAAAAATAAGATAACAGTCGTAAAGTTATAGTGTATCCTATCAAGTGTCTTTACGATGGCTCGTTAATCCGTTAATTGAGAGGTAAGAAGGTTGACATGCGGTGCGGAACCACGCGGCCCGAGAGAAGCCAGGATATCGTAATTCACGATCCGAGCAAACAGCTGATCGAGACGAATGCGCCCCGCACCCGCGCAAATACAAAGGCGCACGGTTTAGCGTTATTCGACGAATAAAAGGAGCACAAAAGAAGAAAATCAAGCGAAGAAGAACAAGAAGAAGGACACGACAAAGCAGAAGAAGAACAAGATGAAGAGCAAGATAAAGAACAAGATGAAGAACAAGATGGAGAGCAAGATGAAGAACAAGATGGTGAACAAGATGAAGAACAAAATGAAGAGCAAGATGAAGAGCAAGATGAAGAGCAAGATGAAGAGCAAGATGAAGAACAAGATGAAGAACAAGATGAAGAACAAGATGAAGAGCAAGATGGAGAACAAGATGAAGAACAAGATGAAGAACAAGATGAAGAACAAGATGAAGAACAAGAAGAAGAGCAAGATAAAGAGCAAGATGAAGAGCAAGATGAAGAACAAGATGAAAAACAAGATGAATAACAAGATGAAGAACAAGATGAAGAGCAACATGAAGAACAGGATGAAGAGCAAGATAAAGAATAAGATGAACAAGATAAAGAGCAAGATGAAGAACAAGATGAAGAACAAGATAAAGAGCAAGATGAACAAGATGAAAAAGACGATGAAGAAGAAGAAGAAGAGCAATACGAAGAAAGGCTTGAGGCAAAGATTAAATGGATCAAAGAAAAGGCGAAAAAAAGAGGGAAGAGAAAGAGAGATTTCTTACCTCGTGAGTGAGGAGCGTGTTGAATCCCGCCACGTGTTATCCAGAGCTCAAAAGCTCCTCGTGCCGCATCCCGAACGCCGGTTCCTCGACGTCCACCCACACCTAATAATTTCGCGTAAAAAAAAAACCATAGATAAATATCCCTCTTCAAAAAACAACGATTACGCCCTTTACAAGAATCAATGCGTACCGATCTTCCGCACTTCCGGTCGCCAAATTAATCGCGGATTTTCCCAAACGTTAGATTGACCTTTCCGACAAAACGAGGAATCTCAATTATCTCCTCTTCGAGAATGCAAACAAAAAACAAAAAAAAACAAGAAAATCGAAAAAAAAACTCTTGTCGTCCTTATCGGCGCACTTTTCACATCACCCTCGTCCCTCGAATCGTCGTTTCGTTATCAACGCGTTATCACATATTTCCCGCACTCGCGAGATACTTTTTGAGGATGGCAAAAAAAATTTTTTATCACACTCGCGCTTTTGCGAAGAATGAGAAATTAGTCAAAAAATCGGCAAAATCGTTTCGTTGAAAAATTCTCTTTTAAGATCTCACGTTGCACGATCGAAGATCCGTATTTTTTTTTCCCCTCAATGACAATCTTTATCGTTGGAAAATCAATTTCCCTCCTCCCCTCTCACTTGCCTCTTGCCCCCTTCTTTTGGCGCTCTTATCGCGACGATTTTTCTCGCCGTTTCGCCGACCTGCCGCTCTCTATATACACCTATATATACCTCTATATATGTATATATATATATATATCGGTAAATCGTTATATATGTGGGTATATATATAGATATATATATATATATATACCGATCTGGGAAGCGAAATATAATGGAGACACGGGGATGCCGGGGCTCTTCTCTCTCGTGGTCCCGTACGCGACGAAGATGTCGTGCCGACTGATAACCCGTCTACTTACCTCCTCGGCGAGCCCCCTGTAACGCTTTCACGGGGAGAGAGCACTCCTGCTGCTCGGTTGCCCCGTTCCTGCTGCCGCTGCTGCCGTACGACAGGTGCTCCTCGAGAAGGAGAGAGGGAATGGAGAGAACGAGAGAAGTAGGAGGATGAGAATGAGAAGGAAGAGGAGTGGGAGAAGGAGAAGAAGGAGGGAAGAGATCGGTGCCTGTTCGGCTCGGGAGGAATCGCCGCTCTGCCTCGCACAACTGTACGTGCGACAAATGGGAATTAAGGGGCCACTCTAGGATTTTGGAAAGATTTTTTTCGGCTCCAATCATAGGGTCATAAAAACAATATCCGGTCCTGTAGTGAAAAAATATTTGTTTAAAGGTGCAATTCTCGATTTTGTAACCTTTGACCAAGAAATTTCTTCAGGAAATTTCTCTAGGAAATTTCTCAAAAAAATTTCTTTAGGATTATTTTCTAGGGAATCCAGGAATCCAGGAAAGTTTTCTAGAAAACTTGTTTAAAAAATTTCTTGCGGAAATTTCTCTAGAGAATTTCACTGGGCAATTTCTTCAGCATTATTTTCTAGAGAATCAAGGAATCCGGGAAAGTTGTCTAGAAAACTTCTTTAGAAAATTTCTCTAGGAAATTACACTAGAAAATTTCTTCAGCATTATTCTCTAGAGAATCCGGGAATCTAGGAAAGTTGTGTAGAAAACTTCTTTGGAAAATTTCTTCAGGAAAGTTCTCTAGGAAATTTCACTAGAAAATTTCTTCAGCATTATTTCCTAGAGAATCCAGGAATGTCTAGAAAATTTCTATAGACAATTTCTTCCGGAAATTTCTTTAGGAAATTTTACTAGAAAATTTCTTCAGGAAATTTCTTTAGAAAATTTTACTAGAAAATTTCTTCAGTATTATATTTTAGAGAATCCCGGAATCCAGGAAAGTTGTCTAGAAAACTTCTTTACAAAATTTCATGAGGACATTTCTCTAGAGAATTTCATTAGGAAATGTCTTCAGCATTATTTTCTAGAGAATCCAAGAATCCAGGAAAGTTCTCTAGAAAACTTCTTTAGAAAATTTCTTCAGGAAATTTCTCTAGGGAATTTCACTAGGAATTTTTTTCAGCATTATTTTCTAAAGAATCCAGGAATTCAGGAAAGTTCTTCAGAAAACGTTTTTAGAAAATTGCTCCAGGACAATTACACTGGAAAATTTATTCAGCATTATTTTCTAGAGAATTCGGGAATCCAGGAAAATTCTTTACAAAACGTCTTTAGAAAATTTCTTCAAGAAATTTCTCTAGGAATTTTCACTAGAAAATTTCTTCAGCATTATTTCCCAGAGAGTCCAG
Source organism: Alloplasta piceator (assembly GCA_946863875.1). NCBI lineage: Eukaryota > Metazoa > Arthropoda > Insecta > Hymenoptera > Ichneumonidae > Alloplasta > Alloplasta piceator. The sequence continues at coordinate 4,397,645 of OX333073.1, forward strand.
GAATCCAGGAAAGTTCTCTAGAAAACTTCTTTATAAAATTTCTTCAGGAAATTTCTCTAGGAAATTTTGCTAGAAAATATCTTCAGCATTATTTTCTAGAGAATCCAGGAATCCAGAAAAGTTCTTTAGAAAATTTCTTCAGTACATGTCTCTAGGAAATTTCACTAGAAAATGTCTTCAGCATTATTTTCCAGAGAATCCAGGAATCCAGGAAAGTTCTCTAGAAAACTTCTTGAGAAATTTTTTTCAGGAAATTTCTGTACGAAATTACACTAGAATATTTCTTTGGCATTGTTTTCTAGAGAATCCAGGAATCCAGAAAAGTTCTCTAGAAAACTTCTTTAGAACATTTCTTCAGGAAATTTCTTTAGGAATTTTCACTAGAAAATGTCTTCAGCATTATTTTCTAGAGAATCCAGGAATCCAGAAAAGTTCTTTAGAAAATTTCTTCAGGAAATTTCACTAGAAAATGTCTTCCACATTATTTTCTAGAGAATCCCGGAATCCAGGAAAGTTCCTTAGAAAACTTCTTTAGAAAATTTCTTCAGCATTATTTTCTAGAGGAAAATCTATTTTCTTCAGGAAATTTCTGTAGGAAATTTCTTCCGGAAATTTCTCTAGGACTTTTCTCTAGGACATTTTTTTAGAAAATTTCTTTAGGAAATTTCTCTAATAACTTTCTTTAGGAAATATCTCTAGTAAATTTCTTTAGAAAATTTCTCTGGGAAATTTCTTCAGACAATTTCTTTAGAATAATTTTTTAGAGAATCTATATATTCTAGATATCTAGAAAGCGAAAAATGATCAAAAGTGAAAAATTTGACTGTGAGAAAATACTAATTTGGTGTTCTTTGCAATATAACCTCAAAAATACGGACACATTTGTATGTATGACGAGATACACGAGCGAGTATACGCTCCGTATGTGTTTGAATATGTGTGTATACCATCGCGGGACCAGACCGAAGAAGAGGGCAACGACACCGGCGCTCACTGTACATGCGCTACCAAAGGAATACCACACGTGTATACATGCACGCATATGTATGTATATTAAGGTGGTTCGAAAAAAAAAACAAGTTTTATTTCAGATTGCGCTCTTAATCGAGATTTTTGTAACTTTTCCCTGATAAATAGATCTTTAAGAGACAATGTGACAGAAAAAATTGTTTTTGTCAAACCTGAACCCTTGCGATATTTATTTTATTTTTTATATTATTTATTTTTATTTTTAACGATATTTATTTTTATTTTCTAATGAATTATTGGGGCCGAAATTTTGAATTTCTCGATTTTTTTTTATCCTTGCTCATACATTTTTCGTTCATTTTAAATAAACTAAATTTGGAAATTTTAAATTTTAAATCGTTATTTAAAATAAAAAAATTAACAAATTTCCATAAAAGAGTTCCATAGAAAGTACCTAGAAAAAAAACCAAAAAACAATTCGTGGCTATATTATAAATAACCAAAGAAAAATATCAGCTACCTACATTCATATAGATAATGATTTTTTTTTTTTCAGGTAACCCTCCACCAAGATATTAATCGGATAATGGAGAGGACATTTTTTTTGCCGTTATAAGATCATATCCATATCTTTGTTAATTTTTAAAAATAAAAATAAAAATTTGCCATGAAATAGATTGAATGGATTCTTTTTAAAATAACGATAACCTGATCTTTCGGTAATTAGTCATATCTGTGAAAAAAAAAAATGACATTGACAATTTTTTCATCCCTACCAGTGGCACTCCCCTTAATAATTGAACATTTTTTTTTCTCACAAACTACGCATTCACCGACGCATTTTGCAATATTAAAATGGGCCAAAAACCTTGTTTTTGGCGCATTTTAGCGTTTCTACAGCATTACCAAAAACATTGAGGAAGTTCCACTGGTGCGGATTCTATTTTTAAGGAAAAAAGTTTTTAAAAATCTAAAAAGAGAAGAAAGCGAACAATTGGAAGAAAACGCTTTTTCTTTCGAACCACCCTAATCTATTTCCATTTATATGAATGCCTGTAAATATCACACATATGAGAAAGGGATATTATATCGACGGCGTTGTCGCCCGTTGATCACATTTTAAACGCGCCCACTGGGGAGAGGTGGGGCATTTACCGAAAGATCGCGACGGTGATCACTGCGCGAAATTTGCTGCCGCCGCCCCGCAACCGCGGTTTGACGATCATCCGTTCGCTCATTCTCGCGGGCGATGCGCCGAAAATCTGTGGGAAGCGAGAGAGACGGGGAGAACACGAGGCGCATTCCTTCGCTTCCGGTTCACTGCTTGGAACTTTATTTCGGGAAAAAAATAATAAAAGTCCATAATTAGCGATTTTTAGGCTGCAACTCTCAATTAAGGGGATGATATTTCATTTGGGGGTAGTTTCAAAATTTACGGATAAATTTCCCAAAATTTCACGTTTAAAAAGTAATTGTTTGTACATCTAAAAGCAAACATGACTGAAAAAACCTAAAAATCAATTAATAATTGGAGCAACAATTTTTTTCAGTAATTCGCGAACAATTTGAGGCCATTCGTTTTTTAAGGGGGCATTCTGGTCTACAATTTTAAAAAATCATTTTTTTTTTGTTATTTTCAAAATTTCGACTTTTAAGAACATATACTCGAAAGGAAATTCTTTAATTTCAATAATTTACGGAGTTACAGCTATTTTAGTGACGCAACAGCGAAATTTTTTTTATTAACCTTCTAAATAATAATAAATACGTTGTAAAAAGAGGAATGGTAAAAATATTTTTTGTTTTTTTTTTTATCGAGAAAAAACGGTCAAAATGTATGTCTCTAGACCAGAATACCGCCTTAAGAAATATAAATAATAATTTTGCAATATAATAATAATATAATTTAGAAATATATAATAATTTTTAATGATAATTTATTGATAATTTTATTTAGGCAAAAAAATAATAAAAGTCCATATCTACCGATTTTTAGCCTGCACCCCTCAATTAAGGGGATGATATTTCATTTGAGGGTAGTTTCAAAATTTACGGAGAAATTTCCCAAAATTTCACATTTAAAAAGTTGACAATTAATTGTTTGTACATCTAAAAGCAAACATGAGTGAGAAACCTTAAAAATCGGTTAATATTTGGAGCAACAATTTTTTTCAGTAATTCGCGAAGAATTTGAACCCATTCATTTTTTAAGAGGGCATTCTGGTCTAGAATTAAAAAAAAAATCAATTTTTTTTTGCATATTCTTAGAGTTTAGACCTTTAAGAATATATCCTCGAAAGGAAATCTTTTAATTTCAATAATTTACGGAGTTACAGCTATTTGAGTGACGCAACAGCAATTTTTTTTTTTATTAACCTTCTAAATATTAATAAATACGTTGTAAAAAAAGGAACGGTAAAAATATTTTTTGGTTTTTTTTTTCGCGATAAAACGGTCAAAATGTATGTCTCCAGACCAGAATACCCCCTTAAAAAATATAAATAATAATTTCGCAATATAGTAATAATATAATTATGAAATATATAATAATTTTTAATGATAATTTAATTTCGCAAATAAATTAGTTGCAAAAATAATGTTTCATGGGGAAGGGGGAGGTTATTCAGTGATCGATGAAATTTTTCTCAGTGTGGGCGTCGAGGAGAAAATGATGTATAAATCTCAGAGGGGGTCGAAATCGGCCAGAAACGAGTATTCACCGGTTGAATTCGAATCCGCGAGGAGTAAAGAGGAGAGAGGATGGAGAAAAGTGAGTGAACGTTATATCTCGTGACTGAGTGCGAGAGAGTTGGTCATTCCCGAACATTGGCCCCGACCCAGCCCAACTAATCTCAACGAGAGGGGGAAAAAAACGCATCGTCAATTTCTCTCTCCGGAAATCGTCTTCTTCCTTGGACGTGAAAAAAACAGTCCAATGTTGCGAGAAACTCGCGACCGGACCTCCGCGATAAAAGTTCATGGGCAAAACCGGAAGAAGAATTATGCAAGGAAGAGAGAGAAAGAGAGAGAGAGAGAGAGAGAGAGAGAGAGAGAGAGAGAGATTGAGAGAGAAAAGAATGCAGATTTGGCAGAAATTGTATCTTTGCCATAAATTTGGTATAAAAGTTATGGAGAATAATTTTTTTTTAATTTTACCAGAAAAAAGTAAAAAGGGTTTTGGATTCTGTTAATTTTCGAAGATTCATTAATCAACAAATAATTATTAATTAATCATCGGCCAATTAATTATCTAAATAAAAATTGCTTCTCGTTCATTTCTCAAAACTTCCTCGCTTTTCTTAAGTGGGAAAGCCACTGCAAAAATTACCTTTTTTGGGATTTCCTCAAATTGTATATTTTCAAAAATGTCAGTTAAATTTTAAGTTGGAATTCTGGAAATTGACAGAGTTACAGTGAATTCAGTGAGTGCGCGATTATTCTCATATTTTTTGTTACTCGGACAGAACTTTCCTGGATTCCTGGATTCTCTAGAAAATAATGCTGAAGAAATTTCCTAGTGAAATTCCCTAGAGAAATTTCCTGAAGAAATTTTCTAGAAAAATTTTCTGGATTCCTGGATTCTCTAGAAAATAATGCTGAAGAAATTTTCTGGTGCAATTTCCTGAAGAAATTTTCTAGTGTAATTTCCTGAAGAAATTTTCTAGTGTAATTTCCTGAAGAAATTTTCTAAAGAAGTTCTCTAGTATTATTTCCTAAAGAAATTTTCTAAAGACGTTTTCTAGAGAACTTTCCTGGATTCCTGAATTCTCTAAAAAATAACGCTGAAGAAATTTTCTAGTGAAATTCCCTAGAGAAATTTCCTCAAGAAATTTTCTAGTCAAATTTCCTAGAGAAATTTCCTGAAGAAACGAGAGAGAAAAGAATGCAGATTTTGCAGAAATTGTATCTATGCCATAAATTTGATATAAAAGTTATCGAGAATGAAATTTTTATAATTTTACCAGGCAAAAGTAAAAAAGGGTTTTGGATTCTGTTAATTTTCGAAGATTCACTAATCAACAAATAATTATTAATTAATTAATCATCGGTCAATTAATTAGCCAAATAAAAATTGCTTCTCATTTATTTCTGAAAACTTCCTCGCTTTTCTTAAGTAGGAAAGCCACTGCAAAAATTACCTTTTTTGGGATTTCCTCAAAATGTATATTTTCAAAAATATGTCAGTTAAATTATGAGTTGGAATTCTGAAAATTGACAGAGTTACAGTGACTTTAGTGAGAGAGCGATTATTCTAATATTTTTTGTTAAATTAAAAAATGTTATAAAATTCAGTAACCTCAAAAAATATCCAGATTTACTACCAATTCTCTTCACTTTATGTGAGTTAAAAAAATTCTAGAATTCGAGATCTCTAAAATTTCGAGAATCATTCTTCGATCATTTGGAGCAAATTTTGGAAAGTGCCGAAATATGATTGCTGGATATTTAGCAAAATTTTGAACTGTTGGAACCCAAAAAAATTGACATTTTTTTTCTTCGTAAAAACAAAATTTTCTTCACGAGAAAGCAAAATGAATGAATTTTCAATGACGTATATAGCCAGTCATAAATTCGCGGTAAAAAAAAAGTGTACTACGATTCATACAACTCTTCTTGAGAAAGAGAGGGAGAGAGCGAGAAAAGGGAGGGAGAGAGGGTTTAAAAGACGAGAGGGAAAAAAAAGGAGCGTACAGCGATGTCTGAGTGGACCATATATCTCCCGGTCGAAACTTCGTCAGTTGGTCATTCTCGAACATTGGCCCCGACCCGTCCCAACTCTTTTGCCAGCTCTTTCAGCATCATCTTAATTTTTACCCTCTCTCTTTCTCTCTCTCTCTCTCTCTTTCATCGTTTTCGTCTCACCGGATGATGCTCGATGATCAGGCTCGAGAGAGTTTGCTCGATAGTCCAAGTCTCTCCTCTCCTCCTCCCCCCTCGCCCCTCCCCCCTCCCCACACGACGAGAGGGAACAGACGCTTCCCCTCTTTCCTCTTTCCTCCTCTTATCTTTCTTGCATGCGAGGCCCACAGGGGTTTCCCACTCTCACCTGGGCGTTCGGGCGCATATACATGTATGGGGCGTTTCAAGTAAACACGACAAATTTTCAGCCCTCACCCGCTAGCATTTGATTATGATCCTTTCATCTATAAATTTTTGAATTCAATAATTTATTGCAAATTTATTATTCCGATTTTTTTTTGGATTAATAAATTAATAATTTGTATTTATGTATTTATATTTTATTCATTGATTAAATTTTGTTATCTATAAATTTAAAATTTAATTACCCTCTCGGGTTTGATTATGATTTTTTTTTTATTTCACAGAGGCTCAGAAGAACTCAGTTAAAAAACAAAATTGATTAGCTTTTCTTGGAACTTTGGGTTTTTTTCCTAAAACTAAAACTTTGGAATCTTGTAAAAAAATTAAAACATTTTTATTTTCGGATTTGTAAATTTATATAAATTTACAAATTTTAAGAGTCAGAATGGGAACATTATATTTTTTCTACCAGATGGTTATTTTTTTTTTCAAAATGAGTCAAATTTATAGATTTTAATATAAATTGAAGGTTTTGAAAAGTGCTTGAATTTCTAAATTACGAATTTGAACAAAATATTTAAAATAAGACATAGTGGAAAAAAAATCTCTTCCGAGAAAAATTTCTTAGTTTATTTTATATTTTATTCGTTTATTAAATTTTATTTATCTATAAATTTATTGAAAAATTATAAAATTATAAAAATCTATAAATTTTGTTTCTACATGGCAGTGATCGGCAGTATCGATTTTTTCGTCAACGATATTGATTTTATTAATCAGTTTTTCGAAAAATTAATAATTAGTCAAAAAATATTACCAATTTTTTATAAAAATTCGTAATTAGCGGAAAAATATTAATAATTTTTCTAAAAAATTAGTAGTTAAGAAAACCTTCCAATTCATCCAAAAAAATTAGTAATCAGTGACAAAATATTTCTAATTTTTCGAAAAAATTAGTAATCAGTGACAAAATATTTCTAATATTTCAAAAAAAAATTAGTAATTAGCGAAAAAATATTACTAATTAATTTGAAAAAAAACAGTAATTTGTAGAAAAGTATTGTGTATTTTTACGTACTTGTGTGTACGGATTGAGTCATGGTTAAAAGCTCAAACAACTCTATTCAAAAAATTGTTTTACTTTTTATAATAACTAGAACTTTTGAATATTTCACACATTAGTATTTATTGTATCGAATGTCATACGATATCACATAAGTTATTATTAATACGAATACGAAGTTATTATTTATTACTTTTTCCAAAATCGATACAACATTTCTTCACAAATTATTGATTTTTTTCGGTTATTTAGCAATATCTTTCTCGCTAATTACTAATTCTTGGAAAAAATTAGTAATATTTTATCGTTAATTACTCATTTTTTGGAAAAATTAGAAATGTTATGTCACTAATTACTTATTTATTAGGAAAATTAGTAATATTTTGTGACAAATTACTAATTTTTTAGAAAAATTACTAATATTTTTTTGCTAATTACTAATTTTTCTAAAAAAAATTCTAAAAAACATTAGTAATTACTAATGTTAAACAAAAATTACTAATATTTCTTTGCTAATTGTTAATTTTACGAAAAAATTGGATAATAAAAATAGATAGATTTTTTTTACCGATCACTGCTACATAGACTTTTAAATTTTCAGACAAAATTGCACAATTTATCTCATAAAATTTGTCTAATTCCGGTGTCGTTTTAGATGTAAAAAATATTACATCAAATCGACCGGCAGAAAAAATCTGTAAAATATTGGGCGTCGTTTTTAGTCTCAATGGAGGAGCGAAAAAAATTCCTGAATCAAATTCAATGGAGTGTGCGGCTCAAACGAGTCTGACCAATTGACTAAGAACATCCCGTGGATTATACATTATGGTCGAATATATGAATCGCTCTCTCACGCACGTTCCGGTGCCCCGGAGAGTCAAGAGGCGCTCTTTTTCTCTTCTTGATCCTCAACTTCATCAAAAACTTCCACTTCACCCTTTGGGATCTGTTCTCGTTCTTTTCTCTTCGCCAATGTATTCTCAAGATTCTCACACACGCGCGTACACACGCGTGTGTATTCGTGCTCGTGAGCTCGGGAATTCGTCGAGCCCCGCAGGCTCCCTTTCGCGTTTTATATATACATACAATATCGCGGACTTTGACCGCGAATTCATACGCGAAAAGGGGAAGTTGCGCCAACCTTTCGTGCATCTTATGGGCGAGCCCATCGAACCCATCGAGCCCTGTATATTTTAATCACCGCATTTTTCTGCCAAATAATCGTCATGTATCAATTTATATGCATCGATCATTGAGAAAAGATCGTGAAAGATCGAAAAAGAGACCGTGGAGCCTTCTTCATTTTAATCTGCGCATTTATCTGCCAATTAATCGTCATTTATATAAATATTAGAGTGATTCAAAAAAAGCGACTATTTTTTGTTTTTGGCAGTAACAAATTAAATACTTTCGAGAAGGTGAAAAAGGATGCCTGTTAAAATTAGAGCTCTCAATAAAAATAATTAGCGGTGGCACATCGCATATTTTGATTTCTTATTTAGATGACGCGGGAAAAAAAAATTTCAAACTTTGAAATTTTATATCTAGGCTTCAAGTTAATGTACCAAAATGAACAATACATATCCTTGTAGAGAATTGAATGCTCTACAAAAAAGATCTCTTGTGATTTTTCGATAAACTCACTCCTTCAAAAGTTATTCACGTTCTAATATATATGTATATTAGACTGTGAATATGGGTTAACTTATGTTGGTAATTTCTTTAAAAATTAGGTAATTTATGTTAATGCAATTAGAACTTTTGTTTCAGGAAAGTGTTTACGATATTTAGTAATAAGTTTCAACATTTTGCCGGAAACTAAAAAAAAAGTGAAACTTACTCTAAATTTAACTTTAACCTTGAATAACCTTTGAAGGAGTGAGTTTATCGAAAAATCAAAAGTGATCTTTTTTGTAGAGCGTTCAATTCTCTACAAGAATATGTGTCGTTCATTTTGGTACATTGACTCGAAGCCGAAATATAAAATTTCAAAGTTTGAAATTTTTTTTTCCTGTGTTATTTAAATGGGAAATCAAAATATGCGATGAGCCACCGCTAAATATTTTTATTAAGAGCTCTAATTTTAACAGGCAACTTTTTTCACCTTCCTGAAAGTATTTAATGTGTTACTGCGAAAAACAAAAAATCGTCGCTTTTTTTTTGAATCAGTCTAGTAAATATATACACTACCGGCGAAAAGTTTCCCGAGAAAACTTCAAAAAATGTCTAGAACGAAGAATTCGGCTTCATTTCCTGTATTTTTGATGATTTTTACAATTTGTTTTTAGATTTGGACTCTGTTTTGAAAAAAACTGTTTTTCGCTTTTTTTCCCCCTCTCTTCAGGTGCACCCATCTTCTAGAGGATTTTTTTTAAATGATTCGATTCATACGATTGGATTCATAGAGGGGAAAGTTTGAGCTTCAATATCCTTTTTGTTTTAACTTTGAGAGATTTTTTTTCCAAAGTGATACTGTTTTTTGTGAAAAAAGAGGAAATTTCAAAAATTCCGTATAACACGAAAACAAAGAGAATTCATGAAAAACTTCAGGATAGCAAAAAGTTGCGTCAGTTTTCATTGAGTTCAGAGGAATTTTTCCAGGATTTTATTTCAAAAATTATTTTTTCAGGTTGGAAAAAAAATTTGGGAAAAAAATTTGAAAACAATTCCAATGTGTTAAAAATGGTAAAATAAAATATTCTTCCTTCTTGAAATTTTATTAACAATCCCATAGCTCTCGGTTATGGTAATTGAATCATCTGAGCTCCGACCCAGAAAATGAGAAAACAAAATTTTGCGAAACAAAATCTGAAAAAATTCCTCTGAACTCAACGAAAACAGACGCAACTTTTTGTTATCTCAAAATTTTTCATGAATCCTCTTTGCTTGCGTGTTATACGAGATATTTCAAATTTCCTCTTTTTTCACAAAAAACAGAATAACTTTGGAAAAAAAAATCGCTCAAAGTTTTTAAAAAAAGGTAATTGAAGCTCGAACTTTCCTCTTTATGAATCCAATCGTAAAAATGTACAAACAAAATTTCCTTTTGATGGTGCACCTGAAGAGAGGGGGAAAAAAGGCGAAAAACAGTTATTTTCAAAATAGAGTCCAAATCTAAAAACAAATTGTAAAAATAATTTAAAAAATAGGAAATGAAGCTGAATTCATCCCCCTTAAAAGGCCGTTTGTTAAATTGGTTTACGTTGACTTCCGGCGAAATGGCATAAAAAAACGTTCCAGACCTTTTTTGAAGTTTTGTCCGGAAACATTTTGCCGGTAGTGTATATAGATCATAGAGATCGAGAAATATCAAGAAAGATCAAGAGAGATCGAGAAAGACCGTAAAAGATCAAGAAAGAATGTGCAAGATCGAGGAAGAGCCCGTAGAGCCCTCTACATGATAATTGTCACATTTTCCCGCCGAATAATTGTCAATCATAAAAATATATACATCGATCATGGAGAAAAGATCGAGAAAGATCAAGAAAGATCGTGTAAGATCGAGAAAGATCAATGAATATCGGTAGAGAGTCTTTCGAGTCCTTGACATTTGAATCGCCGCATTTTGGCGCCAAATAATCGTCACTTATATTCATAGATCCATCGATCATAAAGAAAAGATCAATAAAGATCTATAAAGATCCATAAAAATCCATAAAAATCAAGAAAGAGCCCTTCGGTCGCCCTACATTTAGATCGTTGCATTTTCGCACCGATTAATCCTCATTTGTACATACCATACACATATATTTGTCTCTACATAAACATAGATCATAGATAAATGATCGAGAAAGATCGAGAGAAAGATCGAAGAAGCGCGCCTTACGCGCTTCAACGTACCGAGAACTCTCTCGTATAGCGCATCGTCGTGCGCGCGTTAAAATCACCACTGATGTTGTACGCTCTCGCATCTTCAAACTCGTTTGCTCACGTTCAGCGTGGCTAGATCGACGAAATGAAACGGCGATAAGAAAAAAAAAAAAAAAGCAAAACGAGGCAAAGAGCAAACATTTTCCGTTTTCATGATCTCTCTCTCTCTCTCTCCCCCTCCCTCCCTCTCTCTTTCTCTGGGTCTCGTCGCGTGAAAAACCCGACGAGGACGCCGACGAGGAGGACGAAGCGCGCCGTGTCCTGGTGCAGCATGCTCCAGGCTTTCTGAGAACGAGCGAGGTCGCGCGTCTCGCCGGAGCGAGTGTTGCCACGACATCGCGCTCGCGATTCCACCTGCATATTGTATATATATATATATATATATATATATATACATACATCGCACAAGTGAAGAAGGGTGGGGGGGGGGGAGAGGAGTGAGACAAAGATATATAGGGATATATTGTGATATATATGGGGCGTTCCATCCCAAATCGGACAGTTTGAAAAACTTTTTTTTTTTATTCCTCAATTTTTTATATTTTTCAGTACCCATCGAAAGACCCTTCCTGTTAAATTTTGAGATTTTTTTGATTACCCGTTCAAAAGATATTAAATTAACAAAAAAACTGCTCTTTTTTTTGGTACATTGGTCATAACTTCTTTAATAATGGTCAAAATTAAAAGTTTTTTTCCTTCAAAATTTTTGTTTTTTAATGGCCTTTTCAGAAAAAAATACAACAAAAATATTCGACGTGTTTTTGAATGAGTTTTTTGAGTTTTAAACTTTAAATCGCGTTTTTAAAAGTGTCATTTTTGATTTTTTTTAAATTTTTTTGTCTTAAACGTCTATCTATTCAACAATTTTTAAGACTAGTCCGATCGTGGGATCTCAATAATTACTATTTTTTTTCGATTTTTGAAAATTAATTTTTTTTTTTTAATTAATCATTATGAATACCAACTTCTGTTCTTGTATAGTATTTTTTCAATATTTAGAATTTATTTTGACCCAATTTTTGTTACTGTATGGTACTTTTTTCAATACTTAGAATTTATTTTGACACTTTTTTATTGTTAACAGGTTTTTAAAATTAATAATTAATCGTTAAGTCTGTTTATGAACAATAATAACAACAGTTTTTATTTATTCACGTATTTTTTTGAAAACCTTACATATGCGATTATTTCCTGAATTAGAATATTCCTTTGCCAATACGTTTCCGTTGCTCATTGGAATGATTGAACGAAATTTTTGTGTCCCCCTGTGATTGACTTCGCAGTATTGTATCGCAAATCAAATCTTTCATTTGCATCTAAATCATGTTTTTCAGGTGAAAATTTGACAGCAATATTCGGTAGACTATTTAGGTTCAATGCCCACTCGTACAATTCTTCAACTGTTGTAATATGCTCATCGATAAATTATTAATTTTTAAAATTTGTAAACAATGAAAAAGTGTCAAAATTAATTCAAAATGATTTAAAAAATACTATACATTAACAAAAATTGGTGTTCATAATCATTAATTTTAAAAAAATAATAATTTTCAAAGATGTTTCAAAGATGTTGTAGACGTTTGAAACAAAAAATTAAAAAAAAAAAAAAAAAAAAATGACACTCACTTTTAAAAACGCGATTTAAAGTTTAAAACTGAAAAAACTCATTCAAAAACTCGTCGAATATTTGTGTTGTATTTTTTTTCTGAAAAGGCCATAAAAGAACAAAAATGTTGAAAAAAAACTTTTAATTTCGACCATTATTAAAGAAGTTATGACCAAAATACCAAAAAAAGAGCGTTTTTTTTTGTTAATTTAATATCTTTTGAACAGGTAATCAAAAAAATCTGAAAATTTAACAGGAAGGGTCTTTTGATGGGTACCAAAAAATATAAAAAAATTGAGGAAATAAAAAAAAAGTTTTTCAAACTGTCCGATTTGGGGTGGAATGCCCCATATATATATGCGAAGGGCAAGTGCAGCAAGAGCAGCCGCGGTTACTAACGCTTCTCTCGCTTAAATGCCCTAAAAGGAAGTTCTCCACTCGTGGACGCACTGACGCGTCGCTATATCCTCTTCCAATTGCTACATATACATATATATCAATATATAGATATATATATTATATGCGTATGTGTGTAACTAAGATGAGCGTTTTCACCAGAAGTTTGTACCGGTATCGTAGATGAGAGTGGAAAGATATATATCGGGATGAGAGAGTGCATCGAGCGATCTTGACGGACCTTCTTTTTCGAATATATTTAGATATATCAAATAAACATCTTAAATAATTTAGATATATCGAGATAACCTTAAGATTAGGGTTTCAGGGCGGACGGACAATTTTCCAAAATATATCCAGATATATCTCAATATATCAAGGTATGTCAAATATATTGAATATATCAAATATATTTAGATATATCAAATAGACATTTTCAATCATTTAGATATATCAAGAAAACCTTTAGTTTGGGGTTTCAGGACGTACAGAAAACTTTTCAAAATTCATCTAGATACATCTCAATATATCAAGGTATGCCAAATATATTAAATACATCAAATATATTTAGATATATCTCAATATACCGAAATATATAAAATATATAAAATATATCGAAACGTGTAAAAGATATCAAATGTACTTAGATATATTAAATAAGCATTTGAAATAATTTAGATATATCGAGAAAATCTTTAGTTTGGGTTTTCAGAACGCACAGCAAATTTTCTAAAATATATCTACATATTTATCAATATATCAAGGTATGTCAAATACATTAAATATATCAAATATATTTAGATTTCCAAATAAAAATTTTAAATAACTTAGATATATCAAGAAGACCTTTGATTTGAGGTTTCAGGACGTACAGAAAACTTTCCAAAATTCATCTGGATATATCTCAATATATGTCAATGCATGTCAAATATAATAAATACATCAAATATATTTAGATACATCAAATAAATATTTTAAATCATTTAGATGTATCAAAAACCTCTAGTTTGGAGTTTCAGGACGTACAGAAAATTTTCCAAAATATATCTAAATATGTCTCAATATACCGAGATATATAAAATATATTAAATATATCGAAACGTGTGAAATATATCAAATATACTTAGATATATCAAATAAGCATTTGAAAAAATTTAGATATATCAAGAAAATCTTTAGTTTGGGTTTTCGGGACGTACAGAAAATTTTCCAAAATATGTGTAGATATATGTCAATATATCGAGGTACATAAAATATATGAAATATATATACAGGTATGTCAAATATATTAAATATATCAAATATATGCAGATATATCTAGATATATTTTGGAAAATTTTCTGAACGTCCCGAAAACCCAAACTAAAGCTTTCTTTTTGCTCCAAACATTTTAAGATTTTAGGACCAAATGACGATATCCAAGTTTACTCTTGAGTGAAAATAAAACCAAAGTTCTTGTGGTCAAGATGCGTTAGTTTTTTTGAGCTTCTAGTGTTTTGATATTCAGAGATTTTTTAAAAAAATTTTTTAGAACGTTTGTTCGTGTAAAAAAGCGCGATAAATTCAGGAAAATTACTGAATATTCTTAAAAATAAAAATATTCTAGAAAAATGGCCAGAAGAAATTTCTACGGACGGGAAGAAATCTCTCCGGGGTGGTTTTTTTTTATGGTGCGACTCGCCTCATCGATTCTTGTGCGAGCTTTTTTTCAAAGATATTTTTCAACATTTGTTTATATTTTTTTATTAGAAAAATTCGAAAATGATACTAAAATATTCTTTTTGCAGTGCAGCAAGATTATTAAGAGAACTTTAACGAGTGTCCTGCATCAAATTTCCGAAAATTTCTTTTTTTGTGTCGTCAATTGAGCTTTAATAAAAGTCAATGTTCTTCAAGATGAATTATTGCAATTAATTATAATGAGTAATTATTACAAGCATTAATTATAATCATGTCAATAAAAAGGATATGGAAGGCGTCATATTTTATTGGCAAAGTCGTTAGAGCGGTATAATTTCATATAGGAATAAGATTTCAAACCACGATGAGACGAGAATCGAACACGTGCCTTATTATTTGATTTCTTTTTTTTTTCAAATCAAACATCGTATGAAGTCTCTTGAATAGACAATTGTCTAAATCGAGGGCCTTGAATTCAAGGCCCAAGAAATACATTAACAACGCCATGCCAAGTTAAATCATTCGCTAACACGCGGATATGTATGGGGCATTCCACACTGATTCGTCTGACTATTCACCCCTCCGATTTTGTCCGCAATTTTTTATGGTTTTGTAGTACCTCTGAAAAGCACTCTAGATTTTTTTTAGATTTTTTTTGAGCGATTTGACTTAATGATAATTTTATAAACAAATGGACCATTCCGAATTCAAAAATCTGAAAAAAAATCACAAAAATCTCGTTTTTTTATGAAAAATTTCAAGCGTTTAGCCAAAGCCGAGGGGGTTTGCTTTTATTTGGAAAAAGCTTTTTCGAAAAAAAATTTAAAAAAAATAAAAAAAAAAATTTAATTCATCAAATTAGTTCAAATTGCTCCAAAAAAATTTGAAAAAAATCCTGAGTGCTTTTCAGAGGTATTACAAAACCATAAAAAATTGCGGACAAAATCAGAGAGGTGAAGGGTCAGACCAGGTCGAATCAGTGCGGAATGCCTCATATATGTGAGCGCGTGAAGCCACCGAACCCGTACAACGGCACTTTTAATTAATCCCTGGAATAGAAACGTTTCCCACCATATCCCACCTTTTTTTTTACCATATCCTATCTCATTCTATTGACGTCGAGGACGGCGTCTTATTAGTATTGTATTAAATTTGTAATCCGGTGATAAAAAACAGTCCATTGAAAAAAAGTACCTCCACGTGTAAAATATTTACAGGGGAACATTTTTTTCTGATAAGATTCGATGAATCATGGAAATTTTTATTCGTGAAATAAAAATGGGACGTGAGAATGAATTTTAAAAAAACTGAAATTAGCGATTCATCTCATCAATGTCCCACGAAAATAACTACTTAGGATTTAAAGGCTGAATGTTTAATAAATTATTTTAAAAATCCATTTAAAAATAATTTTGACATTAAATAACAATATTTAATTAAATTATATTTTCCAACATATTTTTGAATATATTTTCAATGTTCATTTTATTTTTTTAACCTTAATCATCGCATCTATTTGTAATTCGATGATAAAAAAAAACCCATTTTGAAAAATTGAATTAAATTGATCTATTGAAAAAAATATTTAAGATATTTATATATTAAATATTAAATATTATATAAAAAATATTTATATTTTATTTTTAAATAAATATTCCATTTCTCTGGTCAATCTCCCACTGAAAAAAATACCCAAAATAAATTATATAATTATTAATAATTAATTAATTATTAATATAATTATATAATAATTAAATATATTAAAAATACATTGAAGACATTTAGAAATATTAACTAAATGATGTTTTCATATAAAATAATTCAGCAAATAATTTACTCAAATATGTCAATGTACGAATCGAAAAAAAAAATTTTCATCAATAAATCTGTAATCGAATAGAAATAATTCCCCTGCAATTTTCAAAAAAGCATAAAAATTAGGCATCGAAATGAAATTAAAAAAAATGTTTACGCAGAAATTAACGTAAAATCGCTTATTTTGTATAATATTCATGTGCAAATGGATTCATTTGATATTATTATTTATATATTATATTATTTTCGACTGGAATTCAAAAAACCGACAACGTCGTGAAATTTTCGTCGCTCCAAAAAATAAAAACACGTCTCTGACGATCTCCTCTGAAACGTGCTCGCAATTTATTTTTCGTTTTGCGAATTTTCTGACATCACTATTTTTCGTTCCTCATTTTCCGGGTCAAAAGTTCCCGGCGATACTTTAACGCATCCTTGTAACCGGAAGTCTCGACTATCAACTCACTTGGTGATGAGGGCTAAATAAAAAAGACGCATTACATCCCGTAAGAGAGAATACAACATGAAAAGGCCGGAGACGACGAAGAGGAGACGTGAAAAAATTTTGCAGAGACGAGAAACGAGGAGTTACATGATTTTAAAAAATTAACATGTCTATCCAAACTCTGCTTTTTATGTGTGTATATATGTGAGAGATTCGATACCGCGTTCAATAATTTCAATTGAATTTTAGCGAAATTTTTAGTCGTCGAATTTTTATTTTTTTCAAAGTCGGTGCTTTGTTCTTAAAAAGTGTGAAATTTGAGCTCGATTTTTTTTTTTAAATGTTTTGTAACATATATTTCTGTCAAAAAAAGTGTCAAAATTACTTTCATTGAAATAATTAATTAATTAATTAGTTAATATATTTATCAGGGCGTTTCAAAAAAAAAATTTGTTTCTTCTCCCAAACAGGCTTCAAAGTTTCATTTAGGTATAAGAAAAGATCTGTGAAAATATGAGCTCTTAATATTAATATTAACATCGTTCTCATCGCACTCTTCGATTTTCCATAAAAATAACATGGGACAAATTATTTTTACGTCTTCTGATTTTTATAACTAGCAAACGATCCATCATACAGGAAATGTAAAGACATATCTTTGTACAGAATTGAACGCTCTACAAAAAAGGTTCCGAGTAACTTTTTGATAAGTCCACGCGTTCAAAAGTTATTCAATGTTTAATTTCAATTTTTCGTAAACTTTGCCGATTTTTGGATATTACACCGGAACTAGTTAGTTTTATCGACAAAATGTGGATGGAATTTCATGTTAAACATAAATTAAACTTTCGACAAAGGTTAACCAATAGTTCTCACTGGAATAATAAAAAAAATGGAATGCTTTAAGAAAATTGTGCAGCAGAAATTAGCGTCAAAATTTACTTTTTTTTTTTTTTTTTTTTTTTTTTTTTTTTTTTTTTTTTTTTTTTAATTTAAAAATAAAAACGAATAAAAATGTACTGATATACTACAATGAATTTCTTAATAGAAAAATAAATTTTTAAGCAAACTTCTGCTGCACAATTTTTTTAAAGCGTTCTATTTTTTTTATCATTATAGTGAGAACTATTGGTCAACATTTGTCGAAAGTTTAATTTATGTTTAACATCACATTTCATTCACATTTTGTCGATAAAACTAACTGGTTCCGCTGTAACATCCAAAAATCAGCAAAATTTTCGAAAAATTGAACTTAAACATTGAATAACTTTTGAACGAGTGGACTTATCAAAAAGTTACTCGGGACCTTTTTTGTAGAGCGTTCAATTCCGTACAAAGATATGTCTCTAGATTTCCCGATCGTTTGCTAGTTATAAAAATTAGAAGACGTAAAAATAATTTTTCCCATGTTATTCTTATGGAAAATCGAAAAGTGCGATGAGGATGATGTTAATATCAATATTAAAAGTTCATATTTTCACAGACCTTTTCTTATACCTAAATGAAACTTTTGAGCCTGTTTGGGAGAAGAAACAAAAAAAATTTTTTTTTTGAAACAGCCTAATATTTATAATTAAGTACTTCATATATTGGCGAAATTTCAAGCGCTCATAACTTTACTATCGGTTGACCGATTCAGAACCTGCTTTTTCGTACTTAAAGGCTGTCATTAAACTTAGAGAATGGCGGTTGATTTATTCCATTAACTTAATTATTGCAGAAATGGGAGCACTTTGAACATCGCTGAAAAAAATGGAAAGGAGTATGCAAAAAATTGCAAAAATCGCTCGTCGAAATTTAAAAATCTGCCAAAAATCGAAAAATGATCCGAATTGGATGAACCAAGCGGTATTTTGAAGCTTCAACGACCCCGAAGAGAATGAGCTCGAGATGGAATCGAAATCTTGTCTAGTAAAAAAATTACAGCCATTTTAGTAAACCAATTCAATTTTGGCCAAAAAGAATTTTTTTTTTTCGGGCCTTATGTCGAAGTACCCGCCCCCCCCTGGTCACGAGTCTACCAATAGTTTTTTCAAAAAATCAAAATTTTCATGAATTTTCATTAAAAACTCTTTTGCTCAATTTTAGCCCGATTTTCAAAAACCTCAAAATAGCGAAATTTCAAGTGCTCATAACTTTGCTTCGGTTTGACTAATTCCAAAATTTCTTTTTCGCACTCAAACGTTGTCACTAAACTTAGAGAATGGCGGTTGGTTCATTACGATAAAGCAATTTTTGTAGAAATGAGAGCACTTTGAAAATCGCCGAAAAAAATGGAAAGGGGTATGTATGCAAAAATTTGCAAAAATCGATGGTCGAACTTTAAAAATCTGCAAAAAAATAAAAACTTATCGGAATCGAATGAATCAGGCGGCATTTTGAAGCTTCAACGATTACGAAGAGAATGAGCCAAAGTTGGCGTCAAGATCTAATCTAGAAAAAAAATTACAGCGATTTTAGTAAACCAATTCAATTTCGGCCAAAATTGGAAAAAAAAAAATTTCGTTTTTTTTTTAGAACCTTATATCGATGTATTTTATCCCCCTGAATCCGAATCTATCAATAGTTTTCCTAAAAAATCGAAATTTCTGAAAAATTTCATCAAAAACGTTGTCGCATATTTCGTATGCCTTCAAAAATTTGCGAAAATCGGTGGTCGAAATTAAAAATCTGCAAAAAATTGAAAAATGATTTGAATTGGATGAACCGAGCGGGATTTTGAAGCTTCAACGATCCTAAACAGAATGAGCTCAAGTTGAAGTCGAAATCTTATCTACAAAAAAAATTGCAGCCATTTTACTGGCGCGATTAAATTTTGGGCAAAATGCGAAAAAAAAAAAAAATTTCTTAAGGCTTACGTCGCTGTATTTTTTCTCACAGCCCACATAAATTATTGGTTTATGTTTATTCATTGTTAATTTATGTCAGTTCATTAATTAAATACATTAAATTAATGAATTAAATTCATTTAATTAATGAATTGAATTCATTTAATTAATTAATTAATCTAATTGATAAATTGAGCCCACATAAATAATACATATTCATTGACATGGATATAGTAAATCATTATACACGTCCATTACTAGTTTTTTTTGTTTTTTTTTTCTAATGTGCTTCTCAGACGCTCAAAGAAAACATGTGAGATTTTGACAGTCATGATTCTAATCGCTCACGGCGACACGTGGAGCTCTTCGCCTACCTGCTGGCTTTTCTTCTCGTGGCATAATCGTTTCGTTGTGCGAATACATCGGCAAATGTGTACATAGATTTTTATGTACGGAATTATATGGTACAAAACGTGTGTTAGACGAGTGCAACAACGGTCTTGGCCATATATTATTATTATTATTATTATTATTATTATTATTATTATTATTATTATTATATTATTATAGCGTATTATATATCATGGGAATATGACGTCGAGTCATCGAAAGGGGAGAGAGCAAACTCGGAACAGAAAGTATACGGGAGATAGAGGCAACAGGATATGACATTTGGCGAGTATGGTTATAATGGAACAAGAAAAGAGAGAGAGAGAGAGAGAGGGAGAGAGAGAGAGAGAGAGAGGAATAAAACGACGCAATAAATTGTTCTTGCAGCCGTTACTGGATGAAAAAGTTGGCAGTATAACGGTAATAAACAATAAACCGTGGTATTGTCATGACGTTTGTTAAAAAAAAAAAATAATAATTTTTCAAACGAAGTTTTATTTTTTCAATCATGTTTCCCGCCCGATTTCTTGTCGCTGCTCTCGGTGGCCTTAATTGAAAAATTTTGTAATTAAAAAAGAAGTCAATTATTCACAATGAGGGTTGCGAAATTATTAATGAAAAAGTAAGGCATTAACCATTACTTTTTTAATGGCTAAGGAAATTAATTTCCATTAAACCATTAACCATTAAAATTTAATGGTTAATGAAAATTATTTTCATTGACCATTAAAATTAAATGTTTATTGGACAATTTAATGGTTAATGGATATTATTTACATTAATATTCAAATTTAATGGTTAATGGTCAATGAAAATAATTTCCATGAATCATTAAATTTTAATGGTTAATGAAAATAACTTCCATTAACCATTAAATTTTAATGGTTAATGGTTAATGAAAATGCAAATGCATTAAAGAAAGTAATGCATTATTTGCAATCCTGTTCACAATATAGAAACTAGATCGAGGTGGAATTTTCAAAAAATAATTCAAATAACTGAATATTGAGAAAAAGTTGAATTTTCAATTTATGAAAAATAACATGAGAATCTCTTATTTCTCTCGGATGATTGACAATCATTTTAACTAAATACCGTCCCAATAAAATTATTATGAAATTAAATTGAATATTGTAATTGAATATTTAAATATTAAAATTAATTTTCGAATAGAATTATGATGATTTTTATTTTATTTTTCTCTCATAAGATTAGAGTTATTTTAATCAATTGTTATTTTTTCCTTATCATGTTACAATGATTTTGATTTATTTTTATTTTTTTTCAAAGAACTATAATTAATGTATATTCATTCGATTAGAAAATAATTACAGTTTAGGGAAATAGTTAAGAGCGCTTAAAGAATTTTTTATTATGATTTTAAATGACAAAAGAAATTAATAAATAATAAGTATCACAAATAATATTTTGAATATTATAAATTAATAAGTTCATTAATAAATAATCATAAATAATTAATAAAATAATCTTACACGACGCATATGACGTCGTTGTTAGAGAGGAAGCGACAGAGACAGAGAGCAAGAAACGAGAGAGAGCCCGATAGACCAGCTCCGCGTCAAGATAGACACTGACGAGAATATGAGCAACTCGGTCAGCTGATAGAGGGGGAGAGAGAGAGAGAGCGCACGAAACAGCAAGCGCGCGGGCGCGAGGGAGAGGGTAAGCTATACGGCAGAATATAAGCTCCCAGCTGACGGTGGGGGTAGCAATCTCACGATTTTTTCTCTCTGAGGTATTTTCTCGACGATTGTTAATTTTCGTCATACTTTATCGATTTATTCAAATTATTCAGCTTAATTTTTATTTATTTTCGTGAATTTTGTTTCCGTGAATTTTGATTTGTTTCGATTGAATTATATTTATCTTCATTATTTTTATTTATTTAAAAAAAATGATTTTGTTAAACCGTAGATTTTTTAAATAAATTATAAATTATTCTGAAGAATTGTGATTTTTTTCGATGTGAATTACAGTTATGTAATTGATTATTTTTAATTTTTTTCAATTTCATTTAAATAATTTTTGTGAGTTTTCATGTTTTTTTGATACAATTAATATTATTGTTTTGATTGTATTTTTTTTCAATAAAATCAAAATTATTTCGATCAACAGATCTAATGAATATTTCAAGCTCTAGGGAATTTTCTAGGGACTTCGATAAATGATTTTTTTGAAAGTTTTTTCGATACACGAATTTTGCTCCCATTATTAAAAGCTCGTTATGTAATTTAATCAACAAAGATCACTAAATTTAGGAGAACACAAAAACAAATAACAAGGACAGTATTAATATGAAAATTATAAATCATATTCATATTCATCGATAAATCGATACGGAAAAAAAACTAAACAAAAGACAGCAAAAATAAATCTACATTAATATAGAAATTTAAAAAAAACATACAAATTTGTATAAGTAAATACTCTAAATTATCGCCATATAAAATCACCACGATTATCGCAATATTAAAAAATTGATATTAATTATATTTATTATTATTCATGAATGAAGATCACTAAATTAAAAAAAATATACAAGGATAGATAATATACAAAATTCGAAAAAAATACATAATACAAAACGTAAAAAAAAAAATTCCGAAAAAAAATTTTGAAAAATATTGAATTTGGAGAATTTTGAATTTAAAAAAATCGTGCAATTCCGCGATCAACATTAAATTTTTGGTTTAATTTTTTCAATATAATATTTTGTACTGATCTTGAAAGATCCTGAATTTTTTAGAAAGCTGTTTTTCTATTTTTCAAAAATATGAATTTTTGAATTGTTAAAAATCGTGTCAATCCACGATCAACATTAAATTTGTTATTAAAAAAAAAAAAATTTTCTTTACCAAAGTTCAAAAAATTATATTTTTGAAACAAATAAACGATTTTCTGAAAAATTCAGGATCATCTAAGATCAGTACAAGGTATTGTATAAAAAAAATTGAATGCAAAATTTAATGTTGATCGTAAATTTGCACGATTTAAAAAATTCCCGAAATTCATCATTTTTCAAAAAAAAATTTTGGAATTTTTTTTTTGTAAGTATACTCTTTAAGACGAACCCAAAATCATTTTTTCGTAACTATAACATTTTTGGAGATATTTAAAAAATAAACTTGAAAGATTAAAATTTGTGAAATTTTGAATCGTGCATAACTTTCGAAAAAAAAAAAATTAAATTTTCTCCTTTAATAGAACTTCGTTCCATTAAAAATGAAAACTTCTGACCAAATTTCATCTAACTTGGAAGGGGTCGATTCCAAGTCTTGGTCGATTTGACGTGAAATGACCCATATACAGGTACAAAAAAATGCTCTAAATTATCTCCACACAAAAAACCCATGATTATCGCGATTTTTCTTGGTTTCTCCATCGGCACGAGTCGATAGAGAAACCGAGAAGCGTAAATACGTGATAAAATAGAGAGGCACACTCGCAAGGATAATTCCTGAATATCGCGTACGGGGATAGTAATTTTCCAAAGAGGGTCGGATATATATGGCCTTAAGGGTCGCTGCGAGGGTAGCGGGGGAGGAGAGCAAGAGGGGGGGGGGGACGGGGGCGAGGACGAGGAGGAAGAAGGGAGTGAAGAACCGGATGCGCGAAGGAGGCTCCGGCGCGCTTTTGCTGCCGCGGATCCGCGGAATACTTCATCAGGAAAGAACGAGAATTCTGCACATTACGCACATTTATACGTGTACGAATGTATGCGAGTGAAACTATGGTACTGTGACTGATGTACGTGCATCCGAGTACGGCTCTTAACGCGAAACTATCCAACGTCGTTCGTGCAGTTATATCCTCACCTCGAACTCTAATTCAATTAAAAGTAACAACCGCAATGTTCATCCCACCGTTTTGCTTAATTCCAGGAAATGCGAAACGTCCAACTAAAAATGAGACAGTTTCTTCGTTTCTCGAGCCATAAATTACAGAATTTAAACGTCATTCCAAAGATTTTATTGTTGTTATTTAAATATGAAATTACCGATAATTTTGTAATGGAATTATGTTTATATTTAATGTGAAGGATATTTTTTAAATTTTTTTTTAAATTTAAATTTTGAAATTATTGATAAATAATAATTTAATATTTGTAATATTTGTATTGAATATGAAAAATATTTTGCTTTTGTTGAATAATTTATTTACGAGAAAAAATATTATAAATGTTTATTTATAAAGAATTTGAAGATTTTATTTAGAATAAAAATTGCGTATTTTCAAAAAAATATTGTGAAAGCCAAATGGAAAAAATGGGGTCACTGAATTTGAAATTAATGGAATTTGGCTTGGATTCGAAATTTTTCAATATAATTAATTAACATAATAATTGCCAATTTTTATTATGAAAATAATATACGACAGATATGAAAAATATACTCTCTAATTCAATTAAAAGTAACAACCGCAATGTTCATCTCACCGTTTTGCTTAATTCCAGGAAATGCGAAACGTCCAACTAAAAATGAGACAGTTTCTTCGTTTCTCGAGCCGAAAATTACAGAATTTAAACGTCATTCCAAAGATTTTATTGTTGTTATTTAAATATGAAATTACCGATAATTTTGTAATGGAATTATGTTTATATTTAATGTGAAGGATATTTTTTTAATTTTTTTTTTAATTTAAATTTTGAAATTATTGATAAATAATAATTTAATATTTGTAATATTTGTATTGAATATGAAAAATATTTTGCTTATGTTGAATAATTTATTTACGAGAAAAAATATTATAAATGTTTATTTATAAAGAATTTGAAGATTTTATTTAGAATAAAAATTGCGTATTTTCAAAAAAATATTGTAAAAGCCAAATGGAAAAAATGGAGTCACTGAATTTGAAATTAATGGAATTTAGCTTGGATTCGAAATTTTTCAATATAATTAATTAACATAATAATTGCCAATTTTTATTATGAAAATAATATATGACAAATATGAAAAATATACTCTCCAATTCAATTAAAAGTAACAACCGCAATGTTCATCCCACCGTTTTGCTTAATTCCAGGAAATGCGAAACGTCCAACTAAAAATGAGACAGTTTCTTCGTTTCTCGAGCCATAAATTACAGAATTTAAACGTCATTCCAAAGATTTTATTGTTGTTATTTAAATATGAAATTACCGATAATTTTGTAATGGAATTATGTTTATATTTAATGTGAAGGATATTTTTTCAATTTTTTTTTTAATTTAAATTTTGAAATTATTGATAAATAATAATTTAATATTTGTAATATTTGTATTGAATATGAAAAATATTTTGCTTATGTTGAATAATTTGTTTACGAGAAAAAATATTATAAATGTTTATTTATAAAGAATTTGAAGATTTTATTTAGAATAAAAATTGCGTATTTTCAAAAAAATATTGTGAAAGCCAAATGGAAAAAATGGAGTCACTGAATTTGAAATTAATGGAATTTGGCTTGGATTCGAAATTTTTCAATATAATTAATTAACATAATAATTGCCAATTTTTATTATGAAAATAATATATGACAAATATGAAAAATATACTCTCCAATTCAATTAAAAGTAACAACCGCAATGTTCATCCCACCGTTTTGCTTAATTCCAGGAAATGCGAAACGTCCAACTAAAAATGAGACAGTTTCTTCGTTTCTCGAGCCATAAATTACAGAATTTAAACGTCATTCCAAAGATTTTATTGTTGTTATTTAAATATGAAATTACCGATAATTTTGTAATGGAATTATTTTTATATTTAATGTGAAGGATATTTTTTTAATTTTTTTTTTATTTAAATTTTGAAATTATTGATAAATAATAATTTAATATTTGTAATATTTGTATTGAATATGAAAAATATTTTGCTTATGTTGAATAATTTATTTACGAGAAAAAATATTATAAATGTTTATTTATAAAGAATTTGAAGATTTTATTTAGAATAAAAATTGCGTATTTTCAAAAAAAATATTGTGAAAGCCAAATGGAAAAAATGGGGTCACTGAATTTGAAATTAATGGAATTTGGCTTGGATTCGAAATTTTTCAATATAATTAATTAACATAATAATTGCCAATTTTTATTATGAAAATAATATACGACAAATATGAAAAATATACTCTCTAATTCAATTTAAAGTAACAACCGCAATGTTCATCCCACCGTTTTGCTTAATTCCAGGAAATGCGAAACGTCCAACTAAAAATGAGACAGTTTCTTCGTTTCTCGAGCCATAAATTACAGAATTTAAACGTCATTCCAAAGATTTTATTGTTGTTATTTAAATATGAAATTACCGATAATTTTGTAATGGAATTATGTTTATATTTAATGTGAAGGATATTTTTTAAATTTTTTTTTAAATTTAAATTTTGAAATTATTGATAAATAATAATTTAATATTTGTAATATTTGTATTGAATATGAAAAATATTTTGCTTTTGTTGAATAATTTATTTACGAGAAAAAATATTATAAATGTTTATTTATAAAGAATTTGAAGATTTTATTTAGAATAAAAATTGCGTATTTTCAAAAAAATATTGTGAAAGCCAAATGGAAAAAATGGGGTCACTGAATTTGAAATTAATGGAATTTGGCTTGGATTCGAAATTTTTCAATATAATTAATTAACATAATAATTGCCAATTTTTATTATGAAAATAATATACGACAGATATGAAAAATATACTCTCTAATTCAATTAAAAGTAACAACCGCAATGTTCATCTCACCGTTTTGCTTAATTCCAGGAAATGCGAAACGTCCAACTAAAAATGAGACAGTTTCTTCGTTTCTCGAGCCGAAAATTACAGAATTTAAACGTCATTCCAAAGATTTTATTGTTGTTATTTAAATATGAAATTACCGATAATTTTGTAATGGAATTATGTTTATATTTAATGTGAAGGATATTTTTTTAATTTTTTTTTTAATTTAAATTTTGAAATTATTGATAAATAATAATTTAATATTTGTAATATTTGTATTGAATATGAAAAATATTTTGCTTTTGTTGAATAATTTATTTACGAGAAAAAATATTATAAATGTTTATTTATAAAGAATTTGAAGATTTTATTTAGAATAAAAATTGCGTATTTTCAAAAAAATATTGTGAAAGCCAAATGGAAAAAATGGGGTCACTGAATTTGAAATTAATGGAATTTGGCTTGGATTCGAAATTTTTCAATATAATTAATTAACATAATAATTGCCAATTTTTATTATGAAAATAATATACGACAGATATGAAAAATATACTCTCTAATTCAATTAAAAGTAACAACCGCAATGTTCATCTCACCGTTTTGCTTAATTCCAGGAAATGCGAAACGTCCAACTAAAAATGAGACAGTTTCTTCGTTTCTCGAGCCGAAAATTACAGAATTTAAACGTCATTCCAAAGATTTTATTGTTGTTATTTAAATATGAAATTACCGATAATTTTGTAATGGAATTATGTTTATATTTAATGTGAAGGATATTTTTTTAATTTTTTTTTTAATTTAAATTTTGAAATTATTGATAAATAATAATTTAATATTTGTAATATTTGTATTGAATATGAAAAATATTTTGCTTATGTTGAATAATTTATTTACGAGAAAAAATATTATAAATGTTTATTTATAAAGAATTTGAAGATTTTATTTAGAATAAAAATTGCGTATTTTCAAAAAAATATTGTAAAAGCCAAATGGAAAAAATGGAGTCACTGAATTTGAAATTAATGGAATTTAGCTTGGATTCGAAATTTTTCAATATAATTAATTAACATAATAATTGCCAATTTTTATTATGAAAATAATATATGACAAATATGAAAAATATACTCTCCAATTCAATTAAAAGTAACAACCGCAATGTTCATCCCACCGTTTTGCTTAATTCCAGGAAATGCGAAACGTCCAACTAAAAATGAGACAGTTTCTTTGTTTCTCGAGCCATAAATTACAGAATTTAAACGTCATTCCAAAGATTTTATTGTTGTTATTTAAATATGAAATTACCGATAATTTTGTAATGGAATTATGTTTATATTTAATGTGAAGGATATTTTTTCAATTTTTTTTTTAATTTAAATTTTGAAATTATTGATAAATAATAATTTAATATTTGTAATATTTGTATTGAATATGAAAAATATTTTGCTTATGTTGAATAATTTATTTACGAGAAAAAATATTATAAATGTTTATTTATAAAGAATTTGAAGATTTTATTTAGAATAAAAATTGCGTATTTTCAAAAAAAATATTGTGAAAGCCAAATGGAAAAAATGGGGTCACTGAATTTGAAATTAATGGAATTTGGCTTGGATTCGAAATTTTTTATTTTAATTTTGTATTCTTCCTTCGTTCTTTTTCATTAAAATTTTTAATTCTGTTTTTTTCTAATGATTCTTTCTTCCTTCTTAATTTAATTTTTTAATTATATATATATTTTTTAATTTAAATTTTATTTTTTCATCCTTCGTTGAGCTTTGTCAATTAGTTTGAAATAATTGATGAATATCATTATGCAGCTCATTGAATTGCTCATTAAGAAGCATCATCGAAAAAAAATAAGGATAAGTCCTCTATGAATTAATAGATTGGCCCTTTCAATATTTTTTTAATATAATCAATTAACATAATCATTACCAATTTTTACGATGAAAATAATATACAACAAACATGGAAAATGTATTTTTGCCATATCAATGATATTTTTTTTATATGTTATTTAATTGTTCGTTTGTCTATCCCTGAACCGAAATCAAGGTTTTTAAAAATTAAGATTCCCAAAAATGTTGAAGTTTTAGGGAAAAAACAGCAATCTCCAAATTTATTCATCGTTGCTTGAGAAAAAATAAAAAATTTTCGCCTCAAGTCGAGTTAGAATTTTTGAGCTCTTTGAATTTCAATAATTCGAGATTTCCCAAAAACATCTTAGAACGTGTCTTCGTGTAAAAAAACAGTGAAAAACTTTTCAATCAATATTAAAAAAAAAGAGTATTCATAAAATTTGTAAAAAAAAAAACTTCCCCCTATGGGGAAAAATTTGTTTAGGGGTGCATTTTTCTATAGTGCTTTTTGTGTATTTTTTTAAATTTAAAAAGAATGCAAGTAATACAAGGAAAATATATTTCCTCCATATCAAATATATTTTCAATATCGGACGTATATTTTCATGAATAAACTGAAAAAACAATGTACCAGGATTTGTAAACTGTTAATAAATGTAAAGTTGAATATGGCGAAATAAATTATTTTTTAACAGTTAATAAATTAAATAAATATTTTTTAACAGTTAATGAATTCTTTTTACATGAATAAAATATTTCTTAAGGACTAACGAATTTGGCAACAGTTAAGGATAATATTTAAATAAAAGACCCAACCAAATATATTTCTTTACTACAAATAAACTGTTTCCTCAGTGTACCTGTATTAAAAAAAAAAAACAAATATTTGAAAATGGGGTTAATGAAAAAAAGTTAGAGGACACTTTTGCTCATCAGAGTCTCGTTAATCGTTTCCTACAAAGTAATATTGGCTCGATGTAATTCTCGTTGTATTTGCCGTGGCTAGATCGCATATTTTCCATCGTCGCTTTCACGTTCGAGCGATCGAGCGTGCCTCGCGCGCGAGACGCCCATTACTTCGCATTAGCAGGAGTGGACCACTTCTTTCCGAAGCTTTCAGCTTCTTCTTTTTCCTCTTCTCTTTCTTACGAACGTCCCTCGCTACCGTTCGCGAGATATCTACTGTTGAAGCTTCAAGGAGGAAGAAAAAGAGGAATAGAGAGAGGAGAGAGAGAGAGGAGAGAGAGAGAGAGAGAGAGAGAGAGAGAGAGAGAGAGAGAGAGAGAGAGAGAGAGAGAGAGAGAGAGAGGAGAGAGAGAGAGAGAGAAGAGAGATAGGAGAGAGAGAGAGAGAGAGAAAGAGAGAGATAGAGAGAGAGAGGGGGGGGGGGGCGAGAGAAAGAGAGAGGGAGAGAGAGAGATAGGAGATGTTTGCTTGGTGTAATGCTACGTGGGGCAATGCAACGAGTAGCAGAAAATGGTCACCGACTTTACGACGTGGATGACGAGAAGGAGAGGCGGGAAGAAGCATATTATCGGAATAAAATAGCAGCAGGATTCACCATAGCCTTTTACAATGGGCGAACACGCGCGACTAATGTCCCTGTGAACGATTTTTATCCCCCTTAATGAAAGAAAAAAAAACAAAAGAGCGTCTCCCATGCTGCTTTTTCTTTAAGGGTTGGAACTCTAGAATTTAAGGGATGGAACTCTAAAATTTTGGAAAAATCAAACTTTTTTTTTGGCTCATGATACTTTAGGGTCTTGTAAACAATATCCAGTTATATAGTTTTTGTCGGGAATTTTTTTTCTACGCTCCAATTCTCGCTTCTCAAACTTTGAAACGTGTTTTTCTTGAAACCACATTTTTTTTAGCAGGAAGGGCACACTGAGAAAACAGTTTATTTGTAATAAAGAAATATATTTAGCTGGCACTTTTACATGCTTAAATATTCCTTAACTGTTACAAAATTTGTTAGAATTTTATTTGTGTCAAAATAATTTATGAACTGTTAAAAAATATGTATTTTATTTATTAACTGTTAAAAAATAATTGATTTCCCCATATTTAACTTTACATTTGTTGAAGGTTAACAAATACTGGTACATTGTTTTCTCAGTGCATTACTTGGACAAAGTTTTATGGATTTTTCTTTGAAATTTTGACAGTATATAGCTTTGCAATTATATTTTTTATGGGTGGACGTAGCTGTGTTTTGATTTGATGTAAATTTTCGTTTTTATAAATAATTTACTGATGATTTATTATGAATATTATCATTATTATTATTATTATTATTATTATTATTATTATTATTATACCCCTGAATTATTATTATTATTATTGGCCAAAAATGGAGAAAACCAAAAATGCACCGAAAGAAATGACTTACTTGGTCCAAATAAACTCATTTGAAATAAATTTAATTTTATTCAAATATCACTCTGATAGACTATTTACTATGCCTAAAATTCAACTAATTTCAATTCAACACAATTTTAATTAAAAATTAATATTAGGTCGAAATCCAACAAAGTTTATATTAACTAAAATTTATTTAAATCAAATGAAATTGAATGAAAATGAAATCAAGTAAATTAAATTCATCTACTACTAAAGTTACTACTTAAATTTACTAACTAAATTTAATTTAACCACATTTCAATAAGAAATCTATAGCAGACCCAAAATTCAACACAGTTTAATTTAACTAAAATTCATCTAAATCAAGTGAAATTGAATGAAAATGTGATAAAAACAAATAAATTGAGGTTCATTCAAATATGAGCCTGATAAACTATCTACTAGACCAAAAATGTAACTAATTTTAATTTAACCAAATTTCAATGAAAAATTAAATCTAGGCTAAAATCCAACAAAATTTAATTAATCAAATTTTAATAAAAAATTTGAACTAGGCTTAAATTCAACCACATTCAATTTAACCAAATTTCAATAAAAAATTGATAGCAGGCCCAAAATTCAACAAAGTTTAATTTAACTGAAATTTATCTGAATCAAATGAAATTGAATGAAAATAAAATCAAGTAAATTAAATTTATCTACAACTGAATTTACTACTTAAATTTACTAACTAAATTTAATTTAACCACATTTCAATAAAAAATGTACCGCAGACCCAAAATTCAACACAGTTTAATTTAACTAAAATTTATCTAAATCAAATGAAATTGAATGAAAATGTGATGAAATCAAATAAATTGAAGTTCATTCAAATATGAGTCTGATGAACAATTTACTAGACCAAAAATTTAACTAAATTTAATTTAACCAAATTTCAATAAAAAAAATAATAGCAGGCCCAAAATTCAACAAAGTTTAATTTAACTAAAATTTATCTGAATCAGATGAAATTTTTTTCTAGTTGTATTTAATTTTGCGCGTTAGTTTTCAAAATGCAAGCACGCACATGAGCGACGTACTCAAAGGCTTCAAAAAAGTATCTTTCCCTCTTTTTCTCTCTATCCCTTATTTTCCTCACCTCCGTGGGATAGTCATCTTGATAAGAGAAAGAGAGAGAGAGAGACGAGAGACGAGAGATATAACGTCTCAAACGCGATAGCAATAAGGTGAGTATTAACTCTCCTTTTCCCTCCCTCATTCTCTCCCCATCATCGGGGTTATGCACTTTAGTGCCTCGCACGAGAGGAGTGGCACACCTTTGACCCCTTAACGCCGAGGAGTACATTCGCTTTTTTTCTGTAGAGATCCCCCAACTTCGAGGAGTTAATATCGGACATTTTCTCTCATTATTTCGCAGCTCGATGAATCGAACCTCAATTTTTTTCACCATTTTTTCCCAACACAATAGCCACAAAATATAATTCGCTCCGTCGACAACACCTTGAAACAGTGTTCAATCGTGTGGAGAATAAAATAAATAAAAAATTGAGCTAAAAATGATTGATTATTGAGATTCTCGAGCAATTATTAATCGGTTAAAAAAATGGGGAAAAAGGGGGCAATCCCGGCAATGGCGATGGAGCAGTGTCGAGGTTACTAATCGAAGCGCTGTTTGTGGTGATCTTCGCGATCCCCCACTCCGGAATATCGAAGATCGGGGAGGAGAGGGGGGAGGGGAGGGGGAGGGGGATAAAGATTCTTCTCGTAGATTCTCATCTCATACGCGATATATCAAAGCGCAGGCTAAGGAGGGAGAAGGAGGAGGGAGAAGGAGGAGGAAAAGGAGGAGGAGATGAAGAAGAAGAAGAGGAAATCTTTGAGTCGACTCTTGGCGTCTCTCAGGTAATAGATATACGCACCTCGATCGTCTAATACTCACTATAATAGTGCTGGAAAAGGGGAGATTGAACGGGAGTGAGGCAGATGGAAGAGGCAAAAAGGGTGGAGGAGAATGGCCTGAAATTAAAAACGTTTAACGACTGTGAGAACGCCTCGTGGATAGAATGTCGAAGGGTATGAGACTTGTCTCCGTTCTCTCACTCTCCCTCTCTCTCCTCTCTCCTTATTTCTCTCTCTTCTGGGCCCTCTCCCTTCAGCCTCTCCTTGGAACTCTTCGACTCCCAGCTGCGCTTATAAATCGAGATTTGTCGCTCAAAAGGGCGTACTTAGCGCTACTTTGACGCTCAGACTAGTGCGACATGCCGCCATTTTGTGCATCATCATTCGTGCGTAAAATACTTTGTTGCAACGCGAAATGGGAGTGTGTACATATCCGACTGTGTCACCAATGGAGGAGAGAAAATAGGAGCGCGAAGAAGGAGGGAGAGCATTGAGGCGCTCAAACTTTTGGGCCCTTAAGGGGTGATACTCTAGGATTGTAGAAATAGCCATTTTTCATCGCTTACATTATACTTCAGGGTCATGGAAATAATAGCTAAGGTCCCAATCATTGAACAGCTAAGGATTTGGGGATTGAATTCGGTGAAAAAAAAAAAATATATAAAATCAAGAAAAAAATCATCGCTTTCTTGTTCAAATGATACTTTGATATTTTGACTTTCGAAAAATCACCCTTTAAATGATTTTTAAATGATTTCGAATGAAAAAAAAGAATAACAATGTGAGGCATGCAAATGTCCCAATTATTGAATACTGGAAGTGCCTGTGTCCCTAATATTGAACAGGCATGTCCCAGTTATTGAACACTCTCGAGAATTCTTTTTCCGTTCTGAAATAGTACATTACGATACAAGTGCGATGAAACTTTTTCTCGCACGAGTATCGTACAAAATTTTATCGCACGAGTGCGTAAAGTGCCCGCTTCTCGCACGCGCAGCGAAGCGAAACGTGCGAGAAGTGGTCACTTTACGCACGGAGTGCAATAAATATTATTTTGGGCACAATATTGAGAAATAAAAGCAAAATCAAACACTTGAATAATCTTTTACAAATCATGTAAAAATACAAAAATATATATTTAGTCTCTTTCGACAGGTTTTTGGTTCATTCGCATTTGGTTTATTTTTGCTTTTAAACTCGAACTTTATTTTATTTTGATTTTTAGCTTCCTCGTTTTTATGTTCCGTTTTCGTTTGATTTTGTCGCAGCTTTCTTGTTTTTCGACTGAAATATCGGAGAGCAAAAAATATTGAACGTTACATTCGTATTTTTGGGTTACATTTAGGTTATTTTCTCCTTTTACTTTTATTTTTATGTTTATTGCACGAAAATACAAATAAAAAATATATTTGACGATCTTAGAGTTGTTATTAAATGAATAAAGGTAAGTTTATTCGGGAACTTACAGTTTTTGTTTGAAAAAATCCGATTCACACGATCTGCCACGCGTTAACTGTCTCGATGTTTTGATGGGTTTAATGACGCCATCTTGGAGAATTCGAGTGTTCAATAATTGGGACACACCGCATTTTCTATGTCCCAATGATCGAACAGTGTATTTTTTAACAAATAATTGATGAAAAAAAAATTTTTCAATTGTTATTTGTAAGAAATTTTCTGAGTAACCAGAAACTCCTTTACTTTTTAAGATGCGACAGTTTTTGAATTTTTTATGCAAAAAAGATAAGCAGTTACCACGAGACGTCAAATCGGGTCAGCGTTGCTGATTAAAAAATTTTTTTCTCTATTAATTAAAACTTTTTTTGCACAAGTAAGGTAACATTTTGATAGCTAAAAGTTCCATATATGTAATGAAATTTTTATAATTAAGTAAATGCATGCAGGTGAATGAGAAATAATAAAAATACAAGATAGTGTTCAATAATTGGGACATTTACCTTATTTGGTTTTAGCGTGAAACCAACATTTTTGAGGGCTTCGATTTTCGATTTTATACTGGCGCCTCCGAAAAAGCGCTGAGCGCGATGAAAACTTTGAGGGGTTGGATTGAAAAATTTCAATAAATTTTTTTTTTATGTTATAGTACAATGTGTCTGCAATATTTATGCAGAGTTTCGAATCAATCGGAGTAAAAGTCTGGAAGAGCCTTTGGAAATTCCCCTCCTTAGGTTAGATTGACTTTTTTTGTAAAGACGCTTTTTTTTAAGTTTGGGTTGATATATTTTTGTTGGGGGATGATTCCTGCAAGGGATGGAAGTTTTTGAAGAATTTAGATCTTCATTTTACAAATTCTAAAATTCTGAAAAATTATCAATGTGAAATTTCAAATATGAGAAAATTCTCACGATAATTAAGGGGTAGTAAATGAAAAGAAATTCACCACCCTTTGTGTAAAAACAATTTTTTTGTTTTTGTTCTTTGAAAGTTTCAATTACTTTCCGCATATTAAATTATTATTTTTTTTTAGGCTGAAATAAAAATTCGAAATAATGCATATTTTTTTATTGGGGGATGATTCCTGAAAGAGATGGAACTTGTTGAAGAATTTCAATCTTCATTTTTCAAATTTTAAAACTCTGAAAAATCATAAATGTGAAATTCCAAATATCAGAAAATTTTCACGATAATTAAGGGGCAGTTAAAAAAAAAGAAATTTACTACTCTCTGTGTAAAAACTTTTTTTCTCGTTCATTGAAAGTTGCAATTACTTTTTGAATATTAAATGATTCAATTTTTTTTTTAAAGGCTGAAATAAAAAATCGAAAAATTGATGTATTTTTATTGGGGGATGATTCCTGCAAGGGATGAACCTTGTTCAAGATTTTCGATCATCATTTTTCAAATTTTTGAATTCTGAAAAATCATTAATGTGAAATTTTAAATATTAGAAAATTCTCACGCTAATTAAGGGGTAGTAAAAAATTTAAACGCCCTTTGTGTAAAAACTATTTTTTGGTAAAATCTCTTGTAAACAAAATATATGCAACCTCTATAAAAAAATATATATCAAAAATATTAATGATATTTTGTCCCAAAAATTAGATATTTTGTACGTTCCATAATAATTGTGTTAAATATATGAAAATGAAAAATATTTACATTTGAAAAATATTATTCGATATTTTTTAAATATTGTTTAAAAAATTCTGTAGAATATATTTTGCATATATTTAGTTTCCACAACAAGAAATATCGATGAGCAATTTAATTGAGAAAAAAAGTGTCATTTGGAAGCACTCTGATGTATAAAAATGCACTTGAACTTGAGAGGGGCTTCAAGTTGTTGCGTTTCTCGGAGATGCGTTCGCGAGAGTATTATCGAGACGTCGCACGATTCAACGAGAGGGATAGATCGATAAAGAGGGAGGGAGAGAGAGAGAGAAAGAGGCTCTCGCACCTGCCAAGTATAACTAGTCGAACCTGATTAAACTCTGCCCTATCGTGTCGCATTGTATCGAACGTCGTCATCCTATCGATCTATTGGATAAATCGATTTCAAGGGCCTCCACATAACTCGACCTTTTGAATCCTGTGGTTTACGCCATTTTCCTCGCCAGTGCTCGCACATATGAAGCTTTCCCCGCCGATTCAATACCTCTCAAATTAATCCTGCTGCATCTTTTTTAACGTCGATAATTTTATTTTTTGTTCTTTTTACGGGAGATTTCTTTTTTGAATTATGATGAAAAATGAAGCTCGCAGAAAAACAAAAAAAAAACGTTTTAAATGCAAAAATGACAATGAATCGTTAAATTTTGCTATAAAAGGGTTTTAAAATGATTAAAAATGATTAATTATGATAATATAATTAGTTGAATACGAAATTTGTTTGAAATACTTTGCAGTGCATCAGCGATTATTTTTTTCAATTTTTTGTATTGTAACAACGTAATTCCGATTATTATTTAGGACATTTATTATTATTCATTAATATTTTTATTTATTTATTTATGATCAATAATTAAATATGAAATCTGTTTAAAATAATGGATGATCCATCAACGATGTTTATTCTAAAGTTTTCTTCAAATTTGTTTAAACAATTGAAAGTGTCCAAGATTTTTTGTCAACGATTTCTAATTTTTTAATTTCTTAATTTAGGGGAGGCTTTTTTTTTAACTAAGATGAAAAATAAAGCTGGCACGATCAGAAAAAAAACGTTTCGAAAGCAAAAAAAGAGTTCACCGTCACATTTTGCCATAAAAATTTAATTTCGATAATCAATCAAGATAATACAATTATTTAAATACAAAATTTGTTTGAAATACTTTGTAATGCATCAACTATTACTTTTTTCAACAAAATTTTTCAACAGTGTCATTTTGACTATTAGACTTTCAATTTTTCATTACAAAACAAAGTAATCTAAAAATCTGAAGCATGAACAATTGAAAGTGTCCAAGATTTTTTGCCAATGATGTCTAATTTTTTAATTTAGGGGAGGCTTTTTTTTTAACTAAGATGAAAAATAAAGCTACCACGATCAGAAAAAAAAAACGTTTCGAAATCAAAAAAAGAGTTCACCGTCACATTTCGCCATAAGAATTTAATTTTGATAATCAATCAAGATAATATAATTATTTAAATACAAAATTTGTTTGAAATACTTTGTAATGCATCATTACTTTTTTTAACAAAATTTTTCAACAGTGTCATTTTGACTATTAGACTTTCAATATTTCATTACAAAACAAAGTGATCTAAAAACCTGAAGCATGAACCTGAAGCATGAACCTGAAATTCTTTCAACCAAACCACCATAATTTTTCGATTTTATCACATTTCCACTGCACAAAATAAATAAATAAATTTAGTTCAGAAAATTGAAATTAAACGAACGATTTAATTCCACTCAAATTGGACCCAAAAAAATCTTTAAAAAAAAAAAAATGATCGAAGAATCTATGATCCCACTTTGAAACCCCAAAAAAACGAATTGACGATGAATGCTTCATACATTTGAGGAAAATACTGCGACAGATCGTCGAAAAGCGAAGTGGCCTGACTCGCTGGCAATCGAGGGCCGGAGTCGGGGACTTGGGCCCTTTTTTTCCTAGGTTATAGTCAATCGAAGTATGCGTACTTCTTCCCTTTCCATCCGGACAAGGATATCTCTCGCATCTCTCTCAAGCGTCAAGAGATCGCCTATATACTTGGTCCGGTATCCATCGCATCCATCAGGCTAGTTCTTATTTTCCTTCTTTTCCTTCTCGGCCTTCCCTCTCTTACCCTTCGTGCCCTTCTCGTCTTTCTCTCTCTCTATCCAGGCGTATCTTTCCTTCGCCACCACCGCCGCCACCGCTCTCATCCTGCATTTACGCCATCCATATATATGGGGCATTCCACGTCAAATCACGCGTTCATCGGTCTGACCCTCTCAGATTTCCATGTCCAATGAATTATTTTCGGCCCATTATCGAACTATGACGAAAATATCTGTTTTGGGCCCTAGTTTCTGTGAAAATGTTTCATTAATTTGAAAAAGGCTCCTCTTTATGTTTCCCCCCAATATAATGATTTTTTAGTTCGGGCAAACCCTGAAAAATGAAATAAAAATTTCTAAAAATTTGAGGTCATATTTTGGGCCAAAAGAAACCCACGATTCATTGGACATCGAAATCTGAGAGGATCAGACCGATGACCGCGTGATTTGACGTGGAATGCCCCATGTACCAAATGCGTAACCTTCCTTCCTTTGGCTGCAACTTCTTCTGCACGTTTGAAACGTTGTCACTAGGAGAGTGGTGAGAAAGCCCGACGTTCAATGCAGCTGAGCCTTCGCTGTGATGCCTTAACCGATCACTTCTCTTTATATCACAGTAAAGTCGGTGTGTGCGTCGAGAAAAGCGAGATCTTGGCTCGATAGTACTCGCATACATTGCCACAGTGTCTATAGTCAAGCAATTCGAAAGAAATTCATTCGTCTATACGTATGTATGGGGCATTTCGAGTCAATTAACCTTTAAGGCGGTCCAGAGACAAATTTAGAGTGTTTGTGAATGAGGCATTCCACGTCAAGTCAGTCACCCCATTTTTTAAAATCGCCAAAAATCGCATACATATTTTTAGAAAGCAGTTATAACTATCAAGAAAACTTGTGATTTTTTTCAGATTTTTAAATTACATTTTTTGGCTGGAAAAAAAATACAAAAAATTTGTTTGTCCCATTTTGTAACTCGAGAATTATTCATCGTACGAAAAATAAAGTGCAACATAAAATTTAGGATGTTCAACGTGCTTTTCACTGAAATTTTTTACAAACTCCTCCGAAAGCTCTATTTGCCATTTTCGGAGCAAATAATGTTTTGATATTTTTTTTCTCAGAATTGACATCTTCGATTCGTCTGTAGTTCTAACAGATTTTTACTTTATATATTTACAGACTATTGAAAAATTGGCGTAGTGGAGAATCCATGATTTCAAATGCATTTTGATTTATACAATCTATCATTATAAAGTGATTTAACGAAATAGTGTAGATTTATTGATATTTTATCATTATTAATCGTAGACAGGGAAAAATAATAAAATAATCTCGTTTTGATACTGCGAAGACGATTCCAGGAACAAAGCAGTATCGTTGCTTCATTCCCAAAAATCATGCCCAAATCGAACTAAAAAAGTACTCATTGACCATAGAAAGGTCGGTGTATCCAAAGAGGGTAAATTAATTATTTTTTGCAATCGAGAGACGCGAGTAGCCTTTGACTCTAATTTGAATAGACTTTATCTGTATCCATGGATCCATTGATAAAGTTTATTAAAATGTACAAAAAGATATTTAACAAAATAAAAATGAAAAAAGTTGAAAAAATTGAAAAAGTACAAAAAATAATCAAAATGCGGGCTTTGGAAAATATCTATAGATAGTCTCGATTCTGTTAATGCACAGAGAAATTTGTGTATTTATTTGGAATGAAAAACGCATGGGAAGGAATCGATTCTCCATTAAGCCAATTTTTTTATAGTCTGTAAATATATTAAGTAAACAACTGTTTGAACTGCAGACAAATCGAAGATGTCAATTCTGAGAAAAAAGATGTCAAAACATGATTTTCTTCGAAAATGGCATATAGAGCTTTTGGAGGAGTTTGTACGAAATTTCAGTGAAAAGTACGTTGAAAATCCTAAATTTCATGTTTTACTTTTTTTTTCGTACGATGAATAATTTTCGAGTTACGAAATGGAACAAGAAAATTTTTTGTATCTTTTTCCGGCTAAAATATGTGATATAAAAATCACGAATTTTGTTGACAGTTAGAACTACTTTATAAAAATTTGTATGCAATTTTTGGTGATTTTAAAAAATGGGGTGGTCGACTTGACGTGGAATGCCTCAAATATAAAATATCAATTTCTTCAATACATTCTGAATATATCCATATCCATAAATAAACCAAACCAAGCCAATCAATGTAATTACTTAATTTAGTGTTAATGATGAAAATCTTTATTTTTAGAATTTTTTATCAAAACAATAAATATAGAATAATCACCAAAAAAGGAAAAATCTTAAATTCACTCCATGTAAAAAAAAAAATTCCATATGGACAATTTATTATAATAATTCTGTTTTATTCAGAATTTTCAAAAACGTTCTCCTCGCTCACATCCCCAATTTTATTAAACCACCCCTTCTTTTCCCATCGCACATCGATAATGACATTCAAACCCTCGAAAGATTGTCATCGATGATAAATGACGATGACTTCGTCCTCGCCGAGTCTCAGATCGAGGAGATTATTCAGCGGATCTTCCGATAAGGAAAGTAACGAACGACGAGAAAGAGGGACCCGAAAAATTTGAGATTAATTAATTCAGAGTCTCAAGACGATGAGTCGCAGCGATTGCAAATTATTTCAAACTCATTTTTCCTCGAAGAAAAAGAATCAGACTGATAAAACGGTTTTCCATTCCATAAAGACATTTTTTAAAAACGGTGAAAATTAAAATCATCCCTTATGGGGACTCCCCTCAAAATTCCAAGTCGAGGGCCCAAAAAACAGATTCTATCAATTCCTCAAATAAGAAAAAAATGCAAAAAATGCTTTTCTTTTCAGAATAAAATGTTTCCCATTTTTTTTTGAGAAAAGGATTAAAAAATTTTTTATGGCAGTCTTTTTGCAATTGCTCTTCGTTATGGAGAATATAATTTTTTTTAATGAAAAAAAAGCTTAAAGCTCGGCGCTCAAATGTCGAAAAGGTATGGCAAAAGAGTGAGGATTTTTTTTCTTCTTTTTTTTTTTGAGATGGAGATACGAATGACGGAGCGTCCTCGCCGAGAGAGTCGAGAGAGAATCTCTGCGAGACTCGAAGCAAGAGGAGAGAACCTTACACTTATCTCGGGGCGTACGACTCTCGCACGTATAACAAAACGCGACAATGCGAACGAGAGACGAATGTGTCCCACGACTGTCCTGTCGCGTGAGTTATGCGACTACCCCGGCTGATGGACGTCGAATACCCACGAGCGAACTATTTCAGACAAGTTGGGCGACGTTACTTGGAATTGTTTGTATCGGCGGGGGTGGGGAACCAAACAGGAAGGGGGTGAGGGGGGGGGGAAGAGCAAAAAGTCTAAAAAGAGATGAATTGTTCGAGAGACAATCGTTCGTCTCATCCGTGTGAGTCGATAAATCAGTTGTTTTTAATGCAAATGAAATGCTGGAAAATGATTGATATGCAAATTAATTTTTTGCGTTTTTCTTTTGGCAAAATAGGAAGAGTCATTTATTTTATTCAAATTTGATTTTTTGAAATTTTTGTTTGAAATGGAACGCTGAAAAATTATTGATATGCAAATTAATTTTTTGCGTTTTTTTTTGGCAAAATAGGAAGAGTCATTTGTTTTATTCAAATTTGATTTTTTGAAATTTTTGTTTGAAATGAAATGCTGGAAAATTATTGATATGCAAATTAATTTTTTGCGTTTTTCTTTTGGCAAAATAGGACCCACACGGAACCGAGTGTCCATTGGACGTCCATCTATCATCCATAGATCCTTAACACGTCTACATCCACGATGGACGTAATGCGGACATCCATTGAACATCCATGGTATACTTTTGATTGGACAAAACGCAATGGATCACACAGGACGTATATTGTGTGTACGGATTGAGTCATGGTTATAAGCCCTAACAACTCTATCCAAAAATTTGTTTTATTTTTTATAATAAATAGATATTTTGAATATTTCACGCATTAGTATTTATTGTATCTAATGTCATACGATATCACACAAGTTATTATTAATACGAATATTCAATCAGTACCTATTAAAAAATACATTAGTAATTTTTATTTTATTTATTACTTTTTCCAAAATTAATTCAACATTTTTTCACAAATTATTGATTTTTTTTATTATTTAGCAATATCTTTCTCGCTAATTACTAATTCTTAGAAAAAATCAGTAATATTTTATCGTTAATTAATCATTTTTTGAAAAAATTAGAAATGTTATGTCACTAATTACTTATTTATTAGGAAAATTAGTAATATTTTGTAACTAATTACTAATGTTAAAGAAAAATTAGTAATATTTCTTCGCTAATTATTAATTTTTCGAAAAAATTGGATAATAAAAATAGATAGATTTTTTTTTGCCAATCACTGGACTCTGCATCCTAAGAAAATAATTTTGGGATTAATAATGAAATTTGACGAAAAAACTATTCCCAAAATTATGCTCATTCTTGTGACGAATGATTTTGCGAAAAAAACGAAAAAGAGATTTTCACTTCCAGACAGAAATTGCTCGAGGCAACGAGGGAAAAGCCACTCTCGGATGAGTTCGTGCGGTTTCGCGATTCTCGGTGAACGAGAGCCCCACTCCATCCACGTCAGATGGCGCTGCAAGTCACTCGCGAGAGATGCATTAGTCGATGCACTTTTATCTCTTATTCATACGCGGTTCTTTTTTTTTCCTTCTTCCACGAGCTTAGCCAAAAAGAGATATCCAGGACCGTCGTAAGTAGAGGGGAGATTTGAAAAGTGAGGTTGAGCTTGTGGAAAAGGGAAATGACGGAAAAAGAGGAGAAGAGAAGCAGAGACGAAAGGCTTCCTCGATAATTTAGGAAACTCGGCAATATTTGATAAGGAAAAGGACTGCAACGCGTGAAAAATTCAACGTTTAAGCATCATGACCTCCAAGTTTCTTACTGAATTCATAACGCCATGGAATCGCATGAAAGCCCAAGAGGAGGCGATACCAAAAATATTTCGTTGCTCGCCAGTAAGTTCATCCCCGATGATCAGACATTGATCTTCAATTTATGACAACGATGACATTTTGGCTAGGCCAAAGGATCTAGGAGAAGAAGGATCAAGTGATGATAAATTATATCCTTATTTTGACCTTCAGATCCTGATTAAGATCGTTTGAGGATTTAATTTCAATTGACAAATTTTTGGCAATTATTAATATATGGGTCATTCCATCCAAAATCGACCAAGAGTTGGAATCGACCCCTCAATTTCGATGAAATTTGGTCACAAGTTTTTGTTATTAACAAAACAAAGTTCTATCGAAGGAAAAAAATTAAATTTTTTTTTTTCGTAAGTTTTCCAAAATTCACAATTTTTCAAGTCTTTAAAGTCGATTTTTTTAAATATCTCGGAAACTGTTACGAAAAATCGTTCTGAATTCGTCTTAAAGAGTATACTTGGGGCTATGAAAAAAAATATATTCCGAAATGTTTTTTAGAAAAAAGATGAATTTGGAGAACTTCAAATTTTCAAAAATCGTGAAAATCCAAGTTACGTATTAAATTTGTGGTTCAATTTTTTTATATAATACCTTGTACTAATCTTGAGAGATCCTGAAATTTTCTGGATGGTGTTTTTTTGTTTAAAAAATATAAATTTTTAAATTTTAGTGAAAAAAAAATTTTTTTTTTTAGCTCTCAGTTAAGTAAAGTTGAGCAATCATGTAGTTTTGTAATTTTGGGCAGTAAAAAAAAGTAAAAGTAACAGTATGTTGAAAGAAAAAAATTTGTTTTAACAAAATTCAAAAATTTATATTTTTTGAACAAAAACACACCATCCTGAAAACTTCAGGATCTTTTAAGATCAATACAAAGTATTATATAAAAAAAATTTAACGAGCACTTTAATGTTGTGGATTTGCACGATTTTAAAAAATTCAAAAATTTATATTTTTGAAAAAAAAAACACCTCTGAAAATTTCAGGATCAGTACAAGGTATTGTATTTAAAAAATTGAACCAAAAATAAAATATGCAACTTGGATTTTCACGATCTTTGAAAATTCAAAATTCTCCAAATTCATCATTATTCAAAAAATTTTTTCGACATATGATTTTTTTTCGCAGTCCCAAGTATACTCTTGAAAACAAATTGAGGACGATTTTTCGTAACGATAATAGTTTTCGAGATGTTTAAAAAATAAACTTGAAGGATTTGAAAAATTGTGAAATTTTAAATTTCGAATGACTTTTGAAACAAAATTTTCAAATTTTGTTTTCCTTTGGTAGAATTCCGTTTTATTGAAAACGGAAACTTCTGACCAAATTTCATCGAAATTGAGAGGGGTCGATTCCAACTCTTGGTCGATTCGACATGGAATGACCCCTATAATTGTAAATAAAGCATTATTACAATTAATCAATGGAATTAATATCATTAAACATATAATTATGTTGTTATTCTCGATATTTAATTATTTTTTATTATTCGTGATCCAGCTCGAACCTTTTGGGCCTCGTGATTCAATGACGTA
Organism: Alloplasta piceator; assembly: GCA_946863875.1. Lineage (NCBI taxonomy): Eukaryota > Metazoa > Arthropoda > Insecta > Hymenoptera > Ichneumonidae > Alloplasta > Alloplasta piceator. The sequence goes on from OX333073.1 coordinate 4,442,355, forward strand.
CTTCAATAATCGTAAAAACGTTCCTATGAGCGAGGATATCGGCATGATAACCGGATACGATCGTTTGCACGATCGCACATCTTACGATCAATTTAAGCCACGTTGCGATCGTACGAGACGCGATAAAATCTGGCGCGGTATTCACGAGGAGAACAAGCATCACAGAGTCGCAATTATCACGAGTCACTGGTACGGTCGACCCAATCGAATTGCTCTGGATTCTCACGGCGGAAAATTTTGCCGCACCAACGAGATAAGAGACAATTTTTATCGCCGCAACGACGTGAATCTTTCCCAGGGAAATTCTGGGATATGAGAGTGACGATTCTAATTTTCGACACGGAAATTTTCACAATTTCCAATCTTCACCTATATCGAATGCGATAAAAAGTGGAACGTTGAAATTAATTGGACTGCGATCTCGTGACAGTTTAGTTTTATTTTCCATCCTTTATTCCAGCCTTCATAATTCTTTCTCCTCCCGTTCCAAATGTGTGTGTTTTTTTTTTATATATGAGGCATTCCACGTCAAGTCAGCCAGCCCATTTTGTGAAATCGCCAAAAACCGCATACAAATTTTTAGAAAGTAGTTCCAACTATCGAGAAAATTTGTGATTTTTTTCAGAATTTTAAATTACTTTTTTCAGCCGGAAAAAAATACATAAAATTTATTTGTCCCATTTTGTAACTCGAAAATTATTCATCGTACAAAAAAAAAAAGTCGAACATAAGATTTAGGATTTTCAACGTGCTTTTCACTGAAATTTTTTACAAACTTCTCCGAAAGCTCTATATGCCATTTTCGGAGCTAATAATGTTTTGATATTTTTTTTCTCAGAATTGACAGCTTCGATTCGTCTGTAGTTCAAACAGTTTTTCACTTGATATATTTACAGACTATGAAAAAATTGGCGTAGTGGAGAATCCATTATTTCAAATGCATTTTTATTGATACAATCTATCATTATAGAGTGATTTAACGAAATAGTGTAGATATTGATATATTATCGTTATTAATCGAAGACAGGGAAAAATAATAAAATAATCTTGTTTTGACACTGCGAAGACGATTCCAGGAACAAAGCAGGATCGTTGCTTCATTCCCAAAAAACATGCCCAGATCGAACTAAAAAAGTACTCATTGGCCATAGAAACGTCGGTGAATCCAAAGACGGTAAATTAATTTTTTTTTACAATCGCGAGACGTGAGTAGCCTTTGACTCAAATTTGAATAGATTTTCTCGGTGTACATGGGTCCATTGATAAAGTTTATTAAAATGTACAAAAAGATATTTTAAAAAATAAAAATGAAAAAAGTGAAGGAAATTGAAAAAGTACAAAAAAATAAACAAAAATGCGAGCTTTAGAAAATATCTATGGATAGTCTCAGCCTGTTAATGCACAGAGAAATTTGTGTATTCATTTTTGATGGAAAACGCATGGGAAGGAATGGATTCTCCACTGAGCCAATCTTTTTCTAGTCTGTAAATATATCAAGTATATATCAAGTCGAAGATGTCAATTCTGAGAAAAAAAATATCAAAACATTATTTGCTCCGAAAATTGCATATAGAGCTTTTGGAGGAGTTCGTAAAAAATTTCAGTGAAAAGTACGTTGAAAATCCTAAATTTCATGTCGTACTTTTTTTTTCGTACGATGAATAATTTTCGAGTTACGAAATGGAACGAGAAAATTTGTTGTATTTTTTTCTGGCTAAAATATGTAATATAAAAATCTGAAAAAAATCACGAATTTTCTTGACAATTTGAACTACTTTATAAAAATTTGTATGCGATTTTTGGTGATTTCAAAAAATGGGGTGACCGACTTGACGTGAAATGCTTCATATATATCACGATATCGTTGGTCACGCGATACTCTTTCTCGAGACTTTGTAAAAAAATTCTCGTTCATCCCTTTTTCGAGCATTGTGGGGAAAAAACGCTCACTATTTGTGGAATATGGATGAGAAATTCCTGGCACAGTTAATTTTCATTCCTGATTCCTTTTGATATTAAGAGTAATTTATGGTTTCAGTGTATCTGATTAAAGCACTCATCAAGCAATTTTTCACATTTAAATTGAATCTAAAGAATGAGCTATTAAATTTTTTTTCAAATAATAAGAATATTTTTTCAAAAAATTCAATATCGAAATTATTAAAAGAAATTTTAGTCCTCTTTTTGAATAGTTTCAGAACTTTTGTAATCTAATACTCATTTTTTCTTTAATTTTGTACAACTTTTTATGAAAGGAGAACAATTTTTTATTGTCAGAAGCGTATTAACAAAATCTTCAAAATGTATAAGAAATTATGGATTAAATCAGAATGTGTCAATTGTTCTCATTTAAATTTGAAATGTTAAATCAACTAGATAGAGAATTTAATAATTGACCGATTAAATTAAAAATCTTTCATACGAATGTCGATAAATAAGCCTCAGCAATTTAAATAATCGAATACTCACGATTAATTATATTTCAGTTGAAATTGGAGCAAAAGAATATCTACAAATTTCAACGATATTTAATTAACCTTCCAATTAAATGAAAATTCCTTTGTCTTGATTAGAAAAAAAAATTCTCGACAAAATACGCGTCTGCGCGCGATAATTCTTCGAGTTTTAATTTCGCGAGTCCCGCGATCGTGAGAATATACGAGTTTTCGACAGTGGAAAAGCTCGTCTTTCGGTGAAGCCGATTTATCGATTTTCCGGGCGTTTTTTTTTTCACGCGGAATCTCGACCGCAGGCTTTATATACAGATTGACAGGCGTGGGAAAAATACCTTCACTTTTACATGCACAGACATATATATTTAGGGAAGGAGGGGCAAAATGGACATTTACCTAAATTTTTTTCGAAAATTCAAGTTAACGAGGAAAAACGTTCGGAAAAAACGATTTTCTTCCGTTCTCAGATTATATTAATATCGAAAATACTTGGACCAAGCTGCTAGGTACATTTTTGCAATTAAATTATCGTTTTTACAATTATAGAACTGGACCATTTTGCCCCCATTTTTTCTCCAATGCAATGAGAATGACAATTTTTGAAAAAAAATTCCAACTCTTAATAGGAAATTGAAAATATCAAATCTACATCTGATTTTACGTGTTTTTTTTTTTAATCTATAATTTTTATAATTTTTATAACAGTAATTTTAGCAATTATTGTTAATAAAATGTCAACATTCATTTTTTTTTTCAAATTTCGATTACGTAATTTACTTTTTGTGATGTTTTGAAAGTTACATTTTTCAACTATTATAATTTTTATAATTGTTATAACAATAATTTTAGCAATTATTATAAATATTATTATAATAATCTTTTTTAATTTTGTATTATGGAATGCAATTTCGTAATTTTTTGAGTTGAAATATTTTCTACAACTTTTGATGGCATCCATTGGGTGCATCGAAAATTTTGAAAATTGTTGGCTACGAAAAAAATGGTTCCTATCTTCGAAAAAAAAATTCTGAAAATCAATATTTTCACTATTTTTCAATTAATTGTATCATTAAATATTGATTTTTGTCTTCTAAAACGTTTTCGTATTTCTTCCATCTTTTTTTTTGTAAAACTCGGTATCAGTATCGCTTACAATGCGAAAATTGCTAAAAAACAAATCTTTATTTTGGAAATTTTCATATTTTATTTTAAAATTATTTTATTTATTTATTTATTTTAGCAATTTTCGCATTGTAAGCAATACTGATACCGAATTTTACAAGAAAATAGATGGAAGAAATACAAAAACGTCTTAGAAAACGAAAATCAATATTTAATGATATAATTAATTGAAAAATAGTGAAAATATTGATTTTCAGAATTTTATTTTTCAAAGATACGAACCATTTGTTAATGTTCGTTTCGTTTAAATGTCCCGCGCGCCCTCTGTATATTGTCAAAAAATCGAATCGTTGCACTGAGACCTTTATTTCAATGATATCTTTGATTTTTGAGGGTAGCCAAAAGTTTCCAAAATTTTCGACTCGCTCTAGTGTCCATTTAGCTTTCAGTGTCCATTTTGCCCCCACTTTCTCTATACACGGATTCCGGGTTTCTTTCCTTACATATATCTGTGGATCGAGATGGATTGACCAATTTTAAGGTAACGTCGCTCTTATGGCGAAGTAAAGTCGTGGACTTTGGTCGTGGGACGGGATTGCGCGCATCGGCTTTTCCCGAAAGCTACGAAGAGACTTTTCTCTCTCGGGGAAGGAAAATTCCGACGTCACCCGTCCGATGATTTCACACAGAGATCAGATCTCTGCACCCAGAAAAAAGATCTAGTACATTTAACTAAATCCTAGTCAAGCCAAATAAATTTTTTTAGTTTTAGGCCGGCCTAATAAAACTATTCATGTCAACGATTGTTTTTTTTTTTTTTTTTTGAATGACCTACTAGGAAAATATATTGCGATCTAATAAATTTTTATTTAATATTAATAAATATTATTTCAAACTGAACAGATATGTATTTAAATGAAATAATTTTTTTTTTAATATTTACACAATATATATTTTTAAACATTTCAATCTTTGAATGTATAGCTACACATATGAAGTCTACAATTTCGATGAGCTTCGTCTTTTCTTCAACAGAAGGGAAAAGAAAGAAGGGGGCGGGGTCGAAGAGTCGACTAACCAATATTTCGAACGGCCGAAGTCCCGAATTTCACGATTACGAGCGTTCGAATAACGAAGCGCCGAAATCCCGAACGCTAGAAAAGCGACAGCGGAGAGAGCCGCCCCATGCGTAAGAGAGAGAGAGATGCGCTTCCTCTCTCTCTTACGCATGGGGCGGCTCTCTCGACTTTCTCTTTTCTGGCGATCGGGATTTCGGCGCTTCGTTATTCTAACGCTCGTAATCGTAAAATTCGGGACTTCGGCCATTCGAAATATTGGTTAGTCGACTCTTCGACCCCGCCCCGAAAGAAGACCCTTTTTTATGGGAATCCTTTCCGGGGATTCGATTATCTTGCGTTTTGCCGCAATTTTCAATGTATCAAAGATCCATACTGAAAAATAAGGATATCAAACATAGACGAGCTTGGAAAGGATATATAGGCGTCGAGAGGCAGGTTCGCTTGTGCGAGAGGTAGCCACCTGGCGGATCTTTGGGGTACTGACAAATCTGCAGATATGATCGGATGAGATTACGGGTGAATAGGTATATTTAGTAACGACGAATAAAATTTTTTTTCAACGTCTGTTTCTCGATGACAGGGAATTCAAATAAATGAATATAGTGGAAGTAAATATCGCCCAAAATTGGATGGAAAGAAAATGTTCTTTAAAGTAACTAAAAAATAATCAAATGAACGATTATAGTACCTACGACTAGATCTTTTTTCTGGGTGTGGCGAAAAGAGGAAAATAAAATGAACCGTGTTGTACGTCAAATCGAGCCTCGAGCGTTGACGATTCACCGATGCATATGTAAGGGTGCATCGTTACAAGGGAGCGAAAAATCGATGTACCTTAATACTCGTTGCGTGCACGTCGAGGCACCGGAGTTTGTTTGTAGTGTGCTTTTTTATTTGTACAGAGAGAAGGAGAAAAGAAAAGCTGAGAGAAAATTTTCCTTTTGTTCTGACAAATTCTATTTCATGCTGAGCTTGTTATCGTGCTTCAGATCTACGTCACAGCAAAATGTATCGTGCGAAACATGGAAGATTGACGCTAAACTTGCGAGTGGTGGAAGCTTGTTATGTTTCTCGGCCCTTAGAGCGTGTTTGGGCCCTTATATCGAGTTTTACGAGTCACGGAGGGTACAAGTTTTTTTTTAACCAGCAAGGTATTTGTATTGCATCATATTTAGTTTATTGTTGCTGAATTTATAGAAAAGTGTCTGCTCATTAATTTTTGTTCGGCCCTTAAAGTGTGATTGGGCCCTTATTTTGAGTTTTTGGAGACGCGGAGTGTACGATTTTTTTTTAATTAGCAGGGTATTTGAATTACTTCATGTAGGGTTCATTGATGCTGAATTTATAAGAAACTGTGTGCTTATTAATTTTTTAGCGGCCCTTAAAGCGCATCTGGGCCCTTATTTTGAGTTGTGCGATACAGGGACCATACTTTTTTTTTATTTACCAGGGTATTTGTGTTGCATAAAATAGGATTTATTCATTCTAAATTTGTAATGAAATTCCTGCTGATTAATTTTTTTTCGGCCCATAGAGTGTGATAGGGCTCTTATTTCGAGTTTTGTAAGTCACGGAGTGTATGATTTTTTTTTTAATTAGCAGGGTATTTGTATTACTTCATGTTGGGTTCATTGATGCTGAATTTATAAGAAACTGTGTGCTTATTAATTTTTTACCGGCCCTTAGAGTGCATCTGGGCCCTTATTTTGAGTTGTGCGGTACAGGGACCATATTATATATTTTTTTATTTACCAGGGTATTTGTATTGCATGAAATAGGATTTATTTTTCCTGAATTTAGAATGAAAATCGTGCTGATTAATTTTTTCGGGCCCTTAGAGTGTGATTGGGCCCTTATTTTGAGTTTTTGGAGACGCGGAGTGTACGATTTTTTTTTAATTAGCAGGGTATTTGTATTGCATCATATAGGTTTTATATTAATGCTGAATTTATAGGAAAGTGTGTGCTTATTCATTTTTTAGCGGCCCTTAAAGCGCACCTGGACCCTTATTTTGAGTTGTGCGATACAGGGACCACACGATTTTTTTTTAAATTTACCAGGGTATTTGTGTTGCATAAAATAGGATTTATCCATCCTGAATTTAGAATGAAATTCGTGCTGATTAATTTTTTCGGGCCCTTAGAGTGTGATTGGGCCCTTATTTCGAGTTTTGTAAGATACGGAGTGTACGATTTTTTTTAAATTAGCAGGGTATTTGTATTGCATCATATATGTTTTATTGATGCTGAATTTGTAGGAAACTGAATGCTTATTAATTTTTTTTTGCGGCCCTTAGAGTGCATCTGGGCCCTTATTTTGAGTTGTGCGATACAGGGACGATATGATTTTTTTTTTTAATTCACCAGGGTATTTGTACTGCATAGAATAGGATTGATTCATCCTGAATTTAGAATGAAATCCGTGCTGATTAATTTTTTTTCGGCCCTTAGAGTGTGATTGGGCCCTTATGTCGAGTTTTGTAAGACACGGAGTGTACGATTTTTTTTAAAACTAGCAACGTATTTGTAGTACATTATATAGGGCTTATTGATGCTGAATTTACAGGAAACTGTGTGCTTATTAATTTTTTACCGGCCCTTAGAGCACATTTGAGCCCTTATTTCGAGTTTTACGACAAACAAAGAATACGATTTTTGTTCAAATTACCAGGATACTTACATTGCATGATATTGGATTCATTGATCCTTAATTTAACATGAAATACCAGCTTCCTAATTTCTTCCGGCCCTTAAAGCGAATGTGAGCCCTTATCTTGAATTTTACGATACAAGGAGAGTTGGATTATTTTTTTAATTGATAGGGCAGTTGTATTGCACAATATGAGATTTATCGACGCTGAATTTACAATGAAATGCACGCTTGTCAATTTTTTCCGGCCCTATAAGAGCTCTTTTGGGCCCTTATTTTGAGTTTTACGACATACGGAGAATATAATTGGCCGGAAAATTGACCGAGAATTCATATTACATCACATATGATTTATTGACACTGAATTTATGATAAAATGCACAGTGATAAATTTTTGTTTGCCCTTATAGCGCATCTGGGCCCTTAATTTTCAACAACAGCATCAAACAGCAGAAAAAGGTCCAATATTTTTGTGCGATTTTATGTACCAAAAAATTAACTTTTGTTTTAAAAAATCAAAAGATATTTAACTCGTGTGGACATTTTATGGTCGGTGGGAAGAGTCATTAATATTTTACAACGCAGTAATAAGAAGGATTGGCTTTCTCCCTCTCTCTCTCTATTCCTGAACCTTTAACTCCTCGTTATTATCACACGTGAGATATCGGATAAGAGTTTAGCAATTTTTACGACGTACCTGGGGGATCGAATAATAGTGATAGCCAAACCGATCCCGCGGTAGAAAGAGAGGGAGAAAACAGGTAATGTCGGCTAAATGTGTGCGGTGAGTTCGTCGACTCATTAATAAATTTCTCCGGAGGAACTTTGGCACTATTTCGTGTGTTTAAAAATTAGAGTGCTACAAAATTAAATTCATAAATTAATTTTCATATTTGTGAAAAACCGTTTTTTTTTAATTTTTCCTCAGAGCTGTCAAAATCAGCTGTTCCTACGAAATTTCAATCAAGGGATGTAAATATTGTAAGGGCTATCAATGTGTAAAGGGAATTATGTAAATATTAAAATGTAATAAAAATTGAATTAATAAAATTAACAAACAAAAATATTAAAAAAATTATGTTAAAATCGACGCAACTTGAAAAAAATCAATAAGTAATTTTAAACATTTACGAGGTGACGATGACATTTTTTTTTTCAAATGCAGTTCGAATTAGAATGTTATATTTTTGTGAAATTGTTTAAATATTGAAGAGCAGCTGGATCTGTTCATTTTTTATTGCACAAAAACTGCTAATTTTGGAAATTATGCCACCGAGGCAATGGCAAAAAACAATTTCGAGGCTTGTCTTTTAGTGAAAATTTTTATACTTCCACGAGCCACATAAATCTGGATGAGCGATGAAAAAAAAAATGCAGTGCAATTTTGAAGCACCCTAATATAAGAGCGCGTGTGTGGGTTAACTCCGATGCGACGTGTATAGATATATTTCCCGTATAATTTCCTTGGACGTCTATATACGGCCGTAAAGTTACTCTTCTCGATTGTTTTATAACACCCCTAGGATTTTACGACTTTTCCTTCTGGCTAAAAGTATTTCATGCATATTTATTCATTCGTATATATATATCTATATCGACGTAACTCATAGACGAGACGTCAAAATAGTTTCTCATAGTTCTCGAAATATTCCCGGTGGCAATTGATTTTTTTTTCTTAATTGGACGAGATTCCATCTCCACAAAAAATGTCTATCTTTGAATAAACTTATTTTGACCAAATATTAATATAAAAATATTTAAATTAATAAATTAATACTTAAATTCATGAGAATAATAAAAATATTACAATCAAAAAATTTTCATCACTCTTGAACAAAATTCGTTTAATTTCTTAACTAAAACGTATTTATTAATAATAAAGTAATAAGTTAGTTTTAATATCAATAAACTGAGTGGAATCAAATTAAGAAATAATTGAATGAAATTCGATGTAGACATGCCTTCAAAAATTTACAAAAATCGATGGTCAAACTTTAAAAATCTGCCAAAAATTAAAAAATTATCAGAATCCAATGAAACAGGCGGCATTTTGAAGCTTGAACGATTACGAAAAGAATGAGTTCAAGTTGAAGTCGAAATCTTATTCAGAAAATAAGTTACAGTCATTTGACTGGAGCGATTCAATTTTTGTTAAAATGCAAAAAAAAAATTGTTTGAAATTTTTTTTTCTAGTCTCATATCGATGTATTTTGCTTCCCTGAACACGAATCTACGAATACTTTTGCCAAAAAAATGCAAATTTTTACGAATTTTCATCAAGAACATTTTTGCTCGATTTCTCTGCGAAAATTTACGAAAATCGATGGTCAAACTTTAAAAATCCGCCAAAAATTTAAAAATTATCAGAATCGAATGAAACAGGCGGCATTTCAAAGCTTGAACGATTACAAAGAGAACGAGCTCAAGTTGAAGCCGAAATCTCATCTAGAAAATAAGTTACAGCCACTTTATGTAAGCGATTCAACTTTGGGAAAAATACAACAAAAAAAATGTTTTTAATTAATATTTTTAGAACGTTATATCGATGTATTTTTCTCTTCTGAACACAAATCTCACAAAAAAGCTTAATTAGTTTTTCTTCCGCGCTATAGTTAACAACTTATGCTGAGCCAAAATCGAAAAATGCAGATGCAGAAATCTCGTTATTATACTATGTAAATAAAATAAAATAAAATAAAGAAATAATTCAATAAAATTGAAAAAAAATATTCAACATTATTTAAAAATAATCAGATAATTAAATTAAATATCAATTTATTAATTAATATTCAAGGTAATAAAAAGAATGAAAAAATTAAATATTTCTCATTGACCTTTCATCAAACATTCGATTTAAACCCAAACGCAAATTTTTTATCGATGATTTAAGGATGTTGAGTCCCTATGAAATCTTTTAATGTTAATTGTTCAATAAATAGCTTCTTAATCGTCGTGAAAATTTTACACGACCTCCTGAATACTTCATGTAAAAACCTATTAAATTTTCAGAATTCTATCATCATTGCTTCAACCACCTTAAGGGTTAAAATGAAAAATGATGAGAAAATTCTGAAAATTTGGTATGTTTTTGTATGAAGTATTTAAGAGGTCGTGTAAAAATGTCACAACGATTAGGTAGCTCGTTATTAAAATAGTTTGTTAAGAACAATTTTTTAAACAAATAAAAAAAATATTTATCAATAAACTTCGTTTTGTTTCCGTTGCCTTCAATATAGTGTCGATATTAAAAAATTGAGAGGTCAAAAAAAAACTTATCGCAAAGTTTTATCAGTTTCCATAAGACTACATTTAATTTAATTTAATTTGTTAATGTTAATTGTTCGATAACCTCCCAATGGTCGTGAAATTTTTACACGACCTCTTAAATAATTCATCCAAAAACGTGCCAAATTTTCAGAATTTTCTCATTTATTTGCGATTTGGGACTCAACATCCTTAATCACGTCATCGCATCTCGTAGTAAAAAACTCCATTCGTCACCATTGAAAAATCCCCATTCATTTCCCATTGCCAAAATAACCAATGGAGATGAATGCCGAATTGCCTAAGGGGATTTTCGCCATTGAATTCCCCATTTGAAACGGAATGGGGATTATCTAATGGGGATTCAATGGAGACAATCCCCTTAGGCAATTCGGCATTCATCCCCATTGGTTATTTTGGCAATGGGGAATGAATGGGGATTTTTCAATGGCGATGAATGGAGTTTTTACTATACGAAAGAATCTCCATTGCTGATGTTCGCCACTCATTCCCCATTGCCCACAAAACCAATGGATATGAATGCCGAATTTTCTAAGGACATTTTCGCCATTAAATTCCCCATTTGAAACGGAATGGGGATTCAATGGAGACAATCTCCCTAGTGAACTCGCTATATTCACCTCTATTGGTTTTTGTGGGCAATGGGGAATAAATGGGATCATCAATGGAGATTCTTTCATTTGATTGCTATATATACATGGAATTACGCATTAAATAATCAAGTAAGTTATCAGTAAGTAAGGTCAATCATAATGCTAATATTAGCATAGCGACCAATAATTATATCATATATCATATATAGCAATCATATAGCAATCATATATATATATATTACATTTAATAGAAATTATTGAAGCTCAGAATTGAGAAAATAGATTGTAAGTGTATTCAGATGACGATTGATAATGAAAGTATATACGTTTCTCCTCTCACAAATCGAGTTGAGAGGGACTGATAAAATTATGTGTATATGTTAAAAATAAACGGTTTTAAAAATCATTTATCCCAAACGTACGCGCACTTGATGAGCAGTATATAATATATTTTTTTTAAATATATTATATTATATTTTATTTTAAACTATTATATTATATTTTAAACTGATTGACCATCGATATAATCATCAGCATTTATTACAATTGAAGAAAATATTTGGTTCATATATGAGAATCAGCGACATCTACTCTTACTTAATTTTATTAATTCACCGCCGTTTGAGAAATATCGCATTCGGAAAAATTCTCATCGATCGATGGGTTCAATTGTTCTGCATTGAACCTCGAATATGGATTGCAACATCGTTAACGAATGCTGCTCATCATTCGATCAGTCGTCCATGAAGTGACATTATTGATAAATGTTGATCATTGTATAATTCGTAGTTACTTATTATTCAATGGGTATCCTTGGTAAATGCTGATCATTTCATCGTTAGCCGCATTTGGGTTCCAATGAACATCTGTGGGAAATGCTGATCTTTCAGTTCATCCGCATTGACTTTCCAATGGACATCATTGGGTAAAGCGGATCATTTCGTTCATCAGCATTTACCTTCCCATGGACACCATTGGGCAATGCTGATCGCTCGATACATCCGCATTGGCTTTCCAATGAGCATCATTGAGTAATGATGACCATTCGATTCATCCGCATTGGCTTTCCAATGAGCATCATTGAGTAATGATGATCATTCGATTCATCCGCATTTGATGTTCAATGGATACCCATTCACTGATCAATGGTCAGCCCTGTACGCCATTGACAAATGCGGAAATCTCAATGGGTCTCCATTCATTGTCCAATGGAGTCGTATGAGGACCATTGGTTGCCATTGGCGATTCAATGGAGTTTTTTACGACGGGATATGCGACGATGAAAAAATCGAAGAGGTTGATAATTCGACAATGAAGATTTTAATGAACTCGTTGAGGGAGGAAACCCGCGAGAAAGAGAGAGACGAAAGATTGGAATTTATTTAAACATTGGAACGGGAGAAAGTCGACGTTAAATATTCCAGAACGTATATACATTCCGTATTTAGACGAATGACCGTGTATTCTTGTAAATAAGGAGGGAGGGGGTTCCAGAATGACGGCAATTCCGGTATTCGACTCGCATCGACAATTTAAAGTGGCAGCGGCTTTCCATTTGCTTGCTTTTTCCCTTCCTCTCTCTTCCTATTTCACTCGGTTTTTTTTCATTCCTCGCCTCTTTCTTTCCTGCCCTTTTTGCAATTCAAATTCACCGGTATTCGCCCAACCTTACCTTCCCTCTCTCCCAACGCTTTGTATTATAAATGAGAGTCTATTACGTTGATGCGGTTTCCATCGTGGAAAGATTCCCAAGAGCTTTTTCTCTCCCTCCCTTTTATCTCGCCCCCTTCCGCCCCTCCCCCCCTCTCTCTCTCCCTCCTTCTCTCTCTCTCCCTCTCGTTGAAATACACGCCATTGCAAAACGATTCCTCTCCCTCGGTGCTTGAAAACTTTTGCACCCCCAGATATGTCCTATATATAAAATCGACCAAAACGATTCGAGTCCGAGAAACACGTCTAAGATTCTCAATCACCATCAATCACCCCTTCACTCGCGGCCCATGATCTTCCTTTACGTTGGACATTACGGCGAGAAATCGGTTGGATTTTTTTTTCCGCCATTAGTATTCAAAATTTTTTATTTTTTTTCAGTGCTCTGTACGCGCGAAGGCGTTTTTTAAAAATAGAAATTTGATTGATATCCTCGAACTTTTATTTGTGCGACGAGGGGTTGAATCTTGTTACGGGCGCGCGGATCATTTTGTTTTTCCATTTTTGTAATAAGAAGTCAGGAATAGAAAGAGGGAAGATTGATTTTTTATTCAATTTGATTTTTTTTAAAGATTTTGGTTATTAAAATCAATTTTGAAATTTGACGTTCGTTGTCGCAGTTTGATGCTGAAGTCAATGGAAGCTCGAAAATCGTTTGAAAAAATCGAAATAAATATTTTCATTTTTGATAGAGATTGAAAAAATTCAAAATTCGTAATCGCAGTAGATTTCGAAAAATTTGATAATTACTATTTTTAAAAGCTGCTTGAATAGAAAAAAGGGCTTAAAAAATTATAAAAAATTCAATTCGACGCCATTTTGTAAATAATCAAAGAAACAAAAATAACCTCGAAAATTCAAGATTTTCTTACCGATTCTCGTGACTTTGTATAAGTATTGAAAAAAAAGTTATTTCTATTAAACTAAATTTTTAACAGTCTAGAAAGTATGCAGAATTCTTCTTCGATTATTTGGAGCGAATTTTGATATTTGCGAAAATTAAAATGACTACCAAAGTACAATGTAGTGTGTAATGAAAAACCATTTCGTTACCCATTACAATGTATGTAGTGTGTAATGGAAAAAAATTTGCATTACCTATTAAAATGTAGTGTGTAATGGGAAAAATGTTCAATACCCATTACAATGTAGTGCGTAATGGAAAAAATTTACATTATCCATTACAATGTAGTGTGTAATAAAAAAAATCCATTACCCATTACAATGTAGAGTGTAATGGAAAACATTGTCATTACCCATTATTACAATGTAGTGTGGAATGGAAACATTTTTCATTACCTATTATAATGTAGTGTGTAATGGAAGAACATTTCATGACCCATTACAATATAGTGTGTAATAGAAAAAAATTCCATTACCCATTGCAATGTAATGTGTAATGAACAAAACTTTGATTGCAATTTTGGCAATGGAAAAATATAGATGAATAAATTATTGCAATTTTGCATTACATTTTAATGACCTTAAATTTTAAAAAGCATCTATATGCATACAAAAAGTTGAACGATTAAATAATACGTCACTGCCGTCGTTTGCCCCGGTGGAACGGCTTTTCAGCTACGCATTACACATTACATTGCAATGGGTGATGGAAATTTTTTTTCTATTACACACTACATTGTAATGGGTCATGAAATGTTTTTCCATTAAATACTACATTGTAATGGGTAATGGATTTTTTTTTCATTACAACTACATTGTAATGGGTAATGGAATTTTTTTCCATTACACACTACATTGTATTGGGTAGTGAATTTTTTTTTCCGTTACACTACATTTTAATGGGTAATGAAATTTTTTTCCATTGCACACTACATTGTAATGGGTAATGATTTTTTTCATTACACACTACATTGTAATGGGCAATGGAATTTTTTTCCATCATGCACTACATTGTAATGAGTAATGGAGATTTTTTCCATTACACACTACATTGTAATGGGTGATGGAAATTTTTTCCACTACACACTACATTGTAATGTATAATGAAAATGGCCATGCATTACAAAAAGTAATGCATTACTCGCAACCCTGTTCCAAAGTAGAGACCTTAAGAAACTCGAAATTTTATTTTTAATTTTCGCCCCTAACTCGAATGTCTTTCCAACACCTTTTGCACGTCTCAATTAACCAACCGTGTAATTTTCCATCTTGCATAATCATCTTGAGTAAGCAGAACGAAAGATTGGAAAAAAATGAAGATACGATTCTCAAACAAGCGTTAGAAATGATCTAACCTCTCTGCGGCAAAGTCACGATCGCATTCAAGGTTTCCCAGAGCCGCATAATTAATAACAACAATTGCGCAAATGCATAAATCAACGAGACGAGAAGTTGCCACTTCTGACAAGTTTCGTATCAGCCTCGGAAACGATAAAATTCGATGACATCTCTCGTATCTCCAATCTCAAACGAAAAACGACGCTATAAAATCGGTGTCTCGTGGAATTGGTCGCCGCATTCGCAAAGTTTGCGCGTTCAAAGACCAAAAAAAAAACCCGCGGGGAAAAAAAATTCATTCAAGAATGCCACCGGAAACGACGATTCGTAAAATATCATCGGACATCAAAGTGACGAAAATAATGGAGGAGGCGTTGCTGAACGACGCTGACATCGCGACGATAATGCGACGAAAGCTCGGTACGAATGATTTCCGTATTGAAAATTGGAGTCTCGATCGTTTGACGGAGACGAATGGTTTTTTGGGCCGTTATTACGAGCTCCGTGTAACGTGCGATTACGATGACCTTCAGGGTGCGAAATTCGCGTTCTTCGCTAAGGGAAAACCACCCCCAGAATCGACGCAGAACGAGCTCGCGGTTTCCGGAAACGTTTTCCGTCGTGAAATAACGTTTTACGAGGAATTGGCGATAAAAATGGGAATGGGCGAGGGTCCAAAATGGAGGGTCGACTGTTTTCTGGGCAAGGACGAGACTCTGATTGTCCTTGAAGACGCCAAATTGGAGGGTTTCGCGATGCCTGATAAATATGCGGCCTTTGATCGTCGGGAGTGTCTTTCGATGCTGCGAACGATCGGCAAACTTCACGCTCGATCGATGATTCTCGACGAGAAGTTACGTCGCGAGAGTGGCAAAAATATCGGTGAAATTTACGGGGACATCCTGCAGGAAGGTCTTTTTCCCAGTGACGACCGAACGCTTCGAAGTCTGATTGGATCCAGCGTTTTTGGCGCTTGCAGTCTCATCGATCTCATCGATTTTCTCGACGATCGCGCCAAGCTTTGCGCCAAAAATCTGATCGCTGATTGGTCGTGGCGTCTCCCGAGACTCCTCGAAACGTCCACAAAGTATCGCAACGTCATTTGCCATCGCGATCCGTGGTCAAATAACATGTTGATGAGGCGAAGAGTCATCGACAACGCGCCTGAAACCGATTTCTATCTCATAGACTTTCAATTCGTTCGATACTCGCCGCCGGCGATCGATTTCATGCTCAGTCTTTATCTGACGACGAGACGAGATTTGAGGGACGCGCATTTTGAAGAATTTGCCAAGGACTATCACGAAGGTTTGAGGGAGGAACTTCGGAGGGAGAATCTGGATATCGACCAATGCGATCTGAGCTGGAACACGTTTCGCGAATCCTGCGATCATTATCGACCTCTTGGCATTATTTATGCCACCGTTAATCAACAAATTATCCTCATGGATCCTGCAATGGCCGACAAATATTTTGAAAAATCGCCGGAATTACTCGAGAACGTTTTCTATGGGAATAGAAGGCAAGACATCGTTTGTCCGATGTTCGCGACGTCTCGAGAGTATCGGGAACGAATCACGGAAAATATCGTTGAGGTTATCGAGAGACTCTCCGGGTTGTAGATGAATTTCTTCGATTTTTTTTTTGGGACCGAAAATTGGGAGGCGAAGAGTGAAGGAGAAAGTTTGTACGGAGACGCTTGAGAATAATAAAAATTGATTATTAACGAAATTGGCGATTATCTGATTTATACCCCCACCGTCCTATTTAAACAAATAATAATTCGAAAACTTTTCGGTAAGTTCTTTTTTTTTTTTAAACAAATCGAATGCGTTAATTTTTCTGAACGCATATGAATTTTTGCAAAGTTTTCTCTCCATTTTGAAATATTATAAAAAATATTCTGAATTGCAAACAAAAAATGCCGATTTTGTGTATGGGGCATTCCATCCCAAATCGGACAGTTTGAAAAACTTTTTTTTTTTATTTCCTCAATTTTTTTTATACTTTTGAGGACCCATCAAAAGACCCCTCCTGTTAAATTTTGAGATTTTTTCGATCACCCGTTCAAAAGATATTAAATTTACAAAAAAACCGCTCGTTTTTTCGTATTTTGGTCATAACTTCTTGAATAATGGTCCAAATTGAAAGTTTTTTTTTTCAAATTTTTTGTTTTTTATGGCCTTTTCAGAAAAAAATACAACAAAAATATTCGACTTGTTTTTGAATGAGTTTTTTGAGTTTTAAACGTTAAATCGCATTTTTAAAAGTAAATATCATTATTTGTTTTTTTTTCATAATTTTTTTTTTCAAACATCTATCTATTCAACAATTTTTAAGACTAGTCCCGTAGTAAAAAACTCCATTCGTCGCCATTGAAAAATCCCCATTCATTCCCCATTGCCAAAATAACCAACGGAGATGAATGCCGAATTGCCTAAGGGGATTTTCGCCATTGAATTCCCCATTTGAAATCAAATGAGGATTGACTTTCCCATTTGAAATGGAATGGGGATCATCCTATGGGGATTCAATGAAGAAAATCCCCATAGGCAATTCGGCATTCATCTCCATTGGTTTTTGTAGGCAATGGGGAATGAATGGCGATAATCAATGGAGATTCTTTCATATAGTAAAAAACTCCATTCGTCACCATTGAAAAATCGCCATTCATTCCCCATTGCCAAAATAACCAATGGAGATGAATGCCCAATTGCCCAAGGACATTTTCGCCATTGAATTCCCCATTTGAAAACGAATAGGGATTTTCCAATGAGGATTGACTTCCCCATTTCAAACGGAATAGGGATTATCCCATGGGCATCAGTCGGCAAAAACTCCTTGCATGGATTTTTTGGACACCGACTTCTGCTAATATTCCGTGCTCACACTCGTCTAGATAAGCATACTCTTCGCATAATCCGTATGGGAGTTCAGCGGGTTGCCGTCCTGCGACATCTCGCGCCAAGTCTCGGAACTAACGCGACGCGGTTTCCAATGGACATCTTTGGGTAATGCTGATCATTCAGTTCATCCGCATTTACTTCCCAATGGACATCATTGGGTAAAGCTGATCATTTCGTTCATCAGCATTTGCCTTCCAATGGACACCATTGAGCAATGCTGATGGCTCGGTCCATCAGCATTTGCTTTCCAATGGGCATCATTGAGTAATGGTGATCATTCGGTTCATCGGCATTTGCTGTCCAATGGACGTCATTGGGCAATCGTGACTTTTCAATGGATATCCATTCACTGATCAATGGTCGTTCCTATATGCCATTGAAAAATGAGTAAATCTCAATGGGTCCCCATTCATTGTCCAATGGAGTCGTATGAGGACCATTGGTTGCCACTGGCGATTCAATGGAGTTTTTTACTACGGGGTCCGATCGTCGGATCTCAATAACTACTATTTTTTTCCGATTTTTGAAAATTAAATTTTTTTTTTTTTAAATAAATTATTATTTATGAAAAAGTTTTTCAAACTATCCGATTTGGGATGGAATGCCCCATATGTTTGTGCACACAGGTTTATCGTCAGCTTTGAAAAGTTTCAAAGACACTGGGCCAAAAAATAAATTAATACAGCCATTCTAAAAATTTCAAAACATATACTGAAAAATTAACGCATTCGATTTGTTCAATAAAAAAAAGGACCTACCAAAAAATTGTTGACCAATTTTTTGTTTCAAGAATTTATTAATAATTTTTGAGCAATATTGTTATTGATAATTGTTGTTTGTGGCATGCCAAACGTTGGTACATTTTTTTTAGATTTTTATTGTATCACGAATTTATTGTATTTATATCCGAATAAAAAATTATAAAAAAATTATTTGTTATAATATTATAATAAAATTTGAA
Source organism: Alloplasta piceator (assembly GCA_946863875.1). Lineage (NCBI taxonomy): Eukaryota > Metazoa > Arthropoda > Insecta > Hymenoptera > Ichneumonidae > Alloplasta > Alloplasta piceator. The sequence continues at coordinate 4,461,354 of OX333073.1, forward strand.
TCAAAATAGTTTCTCATTAAATCGAAATATTGCAAACAAACATGTGAATGTCGTTTTTTCTTTCTCCTGGAAACTCGGTCAATTGAAATGTGGGGTCGTTGAACTGCATCGATTAGTTAAGACAGTTCAAACCATTTGTGAGCAGAGCTGGAAATGATAGCGATAAATCTTAGGCGTTTTCCAGCCTTTCTCACTCACACGCATTCTCCATACAAACACAGAAGTTGCTCTCGATCGCTACTTAATTTCATTGTTATTTCCTCTTCTTGGGATCCCTCTTCCTCCCTCTTCGCCCTCTTGCACTTTGGTCCAGTGATCGTTGTGGGAATGGAGTCTGCACGAAAGGGTAAGAAAAGGGAAGGAATCGCGGCACAACGACTGCAGAAATTGTAGCGGAGCTTCGGAAAAGCTCGAGAGAGGAGAGGGGAAGACAGAGGGATGGAGAGAGGAAGATATCCGCGAGGACCATTGAGACTGTTTATTTCGACTCGATAATAATCTTCACCTGTAATTAAAGGAGCACAACCTTTGGAATAGCCGAAGGTAAAGAGGCGAACTCGAGAGAGCGTTAATGAGGAAAGCTCGAATATATGTATATATGTTTGTGTAATGACGTAATATTGGTGCACCACGAAAGGGTGAAAGCAAATCGCGAAAGCATCCCTTATTCGAATATTCAAAATCGATTCAACCTTCAACCTTCAACCTCTCGAATCTGGTGACCTTTTCAATGGTCATTGGGGAAAAAGCTCGTCCAACGTTTTTCCGTTTTTTTCTAACAGATTTAATTTTTTGAAAATTTTTGGTAGTCAAATTTGAGGAATATTGAAAAATGCTAGATTTCGTTGCGATTGTTTATTAATTAAAAAAATAATTTCCATCAATTGTTAAAAGTCTTGTTTGACTTGAAAGATGGATTTTAATTAAAGCACAATATTTTGATGAATTTATTTATTATTTATTTATTTATTTATTTATTTATCATTGATTATTTATTTAAATAATTTAATATTAAATAACTCTTCCAATGTTTTTCCATTTTTTTTCTTACAGACTTAATTTTTTTTGAATTTTTGGTAAAGTCAAATTTGAAGAATATTGAAAAATGCTAGATTTCGTTGCAGTTGTTTATTAATGAAAAAAATGATTCTCATCAATTATTAAAATTTTTGTTTGACTTGAAAGATGGATTTTAATTAAAGCACAATATTTTGATGAATTTATTTATTATTTATTTATTTATCATTGATTATTTATTCTAATAATTTAATATTCAAGCGTTGAATCATTGAATTGTGTCAACCTTCATTCTCTCGAATCTGGTGACTTTATCAATGATCTTTGGGGAAAAAGCTCTTCCAATGTTTTTCTATTTTTTTTCTTACAGATTGAATTTTTTTAGAATTTTCGGTAAGGTCAAATTTGAAGAATATTGAAAAACCTAAAATTTCGTTGCTGTTATTTATCAATTAAAATAATGATTTTCATTAATTATAAAAAAATTTGTTTGACTTGGATAAGAGATTTTAATTAAAGCAAAATATTTTGTTGAATTCATTTATTATTTATTATTGTTTTATTTATTTATTATTGATTATTTATTTGAATAATTTAATATTCAAGCGTTCAATTATTGAATTGTGTCAACCCTTACCCTCTCAAATTCGGTGACCTTTTCTACGATCTTTGGAGAAAAAGCTCCTTCAATGTTTCTCCACTCTTTCCTGTCAGATTTAATTTTTTAGAATTTTTTTAAAGCTCAAATCTGAAAAAAAAAAAATCTGCAATTATATGTATATTAAAAACTATAAACCACGAGCTAATGCATAAAAATTATTTTTTCTTCACAGATCTCTAAATTTCGTTGCTAAATTATTTATTAATTAATATCATGAATATAGTATCATTTATTAATTACAAAATAATTTTCAACAATTATCAAAACTCTTGTTTGATTAGAATAGCGAATTTTAATTGAAGCACAATATTTCGGTGAATTTATTTACTATTTATTATTTATAAATTATTTAATTAAAAAATTCAATATTCAAGCGTTCAATAATGGAATTGTTTACGGAAAAACAAAAAAAAATTGTTTACGAAAAAACCAATTTTCCTCGGATTATTGGAAATTATTTTTTTATTCTAATGGCACTCATCCATTGTTGAAATTTGAGCCATAAACTACTTTTTTGTACGGTTTTACGAAAGTTTCGCTCCAGGAAAAAAAGGGATTTTTTATCGTTGGTGACGCCGAGCGAAAAGTTATTTTTTTTTTTTATTACGAGGGTAAATCAATGCGGAAAACTATCTGTGTATAAACTACAAAGTACAACGGCCTAGATCTATATACACGTGTGTATAGCTTTTTTCTCTCTGAAAAAACTACCCGCGGACGTAACGTTGAATTAAAGCGAAAGTTCATTTTACGAGGGGCTATTCATAACATTTTCGTGGTCTCTCGTCTGTGGAGAACACGAGACGAGGGCGATACCGACAAACTAATAATGACATAATAACAGCCCTTCTCGGAAATTCCATCCGCTGTGTGCATTGATGAATTTTCCTCCGCACTCACCCCCTCACTCTCTCCCTCTATATCTGCAAAAAGCTTTTTACCCTTTGACCTTCATGAAAAAAAAATTACAGTATGGTAAATATCATCCATCACATTGTTACTAATTAATATTGGGCTTAATTTTTAACTACTTTCGGTGGATTTACTTGAAATATACAGGCTATTATAAATGTGGTTTTCCGCCATTTTGTCATGTTCTCGAAGGAAATCGATTTTTCTGATCGCATATTCGTGATCAGCGTCCTATTTTCAGTAGATCTAGAGCTTAAAATTTCGAAAAAACCGAAAAATAGAAGAAATCAATTTTTACCCCTATTTAGGGGTGACTTTTTAGTTTTCGTCTTACAGGGGTCAACCGGGTACATGAGGAATCGGAAATTTTCTGGGGAATACGAATATGATATTTGCGATTTGAAATTCCCTATAGATCATCCTTAAAAAGGTGAAAAACCATTTTGGGGGTGGATATTTTCGCATAGACTTTGATTGGTTCGTGATTTAGGGTGGTCGAAGATCATTGATCGAATGAGTAATGAAGGATTTGTGGAGTGAGGGTGAAAACGCCCCACCACCCCCGTGCGATTTTCAACCCTTGCGAATTAGAAAACCAATAAAACGACAACAATTTCGAGATATTTGAGGCCTGGATTTTTTTTTTAAATATTGATTGAAACGGATTTCCTCGTGGAAATATTATTGCAGTTACTATAGATTGTAGCACGCGGTAGGGGTTGCAAGCTCTCCGCTCGTGCGTTTCCGAAAGCTCGAGACAAACCGGCGAGGAAAGGGCGCAGGCGTCCGCGAGGCGACCTGACGCGCGCTGGCTTTTCCAAGAACGCGATTTTCTCTAGTATCGCGCCAACCCCCGTTGGAGATGCGCGTTTATCGTACATAAACGACACGAAAAATTTCGTCGCACGTTTTACCCTCATTAACCCTCGTTAACCAATTCTAACGAACAAGTGAATTCGGAAGTAGCATAATATCGAATTTAAGGGTGAAAATCCAAGTTACCCCCAAAAAGTGTGTTGATCCTCGCGAGGGTGGGAATTTTTTTTTTTAAAGCTCATAGAGACCAAAAAATATAAACCATCTTTAGTAAAAGAGGGTTAAAATATTTCTAGATCGATTTTAAAGCTTGCCAAAAAAAATCCTGTGCTAAAAATTTCGAAAAAGAGGAGATTGAAAAATTTGTTGACTCTCAATCAAGTCGGCAAAATTATTCCTAAAACAACCCTTAAATCAACCCTTACCTATCGTGCGTTTTCAGAATAAAAATCATCATTATGAATTAAATATCACATATCCTGAAGTTGATCAGATAAAATCAGTGATGAATAAAATGTACAAATATTTGCCCAATATGTGGAGTTGCTAAAAAGTGCATTTGACTTTTTCACATTCCAATCGAATGGAATTTTATCAGATTCAATAAAATTGTTATTAAATCAGATCGACAATAAAAATAAAATATATAAAAAGGTATGAAACAGTGAAGGTTTGATTTTTTTTTCACCATCAGGAGAGTGTCAATTCCAGTGGGGTCGAAGTGTCAATGTAGAGGGATTAGTTAAGGGAGGGTTGGGGTTCGTGTGTTTGCTTCAGCGCTTTTGGAAAAACAAGTGTCATTCAACAAAAAAAATACATATATATATATATATATATATATATATATATAAATAAAAAAAGAGGGGTGAAAAAGGGAGAAGGCAGAAGGGGTTGAAAGAGAGTATGAATCGGTGGGTGTTTGTGCTAGGGGTGGTTACGAGCTTGAAATACCCCGGACGTACTGGATCACTGCTCGCATCGGGCGCTGAAGCATGAAGGAGAACGCAAACTTCACGTAACGGTACGTAAACATCCATAAATTTGGTTAAAAAAAAAAATTATGGAAATCGTTGAATCCTCACATCAATAATGGACGAAAGATGTACGAAATTCAATAAAAATGCATTTACTTCCGGTAAATGCATCGCCATTGCCATAAAAAGTCGCAAGAGACCATTAAGGGTAGTTTAAAAAAAACTACCCCTTCGAGTCGTTGAATCGTGATAAAAATAATTGGCGAACTGATTTAGGAAAGTGCATAATGGGCATTCAAAAAAAGGGCATGCAAAAAAAGTCCTTGGGGCCACGATTATTCATGAAGGGTTGGAGTTGTAGAATTTAAAAAAATGGCGTCAACTTATTGTGACGGAAACGATGAGACGGAATTGCATAAAAATGACAAGAATAAGTGAAAAAGGGGCACAAGAATTTTTTTCCTTGTCACATCTTGCGAGCTTAAGGGTTAAGGATTAAGGGTTGAAAATTGTGGGGTGGATAAATAAAAATCCTCAAAAAGTTAATTGCAAACTATAATCGTAGATGAGAATGGTTAGTAGAAAGAGAATGGGCGAACAATTTTTTATTTTGTTTGTATTGTGATCACGTGATTGCCAAGTTTCATCAGAAGGGTCGAAACTGGGGGATGATGATAAACAGCTGTGATGAAAATAAAAAATAAAATCATAAATTAAAGGCGAGGGGTGAGAATGTTACTTTTTTTTTCGAATCGCATTGCGGTCCATGCTGGAAGTTTTCTAGTGCATTCGAGACGAGGGTTTGGGCTTAAGGGGTTGCGAGGTCGCACTCACTGGACCGACGCCTCCGGTCGTGCAGGATGCAGGAGGTCATCAGCTATTAATGGCACACGCGGTTCGAGCACAATCTACATACTTGAGTAGGCTCGTCGTCACAGGCAGACATAGAGAGAGATAGACGAAGAGAGAGAGAGAGAGAGAGAGAGAGAGAGAGAGAGAGAGAGAGAGAGAGCTGCATAATAGGTTTCTATGTCTATAATAGTAAAGGAGAGGTTTAAGGGGTTGTAATTAGTCGTAAAACTTCGTCAATGACTTTTTCTTCTAATCTCTTTCTTCTAATTGAGGCGATTGGTTAAAAACTTACAGAGTTAAGTGACCAGTTAAGTTCTATTTATATAATAGTAAAGGAGAGGCTTAAGGGGTTGTGATTAGTCGTTAGACTCCGTCAATGACTTTTTCTTGTAATTAATATTTTTTAACGATAAATTATCTCACAAATGGTCCCAAAAAAATCGAGGCGATTGATTAAAAACTTACAGAGTTAAGTTACGAGTTGAGTTCTATTCATTTAATAGTAAAGGAGAGGCTTAAGGGGTTGTGATTATTCGTAAGACTCCGTCAATGACTTTTTCTTGTAATTAATATTTTTTAACGATAAATTATCTCACAAATGGTCCCAAAAAATCGAGGCGATTGGTTAAAAACTTACAGAGTTAAGTTACGAGTTGAGTTCTATTCATTTAATAGTAAAGGAGAGGCTTAAGGGGTTGTGATTATTCGTAAGACTCCGTCAATGACTTTTTCTTGTAATTAATATTTTTTAACGATAAATTATCTCACAAATGGTCCCAAAAAATCGAGGCGATTGGTTAAAAACTTACAGAGTTAAGTTACGAGTTGAGTTCTATTCATTTAATAGTAAAGGAGAGGCTTAAGGGGTTGTGATTATTCGTAAGACTCCGTCAATGACTTTTTCTTGTAATTAATATTTTTTAACGATAAATTATCTCACAAATGGTCCCAAAAAAATCGAGGCGATTGGTTAAAAACTTACAGAGTTAAGTTACGAGTTGAGTTCTATTCATTTAATAGTGAAGGAGAGGCTTAAGGGGTTGTGATTATTCGTAAGACTCCGTCAATGACTTTTTCTTATAATTAATATTTTTTAACGATAAATTATCTCACAAATGGTCCCAAAAAAATCGAGGCGATTGGTTAAAAATTTACAGAGTAAAGTCACGAGTTGAGTTCTATTCATTTAATAGTAAAGGAGAGGCTTAAGGGGTTGTGATTATTCGTAAGACTCCGTCAATGACTTTTTCTTGTAATTAATATTTTTTAACGATAAATTATCTCTCAAATCGTCCAAAAAAAAAATTGAGGCGATTGGTTAAAAACTTACAGAGTTAAGTTACAAGTTGAGTTATATTTATAAAATAGTAAAGGAGAGACTCAAAGAGTTGTAATTAGTCCTGAAATTCCGTCAATCACTTTTTCTTCAAATTGATATTTTTTATGGTAAATGATCTCGCAAATGGTCCCGAAAAATGTTGGGACGATTGGTTAAAAATTTACAGGGTTGAGTTAAAAGTTAAGTTAAGTTAGAGATGCAAATTTCCAGAGCTTTTTTTTCTCTCAATGCGCCATCTTAAAAGTTGGTGACCATTAATATTGAAACCTGCATTAAATATACTCAAATTTTTTGAGATTGTTTTGGATGTAAAAATCCACACTTTGATCGAGGGATTTTATTATTAAGGCTATTTTTTTATTTGATTAACAAAAAACGCTGAATTTGTTGCCAAAATTGAGACTCATTTCTGATCCTTGCCAATTTCTTGTAATTTGATATTTTTTAATAAAATTTAATAAAGAATGTTTTTTTGTTTTATTTCTGATTTTATTAGTTTTTAGAAAACTGCTTGTCTCATATCTGCTGTAACTGCGTTACAATTCTATATTTTCACACGAAAAAATTACAGAGTTTTCTCCAGACTTTACTTTTTGGGATGCCAAATTTTTGTTGCAATAGATAATTGCGATTTTCTGAAAAAAAAATCTCAAAAAAATGCTCTTCTGCTAGACTAGTTGTAACCCCTTAAGCTTACACACATGTAAACTACAGTAGCTTGGCAACGTAATATTTCACTTTTACTTGTTTGACATTGGAATTTGCCTGCGAATGCGTGTCCAAGATCCTCGACCTCGTTGACCCGCATGACCTCAAAAATTCCCGGCCTCGAACACCTTTATCATGTAACTCTGACACGCGACGATTGATCACAAAATTCTTTTGCAAGACATATTTTTCATTCACTCGCACACGATCAACAACGAATGGGCCCGCATCGTTTATATTGCCACGACGAATTTCAATTTGCCATTGAACTTGAATAATTTGCATGGAATCGATCGATCTCGTCAGCGATGTTACATCGCAGATGCATTCAAATATATATTGTTGTATTTGTTTCCGCGTTAATTCGATGCGAACAAGCGTGTGTGCTTTTTGACGACTATTTGAAATTTTAGCTTGTCATTATTTTTAGTGTAAATTACATTTTTACAAATTTTGTAATATGAAGTATTTAAGAGGTCGTGTAAAAATTTCAAGACGATTAGGAAGCTCGTTATTGAAATATTAATTTTTTATTGAGAACAATTTTTTAAACAAATAAGAAAAACATTTATCGATAAACTTTGTTTTGTTTCCTTTGCTTTCAATATACAGTAGATATTAAAAAATTGAGAGGTCAAAAAAAAAACTCATCGCAAAGTTATATCAGATTCCATAAGACTACATTTGATTTAATTTAATTTGTTAATGTTAATTGTTCGATAAACTCCCAATCGTCGAAAATTTTTTACTCGACCTCTTAAACAATTCATCCAAAAACATACCAAATTTTCAGAATTTTCTCTTTTTCGATTTGGGACTCAACACGCGTAATACAAAATTTTCATTCAAAGGCAGAACTGCTATCAAGAGGCGCGGCAGCGTTTCGACGCCAAGCATTAAAAAAACTGAGAGAATCCCAGTCGGAATTTACTTTTCGCGAATAGATCTTCACCCCTCGCTCGATGATGAGAGGATTAATAGTATTAATTAAATCACTCGTGGGAAGCAGACTGGGGGCGACTAATAACGATCGTCGTAATTGGGAATTATCGGAAGAAGCTGATAATTTCGCGACACATGGAGAGAGGGAATAATATAGATCAGAGGGGATGATGAGACTTTGGTAAAACGTCGAAGGGTGCTTCGGTGATTAGGCCACGGTGTAATAATATGTCTCGTATCATATATATATATATATATATAAGTCTATATAAGTCATATATAAGTATTTCCTCATCATAGTCAATGCATACTAATATATATATATATATATATAAGTATGCATTGACTATGATGAGGAAACTTGGAAAACCACGGATTTCTCTGCAGCAGCAGCCGGGATCGACCGGTCTTTCCCTTGTAACGCGGCCATATGTATTATATATTTATATATATATATATATAAGGGGGTCTGTAGCTAATTAATAGTACAGGGAATATATATAGAATTACCGACTTGGTGGACGAAGCTGACGCAGACCGCACCTGGCTTTAACCGTATAATGGATAGCGGTCTCACGCGGCGTGGACCTCTTTCCCCCTCTCCTCTTGCTACTTCCCCCACTCCGCCGCTCTTTCTCATGGTCCGTGCCATCCCCATATTTCCCCATTTCGCCGCGAGTCGGCTGTCCCGACTCACGGATTAAAGCCCTCGTTATTCTCATAAGCAATAAACCCCCGAAGCACATTTAACCGCGGAATATAGGCGCGATTAAGGCTCACGATCGTATTAAGAGTAAAAGACCAAGAGAGGGAGTTGGAGAACGAAATGATGAGGAGTGATTGAGGAACGTGTGGCCTCAATTCATCTTATTCCTTTTCGTCTCATCGTCAATGAAATCTGTTTCATCCTCGTGGCTGTTCCAGCGAGAAATTGGCGATGGAAAAGGTAAAATGATCCCTCATGAGGTAAAATGATCCCCGATGAGGTAAAATGATCCCGATGAGGGAAAATAGTCCCCCATGAGGTAAAATGATTTCCCATGAAGTAAAATGATTTCCCATGAAGTAAAATGATCCCACATAAGGTAAACTTATTCCCCATGAAGTTAAATAGTCTCGCATGAGGTAAAATGGTCCCGCATGAGGTAAAACAATCCCCAATGAGGTAAAATGATGCCCCTATGAAGTAAAATAATTCCCAACGAGGTAAAAAGATCCCCAATGAGGTAAAATGATCCCCAATAAGGTAAAATCATCGCCATTGAGGTAAAATGATCCCCAATGAGGTAAAATAATCTCCAATGAGGTAAAATGATCCATAATTAGTTGAAATGATCCCCAATGAAGTAAAATGATGTCCCCAATGAGGTGAGATGATCCTCCATGAGGTAAAATGATCCCCCATGAGGTAAAATAATCCACAATGAGGTAAAATGATCCTCGACGAGTTAAAATGATCCCCAATGCGGTAAAATGATGCCCCCACTGTGGTAAAATGATCCCTAGCGAGTTAAAATGATGCCCAATGAGGTAAAATGATTCCCAATGAGGAAAAAGTTTCCCCCATGAGGTAAAGTGATCCTCTATGAGGTAAAATGATCCCCCATGAGGTAAAGTCATCCCCTATGGGGTAAAATAAGCCGCAATGAGGTAAAATGATCCCCAATGAGGTAAAATGATCCCCAATGAGTTAAAATGATCCTCAATGAGGTAAAATGATACCTCCGATGAGGTAAAATGATGCCTCAATGAGGTAAAATGATTCCCAATGATGTAAAATGATCTCCCATGAAGTAAAATGATCCTTCCCTGAAGTGAAATGATCCCCGTGAGGTAAAGTCATCCCCTATGAGGTAAAATGATCCCCTATAAGGTAAAACGATTTCCTATGAGGTAAAATGATTTCCAATGAGATAGTTCGACAAAACAAAATGGCGAAAATCGTCTGACAAGTGTTTACACGAGGTGGGCCATTTTGTTCGCCATTTTGAGATATACATCCTGTGAGATGGTCGCCACATGTCGATGGGTGGATTATTAATGGACGCTTTTCTCGCTTTTCCTTCGCTCTGACGATATCTTGCATGTATATGTATAGAGTGAGAGCTTTTTTAAGCGCGAGAATGCCGGGGATTCCCCTGTCGAATCCCCATTGTTGGAGAACGACCTCGTTCCTCCCGATGAGGGGAGGATTTTTCAACGCGTGAACCAAGATATATATGTGTCATTCCATATCAATTCAACGACGTTTTGACGGTGATCCCATCGATTTTGTTTATTTTTTAATATGTTATTATACATGCAAAAAGAAGTATCCATGCCAATTTTTAGCTCTCTATCTTAAACCATACCGAAGTTATAGATTTTTCAAGAATATACTTAAAATAATCATAACTTCTACATTAACCAAGATATTGTAATTTGTCAAGAAGTCATTTTTTTTTGTTTTTCAAGGTACTTTTTGAAAAAAATATTAAAAATTAAGAGAAACAAATTTTTAATGTGTTTTTAACTGTTTTAAGCTAAAAAATTGGATTTTCTCTCAATGGGACCCCTTCGATTTTTTTCAAAGAAAATTACAAAATTCTACGTAAAAAAACAAAATTTTTGAGATTTTACCGAAGAGGGGATTCAAATAACTTCTTATCGAAAAAAAATTTCTACATTCTGCAAACTTCTATATTAACCAAGATATTGTAATTTGTCAAGAGGTCATCTTTTTTTGTTTTTCAATGTACTTTCTGAAAAAAAGATCAAAAATTAAGAAAAACAAATTTTTAATGTTTTTTTAACTGTTTTAAGCTAAAAAATTGGATTTTCTCCTAATGGGATCCCTTCGATTTTTTTCTAAAAAAATTATAAAATTCTACGTAAAAAAATAAATTTTTTGAGATTTTACCGAAGAGGGATTCACATAACTTCTTATTGAAAAAAAAAATTTCGATTTTTTTTTTTCGTAATTCTGATCTTTTTTCCTTCTATGACTACATTAGTTGATTTCAATGATGTTAAAATAAATAATCTAACTTGCCTCACATATTTTCATTGTAAATTATAATAGATAACATCAAGAATTACAATTTAAGTACGTTTTGCACTTTAGTTTGCAAAACGTACTTGAATTGTAATTCTTCATGTTAATTATAGTAATTTACAATGGAAATATGTGAGGCAAGTTAGATTATTTATTTAACCATCATTGAAATCAACTATTAGAGTCATAGAAAGAAAAAAGTTCAAAATTAAGAAAAAAAAATCGAATAAAAAAATTTCGTTAAGAAGTTATTTGAATTGCCTCTTCGGTAAAATCTCAAAAATTTTGTTTTTTTACGTAGAATTTTATAATTTTTTTTTGAAAGAAATCGAAGGGGTTCCATTAGAAGAAAATCCAATTTTTTAGCTTAAAATAGTTGAAAAGACATTAAAAATTTGTTTTTCTTGATTCTTCGTCTTTTTTTCAAAAAGTACATTGAAAAACAAAAAAAGATGACCTCTTGACAAATGACAATATCTTGGTTAATATAGAAGTTTGTAGGTAGGAGCATGTAGAAAAGTTTTTTTCGATAAGTAGTTATTTGAAACCCCTCTTCGGTAAAATCTCAAAAATTTTGTTTTTTTACGGAGAATTTAATAATTTTCCTTTGAAAAAAATCGAAGGGGTCCCATGGAAAGAAAATCCAATTTTTTAGCTTAAAACAGTTAAAAACACATTAAAAATTTGTTTTTCTTAATTTTTAATATATTTTTTTAAAAGTACCTCGAAAAATGAAAAGAAATGACCTCCTGACAAATTACAATATCTTGGTTAATGTAGAAGTTATGATTATTTTAAGTATATTCTTGAAAAATCAATAACTTCGGTAAGGTTTAAGATAGAGAGCTAAAAATTGGCATGGATACTTCTTTTTGCATGTATAATAACATATTAAAAAATAAACAAAATCGAAGGGGTCACCGTCAAAACGTCGTTGAATTGATATGGAATGACACATATATATATATATATATATATATATATATTTATCTAAATGGTCGTCCTCCAGAGAGCTTCACCGGTCGAAAGAATTCTTGTCAACTCGAAGGAAAACGTCATTTTGACCCGCAAGACGAGAGACTTTCGCGGCAAAGTTCCTCTTGCATTATTAATGCCCCTCTCCCGGTGGAGAATAACCACCCCCCACGTTTCTATAGACCACCGAATTCGAAAAGTTTTTTCTTTCTCCGCCATCGCGAATGCAAGAATCATTCTTGAATACATGACGTCGATTTCCTGAGTTTTGTTTTGAAAATAAACGTTCCCTATGTGAGATGTTTTTTTTTATAGTTAAAAAAATAAGGGTTGAAATATTTGAGCCCGACTTGACTGAATTGACTCAAATTTTCTCAGAACTGTATTTTTGAAAATTCAAAAAATTGCAGTTTTTTTCAATCAACTTAATTCAGTTAATCAATTAATCAATTGATTATTGACTCAGTATTTATTAATAAATGATAAAGTTGATTATTAATTTTATCAATGTTTATTGATCATTAAGTTTATCAAGTTTTTTATTATTTTTATTAATTTTTATTACTGTGATTGTCCGAAGGTCACGCATGATTTTTTTCGATACAAATTTTATTTGTAAAACGAATTGTTAAATTTAGAAAAAAATATATGTATTTTTGTAAATTATGAATCATTCTCGCATTTTTTAACTCAACAATTATTAACTATTATTAATTATTAACTCAAAGCTTATTAATTAATTACTAAGGTAATTAATAATTCAACAATTGTTTATTAATTATTAAGTTTGCCAAGCCCTTTATTATTAGTTTTTTATTAATTAGATTTTACATTCAAATTCGTCGTACGAAAAAAAAACCTGATGAAAAAAATCCGCAGACCGCGAAATCAGTTTTCCAATTGCATTTAATAATCGGGGCAAATTTCCGCCTTTATTATCGAACAAAGGGGTGGATTTCACCCTAGAAAAGTAGGAAATTCCTGCTTGAGCGTAAATCAGTGATAATTGAATCGTTACTCTCAAACTTCCCTGTTTAACGCGCAAAGTCTCTTAAGGGTTGGAAACTTAAGGGATGGAAATTCTTTAAGGGATGGAAATTCTTTAAGGGATGAAAATTCTTTAAGGGATGAAAATAAAAATTAATTCCTAGCTGCTAGCTCGAGGGTCAAGGTCGAGGATCCACTGAAAAAAGGAAAAAGGGAAAACCTTCAACCCTCGAAAATCTTTCGTTCATTTCCGCAGCGCCTCGAGAGTCATAATATATTTATAAGAAGATGGACATTTTCACGGTATCGTGGAGTGAATGGTTGAGGGCCAAGATGTGTATTTCGTGAAAAAAAGCGTTTCGGCCTATTTCTCTCTCTTTATCTCCTTTTTCTTTCTACCTTATTCATGAACTTTGGAGGGGTGACCCGCGGGATCAAGAATGTTTTTTTTTTCATAGAGCGAAAATAAGGGATGTTGGACCGACCGCGATGCGGACTTTGGCCGAATGAGAATTCACGCCAGTGAAATTCAGGAATCGTAAAAAATGCCCGGAATATGCGGATGGATTATACGAATGTATGAGGAATTCCTGCCCAAATCGGACAATTTTCAACCCTTATCAATTTTATCGCCGATTTTTTATGCATTCTGATTATGTCTCGGGAGCATTCTGATTTTTTAATCATTTCTATCACGTAGTTTGTAGAAAAAAAAATTATTCATGAGAAAAAACAATGAAAATCCGGAAAAAATATTTTAAAAAAATGGAAATTTTGAGTTCTTGTGAAAATTATTGGCAAATTCGTGTCCAGTGAGAAAAAATACATCGATTTAAGGCTTAAAAAAATAAATCAAGTTTTTTTGTTTGCATTTTGGGTAAAATTAAATTGCTTCAGTAAAATTACGGAGATTAAAAAAAAAAAAAAATTTGGCTTCTAGATGCGCTTATTCTCTTCAAGCATCAAAACCCCGTTTGGTTAATCCAATTTCGATTATTTTTCAATTTAAGGCAGATTTTTAAGGTTGGACCATCGATTTCCGCAAATTTTTTAATTTGCGGAAGTGCATTTTTTTCGTTTTAGCCAAAATTGAATCTGTCCATTAAAATGACTAATTTATTTTCCATTTATTAAAATAATTATTATCTTAACATAATTAGGAATACAACCCGTTATAATAATATTTATTAAAATCATACAATCAATAACTAGAAATTATTTTAAAATTTATTTTATAAATTTTGTCACAAATCTTTATAATAAATTTATTTACAAATTAAATCGATAATGAATTTGAATAAAAATGTTTTAGAAGCATAAAACATAATTTCCCTTGATACAAAAAATTTGAAAATATTGATATTGGCTCTCAGAGTAGTGATGGCAATATTTGATGAATGTATCGATATTTGGTATCGATACGTATTGGTGGTCTGAGTATCGATACAGGTATAATATCGGGAATGCGATATCGATATCACCGATATCGATACTCAAATAAAAATGCAAACAAACCTCAGTTCGAAATAAAAACAGTAGTTTTATGCCTCAGTCGGTAACAAAACCGGTAATTTTATGCCACAGTCGGTAACATAAACTCAATAAAAATCGGTTGTATCGAAATTTCGATATTTATGTATTGCGTATCGATACTTGAAAATATCGTAACGCCAAGAATCGATACAAAATATCGATATTTGGGTCGAAGAGTATCGATATTCCAAATATCGATACTGTATCGCCCATCACTATCTCAGAGTGAATTTAATTTATTAAATTTAATTAAATAAATAAATCTCAATTAAAAATAAAGAATTTAATTTAATTTTAATTGTAGGAAAAATCAGCGACGAATTTTGAAGAGTTCAGGGTTGAAAAATTATCATTTTAGGCAGGAATTTCTCATATATAGATATAGATGTATAATGTACGGTGTACAAAGACGAATATACGGATAATTGTACGTTTGCTGAGCGACAAAACCGCAAAACCTCTCTGTCTCTCGCCGTGAAGTCGAGTGACCGCTCGAACGATAAATCAACCGGTTGTTTTTGTTGGTCAAAGTTATATTCGGGGTGGGGGATCCAACAGGGTGGAGAGGAGACGCAGAAACCAAGACCGCCCACTTTGGCAACGGGCCCATTTCCGATCTCTGACTAAAAAAAGCTACATTGTATGTATATCGCGGGGGTCAAGAAGCAAAAAAGCTCAGAATATCACAATTATGAGGGTAGAGATCGCCCCATTTGCGCCCTTTTAATTTTCAGTGATTTATTTACATAGATATATATGAGGCGTTCCACGTCAAGTCGGCCACCTTATTTTTTGAAATCACCAAAAATCGCATACAAATTTTTAGAAAATCGTTCCAACTATCAAGAAAATTTGTGATTTTTTTCAGATTTTTAAATTACATTTTTGAGCCGGAAAAAAATACAAAAAATTTGTTTGTCCCATTTTGTAGCTCGAAAATTATTCATCGTACGAAAAAAAAAGTACAACATAAAATTTAGGATTTTCAACGTGCTTTTCACTGAAATTTTTTACAAACTCCTCCGAAAGCTCTGTATGCCATTTTCAGAGCAAATAATGTTTTGATATTTTTTTTTCTCAGAATTGACATCTTCGATTCGTCTGTAGTTTCAACGGTTTTTTACTTGATATATTTACAGACTATAAAAAAATTGGCTCAGTGGAGAATCCATTCCTTCCCATGCGTGTATCATCCCAAACGAATACGAAAATTTCTCTGTGCATTAACAGGGTTGAGACTATCCATAGATATTTTCTAGAGCCCGCATTTTTGTTTATTTTTTGTACTTTTTCAATTTCTTTTCAATTTTCGAGTTACGAAATGGAACAAGAAAATTTTTTGTATTTTTTTCGGGCTAAAATGTATAATATAAAAATCTGAAAAAAATCGCGAATTTTCTTGACAGTTTGAACTACTTTATAAAAATTTGCATGCGATTTTTGGTGATTTCAAAAAATGGGGTGGCCGACTTGACGTGGAATGCCTCATATATCTATCTATACTCCTAGTTCCTCGCAAGCCCTTTTATTAATTTATCCTTTTCTAAGGTTTTTTTTTCAACCACCAGTTTCCACGCTTTTCCTTCCTCAATATTTGCCCAAAACGTGGCTTACGAGATGATACAAAGTCACCTGGAACGTCTCGTGCGTCGAAAATATTTGAAAAAAAATCCAAATTACTTTTTTCCAAAATTTTGCAAGGCTGGAAATAAAAGGAAGGCACTTTGGGGACGTTAGAAATAAATAACGGGGAGCAAATTGTTAATAGAGACCCTAAATGGTTTTTCAAAGATAATTCACTTCAAGCACTTTTCTTTAGGGGTGGATTGCAGTCAAGGTTAATTAAGACAAAAAAAATCGTTGCATTGGAAAGATGCAACGGAAATGAATTATTCATAAGAAAATTTATTTTTCCTAAAAAGTTTTCAAAGTAAAAAATCGTTGGAATTTATTTTGGGGGACTTTATTAATTATTGAGGATGCTGAATGCACGAGCAAAGAGTAAATATGACTAAAAATAATTTTTTGAAAACTTATTTTCGTTGCGTCGCAACGATGGAAACTGTTACTTCGTCAAACAGCAATGTTATCAAAAAAATTTATCACATCTCGTAAACGATTAGTTGCCCGTGCATTTCGTTTCTCAAGTCCTTGATAAAGACCCCAAATAAATAATAAAAATGAAAATCCAAAATATATTTAAGTAATTTTTGACTTCGAAAACTTTTTAGAAAAAATGAATTTTATTAAAAAATGGATTATTTCCATTGTATTTAGACGATGGAAATTTTAATATCATTAATATAATCCATGACTGAATTATAAGTTCAAGTTAAAACGAGATTCAGTCGCTCTACTTTTTTTTCGAGCAAGTTAATAAACTTCGTCACCCCTAAAAATTGTAAATTATTTATTCGATTTTTTAAATATAATTCAAAAATGAGAATATAAGAAACGGTCTGATTTCAAGATATAAACTCCTGTGGAATCGTTTTTCCCATAAAAAATATTAAATAGTAAATAAGGTTTAATGTAAATTATGTTATAAAGACTGTTGTGCAATTTGGAATAAGTGCGAATAAGTAATTAAATCTAAGTTAAATCATACACCGAGAGAATTGACTCATATAGTTTAAATAAATTTATTTAAAATACATAAAGTTTTTTTTTCAATATTGGCCTAATCAGCTATTTATCAAGCCCATAACCGAATAAACCGAAAAAAATTATTTGAACCAAACAAATTCTTTTTCTGGGTGTGAAATTTTATGAAAACGCATTTTTCACAATTTCATTGTGAATTGAAAATTTTAATATCATCAATATAATCCATAATTGGATTACAAGTTCAAGTTAAAACGCAAGTCAGCTGCTCTACTTTGTTTTCGAGCAATTTTATCGAAATTTGCCCCCCCCCCCCCTCAAATTGTAATTAATTACAACATATAGAAATAATGGAGGGGATAAAAAAATCGTGAAAATAAATAATAATACAATATCCTGAAAAATCGTATCTCTCATGGAAAATAAAAATAAGAAAAACAACAAATATATCGAAATATAAACAATTTTGAAGAGCGGTTGTGAAAATTTCAGGAAAAATGTAAAGGATTAATAACAAGCTCGCCACTCACTCTTTTCACCTCGATGTTTTCTCAATCGATGTGCAAACCTCAGAGATCCTTCTCCGAAGGCAGACTGAGGATATTACAGCGATGGTTGATTGTGATTTGTCTTCGGTGGACTGGATTTTCATCCTCGTGGAATTTGGACCGGAAATGCAACTCCTCTAATCACGCGCACATCCTTCTTCGCTCACTTCACTCCGCGTTTATTATTTTCACCGATTAAATTAAGACCGAATGCAACAAAAATCTACCACGAGTGTATTATTCCACGCGAAGGACACGTTTTTCTCTGCCGACGATATTTCGCGATCGAGAGATCAACGAGAAAAACAAGAGATGCTTGAAAAAATCGAATTTCTATCTACTATCATTTGTACGTCGCATCATTCAACACAGACTCGATATTGTCGATCACGGGACGTTTTTCCAAGACGAACGACGTTCGACGCTTAAACTTGGCTATTACGATCGTCGAATTTGCGAGATCCGTGTGAAAACGCTTTAAACGAGTCCGCGGTAAAAAATTAAGTGAAACAATTTTATCACGAGGAACGAGGTTATATTTATTTACGGACATACCGACCGCGAGACGTCGAAGAAAAATACTCGCTTCGATACTCCTTTATAACGCGATAGACCCGAATTTACACGCCTGAAATCGTGCGGGGCGCCGAAAGTAAACAAAAATATTCTCCGACTATCACCGACACTTTATATTTCACTCATCACCTTTCACCAACGGTCACCTTTAGCGCGAATTTACCCCACGCGACAGATACAAATATCCTTATATGACAAAAAAAGATTTTCTTCACGCCCACAACTGCGCAATGGAACGACGCACGAGGTCTATGGAGCGAGAGACAGAAAAAAAAACGTAGCGCAGAGAAAAAAAAATTGCGAGACGCTCACATATTCCCGCACACGTATTTATACATACATATATATCTGCACAATGAATTCTCCTCTATGTTTTCTCCCGTTAATGTTTCAATGGCAATATTTTAACACGACCCCCTACGCTCTGATTTTACGTACATAACCTCCCACGCACGATTGACGATGAAAATATTTTTCACTCACCGTTCGCGTAGTTTGTTTTGCCTCTCGATGCGCGGTGGTTTTACTAGCCCGAAAAATCTTTCTAGGTGCTCTTGACTCTACTCACATTTCTCACGATCTTTATTCTCTCGACGAGCCGTTCGGAACGATGCCAACGAATACCTTCGATTATGAGTGCACGCCGGTCATTGTCGCCGCGAAATTGTCGAGTGTTTAGCGCGCCGCCCTTCGAAGAAAAATAATGACAAACGGACTTTGTTACTCGCCCCTGGCGCCATCGGTCGGCGAGAGGGGGAACCTGCTCGCCGCGAGCGAGCGAATGAGAGAGAGAGAGAGAGAGAGAGAGAGAGAGAGCGATACGCCGCGCAGCGAAGGAGTAATATTTTTTCTCAACTTTGCGAATTTCTTTCCGCACGATAACTCAATGTTTTTTTGTATTACGACTTCACAATGAGATTATTATTCAATGGATCGTTGTGCTACACATCAATCGACGACTGATCGTTGGTTTTTTTCCTCTATTTTTTTTTGCAATTTAACAACGGAAAGTTGCTATTGTTGACCATGCGCGGCGCGGCGAGCGCTTCACGTGTCTCGCGCGCCTTTCGCCGCCTTTTTTACGGTCATCGACGAACGGTGAAGGACGCGGGGGCGATCGAGTTGGCGGTAAAATCTTTTTTCTTCACTGAAAACTTATTCGATGTGTGATAAATTTATAGAAAAAATCATCGTAACTGGTGTGGGAACGAATATTCGACGGTGTTTGTCACGGGGAACGGGTCGTCGAGGCAAAAAGAGCGGAAAATCGTGAGTACAAACGAGATAGCTTTGGGGAAGATTTTTTCGCTAGTAAAACGTAACGGATGTAGATGAGGCGCGCGTTACAGGGGGCGCGTAAGGCAATTTGCCTCGTTTCTCGATGAAATAATTTTGTCAGCCATATTGCACCTGGTGCGCGGTGCATTCTGGGAATCCCTTATCTTCGTTTCTCGACGACCCGAGAGCGGAATGCATAGCGCGCGGAGAGGGGATGGGTGAAATATAAAGACGGCAATAGTCAGAGAATATTTTTGTTTATCATCGTCGCCTCGCACGATTTCAGGCGCGTAAATTCGGGTCTAACGCGGAGTATCGAAGCGAGTATTTTTCTTCGGCGTCTCACGGTTGGTATGTTCGAAAATAAATGGGGCATTCCACGCCAAATCGACCACTTTTGAACCCGATCCCTTTCGATTTGGCTGAAAGTTTTTTTTATCCTTTTATACCCTATGAAAAACGTTTCGCGGACTATTTTATAAATTTGTTCACCCAACCACAAAAAAGTTATGAATTTTTGGAAAAAATGATTTTTTTTTCGAAATGGCTGTAACTTGTTCAAAATTTGACTTATAGGGACGTTTTTTTTTCAAAATTCGTTTTCAAATGTACTTTTTGAAAAGTGTGATATAATAAAAAGAAAAAAATCTAAACTGGTACTGGTACTGTGTAGAAAGATGCGACGTACAATTGAGAGTAGATGGAAATTTAATTTTTTGGAGCATCTCTTGTTTTTCTCGTTCATCTCTCAATCGCGAAATATCGTCTGCAGAGAAAAACGTGTCTCTCGCGTGAACACTCGTGATAGATTTTCGTTGCATTCAGTCTTAATTTAATCGGTGAAAATAATAAACGCGGAGTGAAGTGAGCGAAGAAGGATCTGCGCGTGATTCGAGGAGCGCCATTTCCGGTCCAAATTCCACGAGGATGAAGATACAGTCCACCGAAGTACAGTCTTCGGGAAGGGATCTCTGAGGTTTGCACATCGGTTGAGAAAACATCGAGCTGAAAAGAGTGAGTAGCGAGCTTGTTGTTACTCCTTTACGTTTTTCCTGAAATTTTCAAAACCGCTCTTCGAAATTGTTTACATTTCGATATATTTTTTGTTTTTCTTATTTCTATTTTCCATGCGAGATACGATTTTTCAGGATATTGTATTATTATTCATTTTCACGATTTTTTTATCCTCTCCATTATTTCTATATGTTGTAATCAATTACAATTTTTGGGGGTGACAAATTTCGGTAAAATTGCTCGAAAACAAAGTAGAGCAGTTGACTCCCGTTTTAACTTGAACTTGTAATCCAATTATGGATTATATTGATGATATTAAAATTTTCAATTCACAATGAAATTGTGAATAATGCGTTTTCATAAAATTTCACACTCAGAAAAAGAATTTATTTGGTTCAAATAATTCTTTCGGTTTATTTGGTTATAGGCTTAATTAATAGTTGATTGGGCCAATATTGAAATAAAACTTTATGTATTTTAAATAAATTTATTTAAACTACATGACTTAAACTACACAATTCTCTCGGTGTATGATTTAACTTAGATTCGATTACTTATTCGCACTTATTTCAAATTGCACAACTGTCTTTATAACATTATTTATATTAAACCTTATCTACTATTTAATATTTTTTTATGGGAAAAACGATTCCAGAGAAATTCATATCTTGAAATCGGGGCGTTTCTTACATTCTCATTTTTTAATAATATTTTAAAAATCAAGTAAATAATTCATATAATTTGTAAATATGAAAATTATATATAAATAAATATATATAAATAAATATATATAAATTATACATAAATAAAATAATATATAAATAAATATCAGTAAAAAACATAATCTTCTACAAAATTGAGTTTTCAACACATTTTTCTACAAATTTGATCGGACAAGATTATGAAATTAAACAATAGTTGATTATTCTGTCAGAGACTGAAAAAATTATTAATTTTTTATGGGTAAAATGATTCCACAGGGATTTATATCTTGAAATCAGACCGTTTATCTTATATTCTGATTTTTGAATAATATTTAAAAAATCAAGTAAATAATTCATAACATTTTTAGATCTATAAATAATAAATTAAATAATATATAAATAAACATCCGTATAAAGCATAAATGAAAAACAAATATGTGTAAAAATAACTCAATCTTTTACAAAATTCAGTACCAAAATTATTAATATCTCTGGTCATAAAACGAAATTAATTTTTTTTAAATGTAATTTAATTTGTAAGCTACATACTATTTGATATTTTTTATGGGAAAAACGATTCCACAGGGATTGATATCTTGAAATCAGACCAATATTCTTATTTTCAAATAAAATCAAAAAAATCTAATTAACAATTGATATAATTTTTAAATATTTAAAAAAAATATGTGCAAAAATTAGTAAATCTTATACAATATTGAGTCGACTAATTTTTCAACAAATTTGATTGGACAAAGAATTCGCGAATGAAAAATTGTGCAACGAAAGAAAAATGCCGCCATAATGATCGACAGTCACGATGGAAAAACGGTTGTCAAAATTTCGATTAAGAGAAACCGGCTTTATATATATATTAGACTGATTCAAAAAACGCGACTATTTTTTGTTTTTCGCAGTAACATATTAAATACTTTTGGTAAGGTGAAAAAAGAGGCTTGTTAAAATTAGAGCTCTTAATAAAAATATTTAGCGGTGGCGCATCGCATATTTTGATTTCCCATTTAAATAACACGGGAAAAAAAAATTTCAAACTTTGCAATTTTATATCTCGGCTTCAAGTCAATGTACCAAAATGAACGACACATATTCTCGTAGAGAATTGAATGCTCTACAAAAAAGATTTTTTGTTGATTTTTCGATAAACTCACTCCTTCAAAAGTTATTCAAGGTTGAAGTTAAATTTACAGTAAGTTTCACTTTTTTCTTTAGTTTCCGGCAAAATATTGAAACATATTACTAAATATCGTAAACACTTTCCTGAAACAACAGTTTAAATTGCATTTACATAAATTACCTAATTTTTAAAGAAATTACCAACATAAGTTCACCCATATATTCAAAGTCTAATATACATATATATTAGAACGTGAATAACTTTTGAAGGAGTGAGTTTATCGAAAAATCACAAAAGACCTTTTTTGTAGAGCGTTCAATTCTCTACAAGAACATGCATCGTTCATTCTGGCACATTGACTTGAAGCCGAGATATAACATTTCAAAGTTTGAAATTTTTTTTCCCGTGTTGGGAAATCAAAATATGCGATGCGCCACCGCTAAATATTTTTATTAAGAGCTCTAATTTTAACAGGCATATTTTTTCACCTTCCCGAAAGTATTTAATATGTTACTGCGAAAAACAAAAAATAGTCGCGTTTTTTGAATCAGACTAATATATATGGTGGATTGCATGTATGACAGTGCGGGCAATGCGAGTCACAGCTCTCTCGCGAGTTTCGCGAGATCACGCGACGCGATGTTCATCCCTGTGGCGGTCAGAACTAGGGGAGGGAGGTTTTCGCTCATTCGATTACTGGTTTGCTCGGTTGGGACCGCACACACCGCGGCGTCATCCTCGCTCGAGAGGGCGGAGGGTCGGATGCAAATAGTTGAATTTCGGCATTGGAACCGCGCTACCCGCAGCTTCGGCTCGTTAATACGCGTTAGACCGCGCCACTGGAATCTTAATAATGCATACCGCGTCAATCTCCTCCCCCTCTCTCTCTCTCTCCCCCTTCCCATTCATCCCTCGATATATCTCTAATTTTCGACAGTTTCAATCAAATTTATATCACCTCCGACAACATTGATATATTTTTATCACCGAATTTGTCAATTTCATTTTTTTCCACCCTCGTTTTATCATCCCCTAGATTTTTCTCTCAGAAAAATAACTAATATCTAACAACAAAAATATTATAATAATAAGAATAATAATAATAATAATAATAATAATAATAATAATAATAATAATAATAATAATAATAATAAGAATAATAATAATAATAATAATAATAATAATAATAATAATAATAATAATAATGATAATAATAATGATAACTAATCAAAAAAATGAATATATAGTTAAATTAAATTAATTTTTCATTTTTATGATCGTCTCATTCCTTAAATTTCGTGAGAACATTAAATTTTTGCATAATTTTCCTAAAAAAATTAATACCAATTTGAAAATGCGTTATTAAAAGGAATGATCCCAAAAACTTATTATTTTTTTTCGATAATAAGGGCTGAAGAATAATTGAAGTTCGAAATTTCAAAATTGATTTTTCTTTTCATAAATACTCTTTTTGGACGTTAACTTTTTTTCGGAGGAGAAATCAAGAGATGATTAAATAAAGGTTGAAAGAAAACGAACTTCTCAATCTTAATTACATATATTTCAACTCACGTTTCATCATCCCCTAAATTCCTCTTTCAGAATAAAACTAATATCTAATAAATTCTAATAATAATAATAATAATAATAATAATAATAATAATAATAATAATAATAATAATAATAATAATAATAATAATAATAATAATAATAATAATAATAATAATAATAATAATAATAATAATAATAATAATAATAATAATAATAATAATAATAATAATAATAATAATAATAATAATAATAATAATAATAATAATAATAATAATAATAATAATAATAATAATAAATTTTTCATTTTTATTATCGTTTCATGCAGTAAATTTGGTGAAAAGATTAAATTTTGCATAATTGTCCTAAAAAAATTAATATCGTTTAGAAAAAGCATCATTAAAACAAATAATTCCAAAAACCGATAATTTTTACGATTATGAGGGTTGAAAAATAATTGAAGTTCAAAACTTGAGAATTGATTTTTTAAAATAAATATGTACTCTTTTTAGACGTGAACTTTTTTTCGGGGGAAAATTCAAAAGGTGATCAAGTAAGGGTTGAAAAAAATAAATTTCTCAATTTTAATTACACTTCGACCCTCGTTTGATGATCCCTCAAATTTTCCTCTGAAGAAAAGTTTTCCTCTTGAAAGAATATTAACCGAAAAAAAACCAAATATTTTTCGAGAATACTGTCATTGAAAATTAACCAAAAATAAATGCCGCTTGCAAATTGAATCATTAAAAAAAAAATTTTAATTTCTTTTTATGACCAGAAATAATAGTTTATGTCGCTGACTGAATTTTCAACTATTTTTTAATCTCCTAAGCATTTCAACCTTTGAATTTCGCGAGAAGATTGAGTTTTCGATAATTATTTAAAAAAAAATTGATGTCGATTAGAAAATGCTTTATTAAACCAAATTATCTGAAAAATCGATTATGTTCTTTTAAGGCCATTCCTCTCGGTCACTTCGTGCCAAAATTTTGTCTCTTTAGCTTCCCCTTCGTCCAATTTTCTCTTTTATTCGCAAAGTTTGGCAACTTTGATATCGCTGAGCCAATTCTGTTTGCGTTTTCTTCGTCATTTCGCCATTTTCATCCCCCTCAGATACGATATTTCGATGACGACACCGAATCCCCGCAGACAAAATGGTTATTGGATAAAAATACGCTTCTTCGACCATTTCAAGGGAGGCAGGAGAATCATCAGAGGGTGAATTCTCAGTATGAGTCATTCACCACCGAGTGGAAACTATTTTTGTGATTTCCCCAGACTTTATTTCTCATTGCCCTTTGCTTAACTAACCTAATCAAGCATCTAATCCAACCTATTCTAGAGAATTTTGTTTAGCCAATTGCAATCATATATCTCCACAAAACTCCAGTATATCAAGAAGTATAACATCCAAAGAATACTCAATAATTTTTTCAACTAAAAATATACATTTACAACGGAGTTACATTGAAAAAAGTGTGGTTTAAATAATTGTTCATGATATAATGAAATAAAAATTCAGTCCTAGGTACTCGGGGATCATTTTACCGCCTAAGGGATCATTTTGTCTCATATTGGGAGGATCGTTTTGCCCCATGTGTGTTTAAAACCATTCTTTCGTCGAACTTCAAGGAAATATTAAAAGCTTAAAAATTAAAGGTTCAAATTTAATTAGAATCCTAAAAGTTCAAGCTAACTAGTTAACCTTACTAGTATAACTAGTTAACCTTACTAGTATAACTAGTTAACTTTACTAGTATAACTAGTTAACCTTACTAGTATAACTAGTTAACTTTACTAGTATAACTAGTTAGCTAATAACTCGTATAACTAGTTAACCTTACTAGTATAACTATACTTAACTAATAACTCGTATAACTAGTTAACCTTATAACTAGTTAACCTACATCTCGATGGAAAAAAATGTATCTTGACCTTTTATATTGGAAAAAGCGACTTTTCCCTCGAGGGGATAATTTTGGGCAACTTTTGCCTATATATGGCAACGATGACACAGTATAGGCATTAATGATGGGTTAGCAGGACGATAAGGAGACGGCAAAGGGTCCTGCGGCCAAATCTGAGATTTCGTTGCCGCTATACTTGTTTGGGGATGAAATAACCGAGAAGAATATTATCTCCCGAGTACCGGCAACGAAGCTTCCAGACAAGGACATAGATACAGGGTGTCCTGGTTGCCGGAGGGATATATATCGAGGGTTAGTATTCAAGTACATGGTAGATAGTGGGTTGTACATAGAAGAGAGAACTTTGTGGTGGAGCTCTCTCTAACCCTCTCCTGAAAGCTTTGGGTTTGTTCGAAGCTTCGACCGATCGATTTTGTTATGGAGATCCCTCTCCCAGTCTCTCTTTCTCTCTCTTTTGCTCTATTCACCACCGGAACATCCCGAGGGCGTAATATGTGAGCGTCCAGTAAATACTTCATATTGCCGATCGGCCGAGAGAGAGACGGAATCAGGAATCGAGGCTCTGAATACGAAAAGCCATTTTAACTGGTTATATCCAGTCAGGAGGTTCAAAAAAGATATTTTTAAATATTTTTTTCCGGAAAGAAATTTATAAACGCAAAGATTGATATACATATTTTTGTATCGTTTATTTTATTTTTATTTGTTTATTTTTTTTTTAATGGAAAAATCTTTAATAATGATTCGTGATGCAATAAAAATATGAAAAAATTCAGCAGCATTTGGCATGCCATAGGCAACTATTATCAATAATAATATCGCCCAAAAGTTATCAACAAATTGCTTAAACAAATACTTAGTTTGTTTTACTAGTTATACTAGTTACTATAACTAGGTAACCTTACTAGTATAACTAGTTAACTAATAACTAGTATAACTAATAACTAGTATAACTAGTTAGCCTTACTAGTATAACTAGTTAACTAATAACTCCTATAACTACTTAACCTTACTAGTATAATTACTTAACCTTACTAGTATAACTAGTTACACTAACTAGATAACTAGTATAACTAGTTAAACTAGTTATCTCCACAAAACTAGTTATACTATAGTTTTGTGGAGATATATGATTGCAATTGGCTAAAAAAAATTCTCTAGAATAGGTTGGATTAGATGCTTGATTAGGTTAGTTAAGCAGAGGGTATTGGAGAATAAAGTCTGGGGGAATCACAAAAATACTTATTCAACAATTTTTCGGTAATTTCTTTTTTTTCTTGAACCAATCGAATGCGTTAATTTTTGAAATATTATAAAAAACATTCTGAAATACAAACAAAAAATTACCAATTTTGTATATGTTTTTGCATATATGTTTATCGTCAGCTTTGAAAAGTTTCGAAGACACCAGACCAAAAAATACCTCAATACAGCCATTCTAAAAATTTCGAAACGGGAATTTTAAAATAGGGAGAAAATTCTGAAAAAATTCATATGCATTCAGAAAAATTAAGGCATTCGATTTGTTTAAGAAAAAAAAAGAACTTGTTGAAAAATTGTTGAATAATTATTTGTTGAAACAATTTATTAATAACTTTTGGGCAATATTATTATTGATGATTGTTGTTTATGGAAGCCAAATGTTGCTGAATTTTGTCAGATTTTTATTGTATCCTTAAATATATGTACATTACGAATAAGAAATTAACATAATCGATTTTTAAAAATAACCTCTTAAATATAACCGCTTAAGCACTACAAAAGTCACGTGTGAATCTATAATAATATCTATAAAGTTAAATTTATTGGGGTAAAATGATTTGGGGATCATTTTGAACACCTTTCTCCTCCCATTTTTACTTTGACCGCAATATTACTCACAGAAGCTCTTTGGCTTGGTTTAACTCTTTAAATCTCTCACTTTGAATCGACCCTAGGGTGAGTTTGTGGTCAATTTTTGACCCAGAATTTGACTGCACTTTTTTAATCGCACCCCTCGTTAAAGTGGGTCAATCGAGAATTCGTGCATTTTTCATCGATCGGTTTTACCACGATCGAAGGTGAATTTATCGAGCCGCTATATTTTGGGCTTATAGCTAAATAGTCAAATACTGGAAAAACACGATTTTCCACTTTTCCTGATCGAATTTTTATCCGGAAAATTTTATTACAGATGAGAGCTATATAATTGATAAACAAAAATGCACTAACCACGAAAAAGTTAATACTAAACTTAACAAAAGCATCACTAAATCGATTTAGATATTGCAAAACTGTTAAGGGGTTAACCTACCTCGGTGCACTAAAAAACGATGCTTTTTTGGGATTTTTTTTCCTCGATAACTTCGGTTTTTCCTTGGAAGTATCTAAAAATGTATCTAAAATTATCAAAATTCACAAATTGGCATCAATTTTCATATTTATTGTCTTTTTTTGGTAAAAAATCGACATCAAATTGTTTATTGTTGGTATTATTATTCATTTATTTAATTATGTAGCATTCAATTCTCTCAGAATTGAATGTAAATTCAAGAAATTATTAATAATTATTTATTTAATCAGAAATTATGAATAAAAAGTTAATAAGTTATTAATCATTATTAATTTATTCAGTTTAAAATTAAAATTAATTTTAAACTGAATCAGAAACTTTGCAAAATTTCAAAATGAAAGAAAAACGAAAAACATCCCAACTCCTTTTCCTCTGAGGAAGTAAAAATTAAAAGAGCTCCTCTCTCGTCCCGGAAAATTCGCCCGCATAAAGGAGTCCCGGAAAAGCAATCTGAAAATTTTCCCTCCCTCTCTTTCCCTCATTTTATCTCACGATGGTCCATTTGAAATTTCGCGAAATTATTATCATTGAAAAGCACGAGAGGCATCAAATTACTGTTTTCATTCCAAACATTCGAGCAAATCTCTGAGGCCTTTTCGCGAGGACTTTTCATTTATTTCCACGATGCTCGAACGATCCCCTCGACGTAGAAAAATACTGTCGGAAATCGAGGATATAACACTCGAGATTTTCAGACGCGATTTTGTTATTCGTACATGGAAATGGTTATGCAGAGTGAATATATATGAGGCATTCCACGACGTTGCGATCAAAATCTTGCCTCGATGATTTCGATTTTCTTCTAAATTTTTTATACAAAAAAACAGAGTGAAAAAAAAATTCTCAAATTTTTTCAGAATTTTTTGGTCACGCGTTTTTTGAATTTTTTTCTTTTAAAGAAACAGTGACCACTTTTTAAAATATGAAAAAAATCAGAATAATCTAATAAACTCTCCATTTTGGAACAAAGCCCAAAAATTTTGTTATATTTTATTACATTATTCTGCATTTTTTCAGATTTTACAAAGTGGTTCCTTTTTTTTTTTTTTTTAAATCCAAAAAACGCGTGACCAAAAAGTTCTGAAAAAATTTGGGAATTTTTTTTTCAACGTGTTTTATTTATATAAAAAATTGAGAGGAAAATCGAAATCATCGAGGCAAGATTTTGATCGGAATGTCGTGGAATGCCTCATATAAACATACATAAATATATGTATGCGGAGGCTTTTCCGAGTTTCCCGGAGCCATCAAGCGGTGCTAGGGGTTGGTTTTCTCGCGCGAAGGTTACGAGGTCGTATTCTCCCCTTTTCCACCCCT
This sequence comes from Alloplasta piceator, assembly GCA_946863875.1. Taxonomy (NCBI): domain Eukaryota; kingdom Metazoa; phylum Arthropoda; class Insecta; order Hymenoptera; family Ichneumonidae; genus Alloplasta; species Alloplasta piceator. The sequence goes on from OX333073.1 coordinate 4,491,085, forward strand.
GACACGAAGAAAATAGCTCGAGAGATTCGCCTTTTTCTCATTCTCACGACCTCCCTCTTCCCCTGAAACCTTTTTTTTTTATTTTCCCATGTCACTTTCCTCTCCGAGACGTACGATTTCACGCTTTTACTCGACCGAGCAAATGGAAAGTCTCATTTCTGCGTTATTGAACGAATATACGCGTTTTTCCGCATATCCGTGAGAAAAACTTCCGTTCACCATGAAATAGCACCAAGAATGGGGTGCGACGAATTTATTTATTTTTATTCACCCCTTTTTTCATCCCTGGGAGTCAATTTTACCCCATCTTGCGGTTATTTTCTTCTTCACAGGCACCTTCAATTATTTTTTTGTAGAAATGTTCGGGGGTTGCTAAATAAATAATGGTAAAACACTTTCATCCCTCTCCCCAAAGAAGTCGTGAAAAATGCCTCCCTCGTTTCGCTCACCAACCCCCTCAAAGCGACGATACATCATTCCACCCCCGCAAATTGATGCATCGCATTTTCCGTTCATTCAGAATCGCTCGTTCTTCGTTATTTATCAACTTTTGATCCAAACCGCGCTCAAGTTTGTTCTTGGGGGAGGTTTGAAGATTTCCAACCCCCTCGAGAAATTTGTGCACCCCCTATTTTCCATCTCACTGCAATAATACATTGTACTTGCCCCTGTAGAAAGAAAATGGCGTCAATACAATTGTAAACAAATCCCAAGTACAGAGCCCTCTCTGTAAGGGATGAAAATTAAGTAATTTTGATTTTGGTAATCGACCGTGAGGACTTTCATGACCGAGAAAAATCGACCCTTTCTGCTGGGGGGGGGGGGGGTGAAATTTGCAATTGGGGAATATTTCTGCGGCACAATAGTGGAGAAGCAAGGGAAGATTGAATCTCCGGGCAAGAAGGGTGGTTCCTCTGCCACCCTTATCAATAGGGGTGGGTGAGGGATGAAAGAGTCGTGGAGGAACAGTTTGATGGCTTTCCTTTGCTGGAATACTTTTCAGGGTTCCCTTTCAAGAAGGGTGAGCCGATACTCACCCTTATGCACATATATAGATCAGACTGGATATATACGTATATATAGGGGTGGTTTTGCCGAGAGGAGCCAATCGATGGCCTCGCAATCACCATCGACGATTTAATCAGAGGTATCATCGGGGTCAGGGGTTGGTGTCGCTGTAATCGCGGTCTCTGTGGTCCTCGCCACCCTCAACTTGGATGCTTCGCGTTTTCCACCCCTTTTTTTCCACCCCTTCACACATTTCACCCTCAAACCTAGATACAGACGTGGATGAGTCCCTCATACATGGACACAAACAAACACACACACATACACACAGATATATAAATCCGGATGCAATCCATCGGTGTTTCATCCCCCCTTCTTCGACCTCCCCTTGGGCCACGTTCGAGCACTTTAAATTGATGAAGTCGCGCGAAGAGGGACGCTTTCCCGTTTCACACCTCGCGCCTTGTGTAACACGCCACGTGAGCCATTCACTCATTCCCGACAATTTAATTAAGATAAGTTCTTTTGCCACTCCGACACACACACACACACACACACACACAACCAATCGAAAAAATTGCCCTCGCGCTGTATTTAATTAATTTGATTTAGCGACACGAAGAAAGTCAATCGTTCGATATTTTTTCGATTTTAATTAATTTACAAAGAACATTATTATATTTATACTCCCGTAGTAAAAAACTCCATTGAATCGCCAATGGCAACCAATGGTCCTCATACGACTCCATTGGACAATGAATGGGGACCCATTGAGATTTCCGCATTTTTCAATGGCGTATAGGAACGACCATTGATCAGTGAATGGATATCCATTGAAAAGTCACCATTGCTCAATGACGTCCATTGGACAGCAAATGCGGATGAACCGAATGATCACCATTACTCAATGATGCCCATTGGAAAGCAAATGCTGATGGCCCGAGCCATCAGCATTGCCCAATGGTGTCCATTGGAAGGCAAATGCTGATGAACGAAATGATCAGCTTTACCCAATGATGTCCATTGGGAAGTAAATGCGGATGAACTGAATGATCAGCATTACCCAAAGATGTCCATTAGAAACCGCGTCGCGTTAGTTCCGAGACTTGGCGTGAGATGTCGCAGGACGGCAACCCGCTGAACTCCCATGCGGATTATGCGAAGAGTATGCTTATCTAGACGAGTGTGAGCACGGAATATTAGCAGAAGTCGGTGTCCAAAAAATCCATGCAAGGAGTTCTTGCCGACTGATGCCCATGGGATAATCCCTATTCCGTTTGAAATGGGGAAGTCAATCCTCATTGGAAAATCCCTATTCGATTTCAAATGAGGAATTCAATGGCGAAAATGTCGTTGGGCAATTCAGCATTCATCTCCATTGGTTATTTTGGCAATGGGGAATGAATGGCGATTTTTCAATGGTGACGAATGGAGTTTTTTACTATATGAAAGAATCTCAATTGATTATCACCATTCATTCCCCATTGCCTACAAAAACCAATGGAGATGAATGCTGAATTGCCTATGGAGATTTTCTTCATTGAATCCCCATAGGATAATCCCCATTTCGGTTCAAATGAGGAAGTCAATCCTCATTGGAAAATCCTCATTCGATTTCAAATAGGGAATTCAATGGCGAAAATCCCCTTAGGCAATTCGGCATTCATCTCCGTTGGTTATTTTGGCAATGGGGAATGAATGGGGATTTTTCAATGGCGACGAATGGAGTTTTTTACTACGGGCTAATATTTGATATAAATATTAATTATTATTATTATGTTAAATATTATTTATTATGGTAAATATTGTATTTATTAATATATTATTATGTTTAATATATTTAAATATTAACCAAATAATTAATAGATATATTGATGTTCAATAAAATTTGATTAACCGATTAATTAATTAATTATAGTGATTTTCAATATACAGCAAAATTCGCGAGTCTTGGAAATATAAAGTCCATTAATGATACGAAGATAGTTGATTTTTTTTATATTTTTCCAATTTTAATTGATTTATAAAAAATATTATAATATTTTTGTAGTATTAATCGAATTTTGCAATATCGAATTCGTCTATTGAATATTAATGTTCAATAGAATTTAATTAATTGCTGAAATTGATTAATTTGATTTTCAATAAAATAATAATGTGCTTATTATGACACGAATAAAGTTAACCTTCTAATTTTTTTCGATTTTAATTAATTTACAAAGAACAACAAAATTTTTCTATAAATATTGTTACAATATTTATAGAATGCTGCAATATTAATAATATTAATTTCTATTAAAATATGAATAGATGTCGTCTATAAAATATTAATGTTTAATAACATTTAATTAATCGCTAAATTTAATTTACTTGATTCTTGATCAAATAAAAAAGTGCCTTAATGATACGAAGATAGTCAATTTTTTTAAACTTTTCTAATTTTAATTGATTTATAAAGAATATTGAAATATTTTTCATATATTATTCAAATTTTGCAATATTCGAAATATTAATTTCTATCAAATCATTCATAGAATCCGGCTATTAAATATTAATGGTCAATAGAATTTACTTAATTGCTGAATTTAATTAGATTCTCAATAAAATAAAAACATGCGTTAATGACACAAAGAAAGTTAATCTTCCAACAATTTTTTTATTTTAATTCATTTACAAAGATTACCGTGATATTTCTATCAATATTTTTGTAATATTAATCGAATTCTATTAAATATAAACCTCTTATAATTTGGCAAAATTTGACTTTGAAAATTTTATAGTTTTTTGAGGAGTGACAGGTCAAAAGTTCGGGCGAAGCTCGAGGTTGGAAAAAGTCAGTGGTTGAAAATGTTGCGAAAAATTCTGCGAATGTTGTATCGCAGGATTAAAGGAAAAAATGGCGTATCTCGAAATTTGCAGTAGGGGAAGATACGCCATTTTAGTTTGAATGACGTGATACGGATGTGTGGTATATTTATGAGAAAGCCAGGCGATAAGAGTCGAGAATTCTCCGGTGGAATGACGTCCGGAAAGCTTAGTCGTGAGCGGCTCAACGTTGAATATATATATATATATATATATATATATATATATATATATCTATATATGTGACTCTGAGAGAAAGACAGGAAAAGCTAAGCCTGGATATTCCCACAGCTCCCCGTTCGTTTACGCCAGAGCGATAATGGGCTTGAGATTGTTTCCTTTTATTCCCGGGGATATAATCATTTCTCCGCCGGAGCGCGAGGCAGAAAAAAAGGCCGAGGCGCTAGACAGAAATGGGTGAATGGCATGCCAGAAGCTTGAAAAAGTATATTCCATCTGTATACTTATATTTGAAGGATGAAAGATGCTGGAAAACGTCAGGAGATCGAGTGTGAAGGGGAGAAATGAGAAAATTATAAGCTGCGAAGGATGACGAGAGTAGAATATAACAACCCCTGTTTTAAGAGTAATTTGCGAAATGGTGAAATACTTTTCCCATGTTTTCTTCGTGCTTTCCTTCGAGCAGGAATTCAAAAGTTTGTTGTCCAAAAGGCGCATCAAGGGGTGGGGAAAAGGTGTCCAAATTTTTGTCCGTAGGTAAAATGAACCCCATATAGGTAAAATGATTTCTATATAGGTAAACTGATTCCCATATAGGTAAAATGATCCCTATATAGGTAAAATGATCCCCATATAGGTAAAATGATCCCTATATAGGTAAAATGATCCCCATATAGGTTAAATGATGCCCATGTAGGTAAAATGATCCCCATGTAGGTAAAATGATCCCCATATAGATAAAATGATCCCCATATAGGTAAAATGATCTCTATATAGGTAAACTGATTCCCATATAGGTAAAATGATCCCTATATAGGTAAAATGATCCCCATATAGGTAAAATGATCCCTATATAGGTAAAATGATCCCTATATAGGTTAAATGATGCCCACGTAGGTAAAATGATCCCCATATAGGTAAAATGGTCCCCATATAGATAAAATGATCCCCATATAGGTAAAATGATTCCCATACAGGTAAAATGATCCCCATATAGATAAAATGATCCCCGTATAGGTAAAATGATTCCCATGTAGGTAAAAAGATCCCCATATAGGTAAAATGATTCCCATATAGGTGAAATGGTCCCCATATAGGTAAAATGATTCCCGTATAGGCAAAATGATGCCCATATAGATAAAATGATGCCCATATAGGTAAAATGATTCCCATGTAGGTAAAATGATCCACATATAGGTAAAATGATCCCCATATAGGTAAAATGATCCCCACATAGATAAAATGATTCCCATATAGATAAAATGATCCCCATATAGATAAAATGATCCCCATAATGATAAAATGATCCTCATATAGGTAAAATGATCCCCATATAGGTAAAATGATTCCCATATAGGTGAAATGGTCCCCATATAGGTAAAATGATTCCCGTATAGGCAAAATGATCCCCATATAGGTAAAATGATTCCCATACAGGTAAAATGATTCCCGTATAGGCAAAATGATCCCCATATAGATAAAATGATCCCCATGTAGGTAAAATGATCCTCATATAGGTAAAACGATCCCCATATAGGTATAATGATCCCCATATAGGTAAAATGATCCCCATATAGGTAAAATGATCCCCATATAGGTAAAATGATCCCCATATAGGTAACATGATTTCCATATAGGTAAAATTATCCCCATATAGGTAAAATTATCCGCATATAGATAAAATTATCCCCTTATAGGTAAAGTTAAGTGCATTTTGGAGATGTTTAGGTTTTCGTTGTTTTTAGTATTTCGTTGCTATTGGCGCATACTTAGTTTCTCCAAAGTGAATGATTTTATGTCGATTTGATTCTGATTGATTTAGTGGATCTAATCTTAAGTAAATGAGTTGACTTCAATTCTTACCATTTAGTTGAGTTAATTTCAATTTTAACAAAAATGATGCCCGAATCATTTTACTCCGATGAATTTTAATTTATTGCTGATATTGTATATTCATATGTGACATTTGTTGTGCTTGAGTCAATTCTTAATTAATATATAATTTAATTAATTATTATAAAAATATAATTATATAATTAATTATAAAACTAATTCAATTAATATCAAATTAATGTTTAATTTTGGATAGTAAAATGAAATAAAAATATGTTTAATCACTTGAATTCAGTACTCGGTACTCAGGGATCATTTTACCCCACGGTGGATCATTTTATTCATACGTGTGTACAAAATGATCCTATTATTGAATTTTCATAGAATATCAAAAGCTTCAAAATTCAAAGCTCAAATATTTATTAAAATCGTAAAAATATTCATTAAATAACTTTAGTATCGCTGCATATTGATGGAAAAAATTAATCAATTGATAAATGTATTTTTTTTATTAATTTTGTCTATTTCAATTTGTTAGTTTTAGTTAAAAAATGTCGCTATGGAGATAATTAATAAATAAATAAATATAATATAATAGATAATAGAAAAAATAACTAATACACAAAATTGAGACATTTTTTCTTTTTTTTCCTATAGAACCATTTTTTTGTCCATAAGGATTATTTTGGTAATTAATAATCTGAAGTAAATGTAGTCAGGATTTTTTTGCAAAACAATTGGATATTAACTTAAAAATTCAAAAATATCCCTCTTTGAGAATATTTTCTATAAAATAAAATTAAAATAATAAACAAAAAATATTGCAAAAAATGTCACATTAATTTAACGAGCAACGAATGAGGGTCAACAATAATCATCTTAACCCTTTCTCTCATAATAATGAACGACATTGTGGGCAGAATCGTAATCAGTCCTCGATGAAAGCTCCCCACTGTTAACTTGGGTACTAATTCGTAATTAATCGTGAGGATCGTTAAGCGAGTTCGGTAAGCCCGTCGACATTGTATACATCGCTATACACGTATATATCTCTCATTTCCGACCTTTTGAGAGTGTCGCTCGGCATTGTATATATATACATATGAGTCATTCCATGTCAAATCGACCAAGCGTTGGAATCGACCCCTCTCAATTTCGATGAAATTTGGTCAGAAGTTTTCGTTTTTAATAAAACGAAGTTCTACCAAAGGGAAAAAATTAAAAATTTTTTTCAAAAGTTATGCAAAATTTAAAATTGGTTTTGAAAATTCAAAATTTTCCAAAATCATCATTTTTGAATTTTTTTTTGGAATATTTTTATTTTCGTAGCCCGAAGTATACTTTTTAAGAAAAATTTAGCACAATTTTTCGTAACTATAATAGTTTTCGAGATATTTAAAAAATGAACTTGAAAGATTTGAAAAATTGTGAAATTTTGCATAAGTTAACAAAAAAAATTAATTCTTTTCCTTTGTTTATTAAAAACGAAAACTTCTGACCAAATTTCATTAAAATTGAAAGGGGTCGATTCCAACTCTTGGTTGATTTGAGATGGGATGACCCATACACATCTGTAACGACTGGGAAGAAGCAGAAGGGCGAATGCTCGAGGGAGTCAACAAAAGGGTTCCTCCTCGGTCGAGGCTTTTCGTCTGTAAGGCTCAAAGTGCGAGCTAGGAATTTCCATCGAGATTTTAGCGCGAAACAAAGGCCGTTTTAGTCGTGAAAGACATTGAGACCGAGAAAGAGAGGAAATTGAGAGAGAGAGAGAGAGAGAGAGAGAGAGAGAGAGAGAGAGAGAGGGAGAGAGAGAGAGAGAGAGAGAGTGAGAGAGAGAGAGAGAGAGAGAGAGAGAGAGAGAGAGAGAGAGAGAGAGAGAGAGAGAGAGAGAGAGAGAGAGAGAGAGAGAGAGAGAGAGAGAGAGAGAGAGAGAGAGAGAGAGAGAGAGAGAGAAAGAGAGAGAGAGAGAGCGGAGAGAGCGGAGACTTTACGAAAGACGTCGAATGAAGAAGAAGGAAAAAGAAACAGCCGAAAAATTCTGGACGTTTTATCGCGTGGACGAGGGAAAGGAGGAGTCTGGCTTCGTTATCGAACTCTTGAAATTTTAATTTACACGAGGAAAACGAGGCGAGACCGTGACGATATAAAGTGAAAAGAGACAGCGCCGCTCAGACAGACTCTCGCTCATATAAACTCTATTGTATCTCCCTCTTTCCACCCCTTTATCTCTCTCTCTCTTTCTCTCTCTCTCTCTCTCTCTCTCTCTCTCTTCCTCTTCCAGTCTTGTTGGCGCAAGAGGCTGATGATTTCCACTGCGCCATTGTCAAGATTCTCCAACGGGAGTCCTTGAATCTTAAACCTATTTGAACTCTCTGTGAAAACCCTCTCATTTCTTTCCTCACATTCATTCCTCCTCAAGAAATAGAATAGAGAGAGATAGAAACAGAAGAGAAGAGCGAAATGCGATCTCTGAAAGATTTAACGGGTTATACGCAGTCAGGAGGCCAAAGCGATTTTTCAAGAATTTTTTCTGGATAGCCATTTTATTTTATGAACTTAAAAATTTATATACATATTTTTGTAACTTGAAACTTTATTTTGGAATTTTTCTTTTTAAAAAATAATTATTCTTGAAGCCGCTGTAGCCGATTTCCCGGAGGTCCTCTAAAAAAGGCGTTTTGCGGTGACCTCGATATCTCTGGATTGCATCATGGAAAATAAAAAAATAAAGAAGATTTCGTTAATGTAAGGTACAATCTAGTATTTAATCGAAGGTATAAGCAAAATATTAATTTTTAACAAAATGGCGGTTTCTCAAAAAATAATTTCGATTATTGATGAAAATTTTTGTCTCAAATTGTTCATAAAATGAAAAAAATTTGTCGGCACAAAAAAAATCTTCGTTTCATTACTGAAAAATATATTTACAAAGCTTGTGTAAAAATTTGAGGCTAATCGGTTGGGCCGTTTTTGAAAATCCTGACTGCGTAAGAAAATTTGGGAATTGAACAGTTTTTATGAAAAAATGGTGTAATTTTTTAAAAATAAATTGGGAATTAGATGTAACGCGTTAGAAAGCCAATATTTTGGTCTTCCTTGGCCGTTGAGTCTCTCGATAATCGAGGGGGGTTCGGCAACTCGAGAATGTGCCAACTTTGGCTGTGAAACTTGGCCAAGTTTGTGGATCATGCGAATTCCCATGATATATACAGGGCATTCCATACCAAGTCAACCTGAGTGTGACCCTCGATCTCGCTGATTTCGTTTACGATTTTTTATATGATTCTTCCAACTCAAAATAGCATTCAGAATTTTTTTCAGATTTTTAAAACCAAATTTGAGTACGGTATGATTTTTTGAACATTTTTTTCGAAAACCTCGAGGGCCGTAATTTGAAAATCTGAAAAAATTCTCAAAAATCCGGTGTCAAAAATGAAAATTTTTGACCCAAAATTCATGATGTCCAGGATTTCCGCTTCCACCTCGATTTTAGGTTTTTATGAAGAAAATGTAAAAAAAAAATAAATGCAGAAACTGATCTACCGTGGAAAGTGGCCTGCAAATTTTATAATGAATTTTGGGTCAACAATTTTCATTTTTGACACCGGATTTTGGAGAAATTTTTCAGATTTATAAATTACGTCCCTCGAGGTTTTCGAAAAAAATGTTCAAAAAATCATAACGTACTCAAATTTGTTTTTAAAAAACAGAAAAAAATTCTGAATGCTATTTTGAGTTGGAAGAATCATATAAAAAATCGTAAATGAAATTAGCTAGGTCGAGGGTCACACTCAGGTCGACTTGCCATTGAATGCCCCATATATATATTATCTAACGTTATATTCATTTCTCTCTTGAGCATAAATGCAGTGAGCAACTTTGTAGCCTCAAAGGACTCATCGAATATTTCCTAATATATACTGAGTGCGTGGGCAATATATTTAGCGTGATTTATTATTTATTAAGGGAATCCCTTGGCCCTTCTCTGAAAACTTGAAATCACACGATCGCCAATGACGATAAATGAGAGGGTGGCAAAATAAAAATGCTTGCGACAACAATTTTTGAAATTAATAATAATAATAATAATAATAATAATAACAATAATAGTGTCCAAATCGTGCTCACGTGCGAAGGTTTTTTTTTTAATTTTAGGAAACCAAATTTAAATGAAAAAAAAAAAATATTCCAGATGTTTCTTTAAAGGTGAAATTAATTTCTGAAAAAAAAGTAATTATTTATTTTATAATTTTTATTAAAAAATATCAATAAATTTTTGAAATAATTTCTAATTTTTTATAAATGTATATTTATAATTGATACATAAATTAGTATACTAAAAATTGGCCACAACATTTTTTTAAAGTCTCCGACAATTTAACGAAGGCGAGGGCTTGATTTGACAAGATTTTTGAAAAAAAAAAAATGTTTTAAATGGAAAGTCTACTTCATTGTAAATTGGAAAGGAACGTCCTAGAGCTTGAAAAGCAGAATTTCGAAAATGCAAAAGTTAATGAAATTTCAGTGAAAAGCTCCGATGTCATTTCCCACAATGGACGAAGGTTCGCTGTGAAAACTGGAACCTTTCTTCGTTGGTGATAAAATCTGATCGAGTCATCTGCTCGAATGCGCTGAGACAGAGCTTGAAGGGGAAAAAACCTGAGAACGATTCAAACGGACAAAACCCGATTTCGATCGGACTTACAAAAATCTTGGCGAAAGAGCTTTTTCCCCACTTGGCGAAGGATAGAGTTTGTTTTTGCACTTTCTCTTCGATCCCTCATTATTTATTTCAATCTGTGACCCAATAAGACCAAAAAATCGATTAAAATGGAAAAATGGCAAAAAAAAAAAATTACCTAATTATGAAAAAGGCCCTAGGGGTGAATAAGGATGGTGAATCTGCCCCCGAAAGGTTTTTCAATGATACGTGAAGCATAAGTAGGTACTTATAAAATAATAAGATCCTGAAAGTTTCAGATCCCTAACTCAATTGGTTATTGAGATAAAGTGAAATCTATGTAAAAAGCAGAAAAAAAAAATTTCTCAGGATTGACCAAACCGATTGATCTAAATTTTTTATATGTTTTGGGGGCTGGAAATAGCTCCGAGAAAAAAAATTAAGAGCTATATAGCTCTATAAAATCTTTGAAAAAAAAATTATTTTTCTGTCATTTTCAATTTTTAACCGTGATACAATTTTGGTACAATTATGAAACAATTTTTTTTTTCAAACCTTCTATATTTCATTACAACACTATGAATTTTTTAAAATTTAAAAAACAGTACGCCGTAGTAGAAAAAAATAAAAACCACTTTTTGGCTCAAATAATGAATTTATTTATATGTTTTGAGGTTTAATTTTTGGTATTTTAACGCACATTTATAGAATTTATATTTATGAAAAATAATATTTACAAAAAGTGTTTTTCATTTTTTTCTCCTATGGCGTACCGTTTTTTAAATTTTTAAGAATTCACAGTGTTATAGTGAAATATAGAAGGTTTGAAAAAAAATTTGTTTCATAATTGTGCCAAAATTGTATCACGGTTAAAAATTAAAAATGAAAGAAAATTTTTTTTTTTCAAAGATTTTATAGAGCTATATAGCTCTCAATTTTTTTACTTGGAGCTATTATCAACCCCCAAAACATATACAAAATTTAGATCGATCGGTTTGGTCAATCCTGAGAACATTTTTTTTCTGTTTTTTACATATTTCAGTTTTTCTCAATAACCAATTGAGATAGGGATCTGAAACTTTCAGGATCTTATTATTTTATTAGTACCTACTTATGCTCAAAGTATCATTAAAAAACGTTTCGGGGGCAGATTCACCATGCTTATACCCCTAGGGCCTTTGTTCGTAAAATATATTTAGATTTGCATCTAAATAAAAAAATTTCCCTTTTAAATTTTGTTTACAATGTAAAGAGCCAAAAACTTATTACACGATTTCTCAAGAGTTTATCGGATGATTTTTATTTAAAAAAAAATGCCACAAATATTAAATATTGAAACGTGCAATAACTATGAAAAATTTGACCGCGAAATAGTTTGGACCTTCATTTTAATTGAAAATTAAAAATTGCAATTTTGCAATGTAAAAAGGAGCAGATAAATTGTTACATCATTCATTGAGGGTTATTCTGAGGACGTTTATTCGAAAAATAAATAAATTAAATAATTTAAAAATTTAATAATAATCGTAAATGATTATTTAAATCGAAAATAGAAAATCCTTCCATTTTAATTCATTCTACAATGTAAAAGAGAGGAAAAAATTATTACATTATTTCTTGAGGATTATTCTCGTGAATTTAATTTAATAAAATGTTGAAAGAATTCAAATATTCGCTTGTGGGTGGTCTTCAGAGTGAATTCTGCATTTTTTTGCAATGTAAAAGAGAGCAGATAAATTGTTACATCATTCATTGAGGGTTATTCCGAGGACTTTTATTTAAAAAAAGATTGCCCAAATTTTAAATATCAAAAAATACAATAATTAAATAATAAATAAATTAAATAATTTAAGAAATTTAATAATAATAGTAAATAATTATTTAAATCGAAAATAGAAAATCCTTCCATTTTTAATTCATTCTACAATGTTAAAGAGAGGAAAAAAATTATTACATTATTTCTTGAGGATTATTCTCGTGAATTTAATTTAATAAAATGTTGAAAGAATTCAAATATTCGCTTGTGGGTGGTCTTCAGAGTGAATCCTGCATTTTTTTGCAATGTAAAAGAGAGCAGATAAATTGTTACATCATTCATTGAGGGTTATTCTGAGGACTTTTATTTAAAAAAAGATTGCCCAAATTTTAAATATCAAAAAATACAATCATTAAATAATAAATCAATTAAATAATTTAAGAAATTTAATAATAATAGTAAATAATTATTTAAATCGAAAATAGAAAATCCTTCCATTTTTAATTCATTCTACAATGTTAAAGAGAGGAAAAAAATTATTACATCATTTCTTGAGGATTATTCTCGTGAATTTAATTTAATAAAATGTTGAAAGAATTCAAATATTCGCTTGTGGGTGGTCTTCAGAGTGAATCCTGCATTTTTTTGCAATGTAAAAGAGAGCAGATAAATTGTTACATCATTCATTGAGGGTTATTCTGAGGACTTTTATTTAAAAAAAGATTGCCCAAATTTTAAATATCAAAAAATACAATCATTAAATAATAAATCAATTAAATAATTTAAGAAATTTAATAATAATAGTAAATAATTATTTAAATCGAAAATAGAAAATCCTTCCATTTTTAATTCATTCTACAATGTTAAAGAGAGGAAAAAAATTATTACATTATTTCTTGAGGATTATTCTCGTGAATTTAATTTAATAAAATGTTGAAAGAATTCAAATATTCGCTTGTGGGTGGTCTTCAGAGTGAATCCTGCATTTTTTTGCAATGTAAAAGAGAGCAGATAAATTGTTACATCATTCATTGAGGGTTATTCCGAGGACTTTTATTTAAAAAAAGATTGCCCAAATTTTAAATATCAAAAAATACAATAATTAAATAATAAATTGATTAAATAATTTAAGAACTTTAATAATAATACTAAATAATTATTTAAATCGAAGATAGAAAATCCTTCCATTTTTAATTCATTCTACAATGTTAAAGAGATGAAAAAAATTATTACATTATTTCTTGAGGATTATTCTCGTGAATTTAATTTAATAAAATGTTGAAAGAATTCAAATATTCGCTTGTGGGTGGTCTTCAGAGTGAATCCTGCATTTTTTTGCAATGTAAAAGAGAGCAGATAAATTGTTACATCATTCATTGAGGGTTATTCCGAGGACTTTTATTCAAAAAAAGATTGCCCAAATTTTAAATATCAAAAAATACAATAATTAAATAATAAATTAATTAAATAATTTAAGAACTTTAATAATAATACTAAATAATTATTTAAATCGAAGATAGAAAATCCTTCCATTTTTAATTCATTCTACAATGTTAAAGAGATGAAAAAAATTATTACATTATTTCTTGAGGATTATTCTCGTGAATTTAATTTCATAAAATGTCGAAAGAATTCAAATATTCACATGTGAGTGGTCTTCAGAGTGAATCCTGCATTTTTTTGCAATGTAAAAGAGAGCAGATAAATTGTTACATCATTCATTGAGGGTTATTCCGAGGACTTTTATTTAAAAAAAGATTGCCCAAATTTTAAATATCAAAAAATACAATAATTAAATAATAAATCAATTAAATAATTTAAGAAATTTAATAATAATAGTAAATAATTATTTAAATCGAAAATAGAAAATCCTTCCATTTTTAATTCATTCTACAATGTTAAAGAGAGGAAAAAAATTATTACATCATTTCTTGAGGATTATTCTCGTGAATTTAATTTAATAAAATGTTGAAAGAATTCAAATATTCGCTTGTGGGTGGTCTTCAGAGTGAATCCTGCATTTTTGGATTTTTTTTTCTCTCTGGGTCTGCGACAGTGAGAGAGAGAGAGAGAGTAGAGGCGAGAGGGTAAAGTCAGCCTGGATGGCGTCGTTTCCGTTCCGTCTGACTTGGAATTAAAAGTGACTGTTTCCACTGGGTAAAGGCTAAGAGACAGTGCGAGAGAGAGAGAGAGAGAGAGAAAGGTTGGGGGATGGCAAGAATTTAGGGGTTGCACTCTCGCACCCAGAGGCTCCGGGCACATAATAGTCTTGACGTCCGGCTCGTGTTTCCCTTCACCTCGTCAAGTGCAGCACGTACCGGGCAGCATGTACATTAGACAAACGTGATATGCACTCTGTTCTCTCCGCATATACGTCTATGTAGAATGAGCTTAAGCTTCGTGTCAGCTTTCCCGACAAGTTTCATTAAAATCCCCGGAAAAAACCCGCCTTAACGATATTGAATTCATTTTCCACCCTGAAAATAATCCCTTATCAACCAAATACGACTATTTCGAAATTTACAAGGCAATTTCATTATAATTAAAACGAATCTAGAGAGGGAAGAAAATAAAATTATCTCCTTTGGAAAGCCAAAAAAGACCGCAAATTTTTAAGATTTTTTTTCTTAGCGATTTCGATTCTTTGAATAATTTATAGAATAAATGTCTTGTCCCATGGCCGACAGTTAATCTCAGAATTGGCATGTCTGAAACGGAAAACTGAAAAAGCATTTTAAAGAGGAAGGTTTCTTACACAACAATTCACCACCGTTAATGAAAAATCGAAGCAAAAAAAATGGCGGATGTTTGAAATAAATTGTGAAAAATTAAATTTTTATTTTCATTTCAAACAGCCGCCATTTTTTTTTCTTTAATCGATTTTTCATTAAAGGTGGTTCATTGTTGTGTAAGAAACCTTCCTCTTCAAAATTCTTCTTTAGTTTTTTGTTGCGGTATTGACAATCCTGAGATTAACAGTCGAAAAGACATTTTGCTTCTATAAATTATTCAATGACACGAAATAAAAAATAAATTTTTCTTTTGTACTTTCGAAGGATGAAACAATGTTGTAATAACAGTTTCATAGTCATACCTGATAAAAGAACCGAGAAAAAAAATCTTAAAAACTTGCTTTATTTTTGGTATTTATTTATTTTGCTTTATTTAGTACCTTAAAATAAAAATAAATCTATAGAGAGAAGAAAATAAAATTCTTAACCTCCAGAATTTAACGTAACTGTTACAACCCAAAAATTATTTATTTACGTCAAATACATTTTTAAAAATTATTTATATATTGCCTTGATAAATAACTTATTTGGCTGATATTTAATAATTTTATTGAATTGAAAAAAAATTATTTTCATGAAATTAATCATTTTACTCGTTGTACTCGATAAAAATGGTGATCTTTCCTATCAAAATCTTTGGAATAATTCAAATTTTCATTTCTCAAATTATTTTTCTCTTTTATTTTAATTTTTGTATTCATTGAAAAGAATTTTTTACAAGAAAATTTAATTCACTTGGAAAATGTGCATTTTTTTTCCACTAATTATTTCTTAACTCTTTGTGAAAATTGTCTAGTTTTTTAATATATTTTTTTTCCATTAGAAAATTCGGCAAATAATTTTTGTATTTAATTTATTTATTTTGAAAATTATCGTGAACTCTTAAATTCGATATTTTAATAAATTAATCTGTATTAAAAAAGTTTTGGTGCAGTAAAATAATGAAAAATATTCAGAATATTTGCAATCTTTGTACATTATTTTTCACATTTTTTGGCACTAATTCAATTAAATTTCTCTTCTATAAAAAGGTCAATAAATCTGTATTTTTTGCAAGAATCGCTGCATCAGATATTTTTATATTCATAACATATAATATATGTATAATAATGCAATAATATAAAATATAATATAATAAAATATAACTCAATATATCTTATAAATTTAAATTTAATTAATTGAATCGATTATAAATTAAATTGAAAGAAAAATTTCGAGGTAATAAAATCGCGTTAGTCGAAATCACCTCCGTAAATTTTCCACCCCTTTTCGAATTAAAGTCCATCTGGCTTTTCTCTTAAAAAACATGGCGTCGAGGGTAATTCCTGCATTATGTGAGATCAATTGCCTGAAGAACAAAAGATCGCAATTCCTCTTGCTTCACGTCCTAAAATAATACAGAGTTTCGCCCTTTTTCCTGTTAACGATTGAACGACACGTATCTATAGATTTAGAGTCTGAGCGCTGTAACTCTGGCCGTGGTCTATTGGCTCGAATCCAAAGTAAAAAAGGAGGGACGAAAAAAAAGGGGACTATCTCGTGGGAGGGCAGAAAACGTCTGTGTTACAAGATGAATTTCGTACAAACAACCTCTGGGGCATTCCCAATTTCACAAGCTTGTACACGATCGTGGCCAGTGAGATCGTTTCGCAGCGATAAACGATAATCTTCGCATTTTCCACCCCCTTAAATCCGCCACCCTCTCTCGCCCGACATCCCTTGGCAATATTCGTCGAAAATAAATATAGATCCATCAACGTCGGGAATTTCATATTTTTTCCAAGCCAAAGATGGCGACCAACGATAATCCATTGTAAAATCAACCGGAAGTGGCTCAAAGAAGTGCTTAAAAACGCAGTGAGAGAAAAAGTTACTGAATTTGAGAACATGAATTTATTTATTAAATGAAAGTATTAATTCGATTATTTATTTGTTGAACCAAGAAAATCACTCTTCATTTAAAAAAATATTTTCACGAATCTATAGCTCGATTATATTAAACTCTTATTTAATAGTAACAATTAAATGCATGAAAGATTTGATTAAATTTGTATTCATTGGATTAATTACATTGATTGCATCATAAACATGAGATTATTTGAATCTGAAAAACGAATTCCATACAAAATTATTTTTTTCGAAAAAATTATTTTCTTGCAACAAAGTCATTATTATTTTACTTCAAAAAATATTTTTATTTAAATAGATTTGATTGAATTTGTATTCATTAGATTAATTACATTTATCGCATCATAAACATTAGATTATTAGAATGATGGTTATTTTAATCTAAAAAACGACTTCAATACGAAATTATTTTTTTTTAAGAAAATTATTTATGACATCATAAACATGAGATTATTTGGATCTAAAAAACGACTTCAATACGAAATTATTTTTTTCGAACAAAATTATTTCTTTGCAATAAATTCATCATTATTTTACTTCTAAAAATATCTTTATTTAAATAGATTTTAATAAATTTGCATTCATTGGTTTAATTAGATTTATTGCATCATAAACATGAGATTATTTGAATCTGAAAAACGACATCAATATTAAATTATTTTTTTCGAACAAAATTATTTCTTTGCAATAAATGCATCATTATTTCACTTCTAAAAATATTTCTGTAGTATTTTCAATATTTAATACATATAAAATTGATTGTAATTTTTTTAAAAGAAGCTGTAGTAAAATAAATAACACATTATTTTATTCCAATAGAATATTTGTTTGGAATGATGAAATTTTTATTTCCTTCAAGCAAAGAACTATCATTTCTATAGTATACTTTAATAGTATACATAAGTTGTTGAAAATTATAAAACTGGTTTTTTTAATGTTTTCTAATATTCGAATCTTCATAACTCCTAACTTTTTTCAAGTGCATAGTAGTTGTCGATAGCGTAATAGGTAACGTGTTAGCTAGTTAGGTAGGATAGGTATGATGGTAGGTAGGATCGAGGGTTCGAATCTTGGTCGGACAGAGAAATTCGATCGGAGAATTGGCACAGATTTGTCTTTTTTTTCTATTTATCTCTTTTTGGGGTCACTAAACTATGCATATTAAATTATTTGGCAAGGTCTATATTTTTTTTATGAAACGTTTAGCAACAATTAATAAGCACGCATTCGATTGAATCAATCATTTTTCCTGTTGATTGGACTAATTAATTTGTTGATTTAACAAATTTTTTTTCCCAGTGCTTCCTGTATTAAAAAACATGCATGTTTTGAATGATAAAATGTGTTCTTGATTCAAACAACATATTACGTATAATTGATAACACATTGTTAGATTCAAGTAAATTCGTTTATTGAAACAGAAATTTATGGAATCGACTGAAAAAAATGAACCAAGTAAATATATAAGGGAACCAATCTAATATGTTTTCGCAAATAATGAAAAAAATGATTTTTTGCCTTTAAAACTTTATTTCATTGGTTCTAGTAATTTTTCCTCTCAGTGCGGGAATTTTTGTCGGGAATTTCATATTTTTTCCAATCCAAAGATGGCGACCAACGATAATCCATTGTAAAATCAACCGGAAGTGCCTCGAAGAAGTGTCTAAAAACGAAAAATTTCCAGTGCAAACATCGTGACACTTTTTCCATTCCCCAGTAATTCAATAGGGGTGCAAAAATCGAGAAGAAGGAAAAAAACATCCCCCTCTCTCTTTGCTTTTTGTCACCGGCAAAACGACTCGCACACGCGGGGGAGGGAGACCGGAAGTGAGCCCGCATTCGTTCGGTAGACTCATTAATTCTTGGTGAAGAAAAAAAAAATAATAGAAAAAGAAATTCACGAGCTCGTGGCCGTTTCACACTGCTTTTTCTCCTATTTCCCGAACCAACCCCCCCGCGGGTCATTCCTCTTTCTACTTCCCCCGTCGAGTATGTTTTATTTCGAAACGGCGGAGATCAGCATTGTTACCGGAAGTACTTTACACTACCTTCTCTATCCTACCTAATGCTTTTTTTTTCTCCCATCGTTTTTTTTTCTCATTTCGTCCATCCCTCTCTCTCGCACCCGCTCGTTGAACTTTTCGCGCTTCTTACTTTTTGTTTTCTCGCAGTGTTGGCTCTCACTTCCTTTTTTCTCTTCGTTACACCCTCTCGCATTCACTTTGGCAAGTTTCTCTCCATCTCTCGAGGGCTCTTCCTACATTGTTATATATATTTTTCCCAGAGAGAGAGAGAGAGAGAGAAGGGGTTGTAGGGGGTTGCAAGGGGTTGAAGACGAATGATGATGGTTTGGTGAATGTCGAAGCGCACTTTATCCCAGGATTTTTCATCCCCCAACAATATGGAACCGAATATCGTCCAAAAAACTGCAAAACCAACATGGCCGACGGAAACCCCAATCTAAGGGTGGCAAATCAAGAGTCGATAAAGTTTTCCCTGCTAATCTGTTTCTTCCAGAATTTTCGATGATATTTCCATCCCTTGTGCCGGGAACATCCCTTCGGAAGGGTCAAAGGACCCTCTTGCCGAAATTATCACTATCTTGCGCTTACTCTTTTTTTCCCTCCTCAACAACCCCCTCTGCGGTCGTTTTCGACATTTCAACCCCTCAGTCGCCAAACGACTGACTGGTATCTACTTTTGCCAGTGCTGCGCCCTCATCTCGCACGCGAGAATTGAAGGGGTTAAGTGAGAAACGCGGGGGTGAGAAAAAAGGGGGTTGAAAGTGGAGAGAAAAGCCGCCTCGGGGCACACGCGATTCTCACATTTTTTACGATCCTTCACGATGCCACCACCAGCCCAGTTGGAGAGCTACTAACATATATATATATATATATATATATATATATGTGTATATATATAATGCCACCTTGAACGAACGAGCAAAACTTTACAAAGTCCGGATAGAGGGGTGCACAATGCTGTTGGTAGTATATAGTATATTGTATATATGTATATATTATAGGGGATGGTGGGGGAAAATGGACACTGGAGGCAAAATGGACAGCATCCTAAACTGAAAAAAATGGAATTTAAAAAAAATTACAAAATGAGGAATACGTCAGCGGGGTTTGTTACACCCAAATAAACTCAACCCCACAAAATCAGATCTAGATTTGATATTTCCATCACAATTTCCGGTGAAGAGTTGGAAAAAAAAAAAATGTCATTATCATTGCATGGCAAAAAAACCACCCCCAACATATTCCAATGATATTGTGGTTAATCCACTTTAAGGCCGTGTTCTAGTGTAGAAAGCCAAAATTTAGTGATTTTTCAACATGCTATGAAAAAAAAACTAAACATGTTTTTGCATTCATTTTTTTACCACACATTTATTTATTCTTCAAAATTCTACAAAAAAATTGGCAAAAAAAAAATCCAATATCTTGACAGATACCGGCTGATGAAGTGGGGGTGGGAAAAAAATGTCGGTTATTTCCACCTCACTAATTACTGCTATAACTCCGTTATTGCAGTTCTAAATGTCATTTGGAGAGTACATTTTTGAGGCATCAACCACTGAAAATATGCAAAAAAAAATCGATTTTTTCAAAATTCTACACTAGAACACGGCCTTAATCCGAGGACCAAAGCTTTTAAGGTACAGAAGGTAAAATGGACGCCATAAAAAATAATTTAAAAAAGAACCCTGAATGAGGGAATCATTATTATTATTAGCGTTGATAGACCTAAACAAAATCAGCCTCGCAAAATCAGATCTAGATTCGATATTTTCATGATAATTTCCTATACAGAGTTGGAATAAAAAAAAAAAATTATCAATCTCATCGCATTAAAAGAAAATCACCCCTAACATACTCTAATAACTCACTTTAGCTAACTTGTGGTTAACTCACTTCAACTAGAATACTTAGATGGATGATCCGAGAGCCTGAGCAAAATAAAGTCTCTGGGGCAAAATGGCCGACCCTATAATCGCGAAAAAAATATAAGATAATGCAACTTCGACTAAAATTGAATTTCGCCAAAAATATAATTGCATAAGTACGCTATAAAAATGTAATCAATAAAAACGACAGTTTTAGATGAGGAACGAGTTTACACTTCTTATCGCGTAGCTTCTTAAGGGGTCCATTTTGCCTCCTAATACTATATATATATATAGAGATATTCTTGTACTAGCCCTTAAAGTACGTTCGTTGTTCGGACGTTCGCCACTCTCTATCTTTCTCTCTCATTTTCCTCCGCTCTATAACAAACCTGCGCTATGTACCATTGCGAGGAAGTTTCCACTTGTCGGACGATCCTTTTTATTTCCGGTACATCCACACTGTTCACTGTACCGTACAAAGTAGTAAAGCAGAATACTATATCCTTCTGCAGGACGTTCCACAATGCGCCCTTTTTTATTACTCATTAGACCGTGCGGAAAAAAATCGAAATTTTTTTTTTCGGTTGCCTACACCAAAAAAAGGTGAATTAAGGTAAAAAATGAAGAACCCCCGAAGAAGAGCTGAAAAAAAAAATTTTTCGAACGGCGCATTGCATTTGAATATTTTCCAT
The DNA here is from genome assembly GCA_946863875.1 of Alloplasta piceator. Classification (NCBI taxonomy): domain Eukaryota; kingdom Metazoa; phylum Arthropoda; class Insecta; order Hymenoptera; family Ichneumonidae; genus Alloplasta; species Alloplasta piceator. Next base: position 4,512,695 of record OX333073.1, read on the forward strand.
AAGAATAACACAGGAAAATTCTGACGATGATTTTGCACTATGCCCAATAAACAGCGATACCACTTGAACGGTTGTTCCAAGCTAATTGTTCGTAAGGACTTTTTTTGTAGGGGAATTTAATTCTCTATCAGAATATCGTAATGACTTTTTTGTGAGATTTTTTTCTTAAGAGTTCTACTACGACGTTCAGAAGTGCCAATATTTTCCTGTGTTATTCCCATGTACGTTTCGCAGACAGGCTTGGCATTGGCACTGTACTGATGCCAGAACTGCCAATACCGGCAGACTACCAAGGGCCAACCCTTACCCAAGTCAAAATAAATGCTGGGACAACTCTGGTTTGTTAACACCTGTCCAAGTTATGGTGCCAGGAATCGGCCCGACATTGTTTATGGGTATTGGCTCAGAAGAAGTGTCCAATTTTGGGCCAGATATTATTGCCAGTCCTGAGACAAACCCTTAATCAATACTTTGCCAGTACATGCCCATACATAGACCGGAAAATTGGCTTAGTCTTGGCGCAGTCCCATGCAGAAATTTCGATAGGGACACCCTACGTCCCATCAAATCCCTGTCGGGATTCGGCATGGACTCCCCAAAACGGGCGTCCCTATGGGGATCCCTATCGGGATTTGCTATAGATTCCCCAAAACGGGCGTCCCTATGGGGGTCTCTATCTAGGATTTACTATGGATTCCCCAAAACGGGCGTCCCTATGGGCGTTCTTATTAGGATTTGTTATGGATTCCCGAATACGGGCGTCCCTATGGGCGCTCCTATCGGGATTTGCTGTGGATTCCCCAAATCGGGACTCCCTATTAAAATCCAGGTTGCATCGCCATATGGCGTCACTCCCATTTACCATGTCCCCATAAGATTCCTATGTGGATCGAGTATGACGGTCGTAGGTCTGGATCATATAGATGGCGTACTCGTGAGCCGTGCGGGATTTAGTATTATTACCTGTGCGATGCCAGTGAGGTTATGTCGTGTGTTTATTTTGTGCTTTCAATATATTTGGTGATCTGATTCTATTATTGATGAACAACGAAATGAATGAGCGTGAGAAAACTCGCATTCGCGTACAACGATGTCGGAAAATACGTCGGGAAATTAATCTCGAACTGCAACGCCATGCCGAAGCACGTGCTTCAATTCCAGGTTAGGAACAATACAAGTTTTCCACCGTTTTGATAACGATTATAATAGTTAATAAATATTTATTATTCATTAAAAATAAATACTTGAGATTGGGAGCTTTGTAAAACCTTTCACAGACTTTAACAAAATAAAAAAATTAATATAAATTCTAATAAAAATTGATTCGGTTCGGTATCCCTACAGGATCCCGGTTGGGTATCCCTACAGGATCCCGTTTGCGTATCCCCATTCGAATCTAATGGGCGGATGTTACAATCACGATTGGAATCCAATCTGACGTCGCATTAGATCCCGATGGGGAGGCTGGGATGCGCGCCAGAATCCCACCGGATCCCTATCGAAATTTCTGCATGGGGTACTGTAGCTGCTGATACCCGCAAACTGTCCTGAGCCAGTACTGATACAAGTCAAAATCAATATTGGGACAATCTCGGTTTGTTAACACCGGTCCAACTTATGTTGCCGTGAATCGGCTTTCCATTGTTTACAAGTGTTGGCTCAGAACAAGTACCCAGTTTTTGGCCAGACATTATTGTCAGTTCTGAGACAAGCTATAAATCAATACTTTGCCGGTACATTCCATACATGGACTGGAAACTCGACTCAGCTTAGTGAGATAGGTAAAATGCCTATAGTAATCTACACAGGTAGTCACCAGGCCCGAATAAAGTTTCATCTCGACCTTTCGGGTCGAGAATCGAGAGAATGTCTAATTTTCACCGATCACGCGCTTCAGGATATACCCTCCACGCGGAGTATTCGCTTGCGCGAACGCCAGCTCCGCGCTCGCCATCTATCGGCCGAGTGGAGAACTAATAATGACTGGCAATAATGTCTGGCCCAAAACTGGGTACTTGTTCTAAGTCAATACTTGTGAACAGTAATGAGCCGATTCACGGCACCATAATTTGGGCCAGTGTTAACAAACCGACATTGTCCCAATATTGATTTTGAATTGTATAAGTATTAGCTCTCGACAGTTTGCTGCTCTCTCGCTTCCAGGGCGTCCCCAGTGATGAGCTGACTGTCGGGTGTATATCGAGATAGTCGGTATGCCAATAATAAAATATACATCAGCCCAATACACGCCCAGCATTCGGACAACTCATGATATCGTATTGGCAATGCGCGATCGACACACAAAACGCAAATATCACCCCACTGTATGCCCAGTCCTGAGTCAACTTTTGGGCTCATGCAGAATTAATTTGCACTTGTGTGTTCCGTTGAAAGTCAGCCCAACACATAACCAATACTGAGATGATTGTCGGGTGTCTCACGAAATAATCTACAACTAGTATAAAATATAACATTGGCCCAATATATCGCCAATACCGAACCGACTCTCGGCTAAGATCCATTTGTCTTTACCTTTCAGTACTAGTCATCAGCATTTGCCCAGTAGTGGTGACATAATTCATCTGTATTGTGCCAGTACTACCAAACGACATTTGGCCAAATACATCGCCAATACCGAACTGACTCTCGGCTAAGACCCATTTATCTTTACCTGTCAGTACTAGCCATCAGCGTTCGCCCAGTAGTGGTGACATAATTCATCTGTATTGTGCCAGTACTACCAAACGACATTTGGCAGCCGAGATTGTGTCAATTTTGTGCCGTATCGGTAGGTCTGGCAGCACTCCGGCATACGTACATGGGTTCTTATGGAAAATATTCAAATGCAATGCGCCGTTCGAAATAATTTTTTTTTGAGCTCTCCTTCGGGGATTCTTCATTTTTCACCTTAATTCACTTTTTTTTGGTGGATGCAACCGAAAAAAAAAAATATTGATTTTTCTCCGCACAGTCTAGGCTTCATATAAAACGGGAATTTTCTCAATTAGCGATTGAATCGTAAAAAGATCGCCACTATCAGTTCTAAGTCTCGGGCATTGGCCCCTATTTTTTGGGACTTGAAACTTTGCGGGATGATTGATATACACTCCCGCTCAAAAGTTTGGAAACACCAGTCAAAATTTCTTGCCGCATTAGAAGTTGCATAACTCCGCAAAAAAAAAAGATAATCGAATTTTAAAAAAGCGTTTTGACGGGAAGAAATTTAGCTTCATTTTCCTTATTTAAAAAAATATTTTTTATGATTTTTTTTTATCCCGTACGCATTTTTGTACGTGACCGTTTTTCGGCCTTCGACCATCGCGAATTGGGCGCATAACTTGAAGACATTTTTTTTGTTTTTTTTTTTTATCTACAGTACATTCGAAAGGTGCTCCATTTTTGTCTCATAAAAAATTTCGTACGATTTTTTCTCGCAAAGTTATTTGACTTTTGGCTAAAAAAGGCAAATTTTTAAAGATGCAATGTAACTCAAAAACGATGGAGTTTAAGAGAAAATGTCAGGTACGAAAAAAGTAGCGAACATATTCAAGAAATCGCCTGGAATTATTTCAGAATTTTTCTACTAATTTTTTTTTTTTACTGGGCTCGCGCGAAATTCTGAAATCTGAAAAAAATTCAGCAACATTTGGGATGCTATAAACAACAATGATCAATAATAATTATTGATCATTGTTCATCATTGCTTCATAAATTGTTTAAATAATTGTTCAAACAATTTTTCAATGACCTTTGGGCAATATTATTATTGATAATTATTTTTTATGGCATGCCAAATGTTGCTGAATTTGTTCAGATTTTTATTATATGACGAAGTACGGAAATTTCAATCATTTACAATTTTTCGTTGGGACGTTATCAGCTGTTTCGAGCGAAAATAGTAAAAAAAAAAAATTACATAGGAAAATTCTGAAATAATTCCAGGGAATTCCGTGTATACGTACGCTACTTTTTTCCTACTTGACATTTTCTCTTAAACTCTATAGTTTTTGAGTTACATTGCATTTTTCGAAATTTGTTTTTTTTTTTTAACCAAAAGCAAAATAACTTTGCGAGAAAAAATCGTACGAAAATTTTTAAAAAACAAAAATTGAGTGTCCGTAAACTTTTTCCAAATTTACCGCAGATAAAAAATACAAAAAAACATGCCCTCAAGTTATGCGCCCACTTCGCGATGGTCGAAAAAAGTCAAAAACGGTCATGCACAAAAATGTGTGATCGAAAAAATATCATAAAAAATATTTACAAAAAAAGCATAATAAAGCTGAATTCCTTTCCGTCAAAACGCTTTTTTAAAAATTCGATTATCTCTTTCCTCAAAAATGAATTGAAAGCCAGCTCAATAATAAATCCAACCCAAATGGGCAAATATTGAAAGGAACTTTCTCAATGAACTATGGAAAATTCGGAAAAGCTTGTATTTTCAATGATTTCTCAATTACCGGAAATTTCAATGACGTTTTTTCGCTGGATTAATTACGATTGTGCGGGAGATTGGCTGAAAGAAGCCGGTTCAAAACAAAACCATGAATAAGCGTACTTTTCTCTCCGCTCTTTCCGGATCCCGCTTCGTTCGGATCATTCATTAAAGTTGTTGAACGCGCGGTATGCTTTTGTAGTTTTCGAAACGATATAAAGGAGTTGGTTCAACGAAAACCCGAGAGAGAGAACGAGAGTGATAGAGAGAGAACGAGAGAGAAAAGGAGGGAAAAACAGGGAGAGAACCGCTCAAAAGTCTCTCAAAACGCGCGGAAAACTCCGCAAAGTCTGTTTTGTGCTGCTCGTATTCACTTTCAACTGTTCGCGAGATGGTTTTTCTCGTACGCGTAACGTCAAAGTTGCCACTGGCAACTGAAATGTGTTTTTCCGACGTTAAACTCGCTCTTTCAGCGTTACGTGCCGATAGACGTGCCGATCGGCACGTTGCTTAGCTCGAGGATTTGACGCACGTGAAACGATACGCAGATCCTTTGATCTCGACAAATTTCTCTTTTCCCTTCTTCTTCTCTCTCTCTCTCTTTTGCAATTATACCTAGGCTCAGGGTTGCGAAATTTTTAATGAAAAAGTAATGCATTAACCATTACATTTTTAATGGCTAATGAAATTAATTTCCATCAACCATTACTTTTTTAATGGCTGATGAAATTAATTTCCATTAACCATTAAAATTTAACGATTAAGGGGGGAAACCCATATAAATGGTCGAAGATAAACGAGGAATTTCGGGATTTTTTTCCAACGCAACTACCGGACCAATCGTTTTCAACTTTGGAGGTTATTTTATCGTACATTCGAAGACTTGAAAAACATTTTTTTTAATCGAAAATAAGCATTCATCGGCAGCCTGCAACCAATCGTTGCTGAACGAATTTTTTTCGCGATGTCGAATTGCGGCAGCTGTATTTTTTTTTTCATTAGAAACAAAAAAAATCAGAAACCATTACATTCTATATGAAAGTACGCTGTCGATAAACCAAGAAAAAGTTTCAAAAGTTAAATATTGTAATAATGGCGGCACTCAGGGAAAAAAGATCGAATTTTCACCGATCATTTTTATTCAAATAATGATTGTTGAATTTTTTTTTTTCATGGAGGTTTATCGACGAGGGTTTGCAATTTTGTGTCTAAGAATATTTGGTTGAAATGAATCGGATGAATAAATTTTTTTATCGCTGCCGCAAATTGCGAAAATGTAGTTTCGAGTAAATCGCGTTAAAAAGTTAATCAAAATTTCTGGTACCTTAAAAAAATTTTTTTCAAGTCTTCGAATGTACAATAAAATAGCCTCCAAAGTTGGAAACGATTGGTCCAGTAGTTGCATTGGAAAAAAATCCCGAAATTCCTCTTCATCTTCGACCATTTATATGGGTTTCCCCCCTTAATGGATATTATTTTCATTAGCCATTAAAATTATTTCCATTAACCATTAAATGTTAATGGTTAATGAAAATGCAATTGCATTAAAAAAAGTAATGCATTATTTGCAACTCTGCCCATTACAATGTAGTGTGTAATAGAAAAAATTTCCATTATCCATTGCAATGTAATGTGTAATGGAAAAAACTTTGATTGCAATTTTGCATTACATTTTATTGACTTAGGACTTAGATTTTCACCTTAAATTCTAAAAAGCATCTACATAATTCTAAAAATCTAAGTCCTAAGTCAATAAAATGTAATGCAAAACTGCAATAATTTATTCATCTATATTTTTCCATTTCCAAAATTGCAATCAAAGTTTTAATTGTCCATTACACATTACATTGCAATGGGTAATGGAAATTTTTTTTATTGCACACTACATTGTAATGGGCAGGGTTGCAAATAATGCATTACTTTTCATAATGCAATTGCATTTTCATTAACCATTAACCATTAACCATTAAAATAATATCCATTAACCATTAAATTTTAATGGTTAATGAAAATAATTTTCATTTACCAATAAATTTCAATGGTTAATGAAAGTAATTTCCATTAACCACTAAATTTTAATGGTTAATGAAAATAATTTCCATTAACCATTAAAATCTAAAGGTTAATGAAAATAATTCCCATTAACCATTCAATCTTAATGGTTAGTGAAAATTACTTCCATTAAATTTTAATGGTTAATGAAAATGCAAATGCATTAAAAAAAGTAATGCATTATTTGCAACCCTACCTACCCGTAGTAAAAAACTCCATTGAATCGCCAATGGCAACCAATGGTCCTCATACGACTCCATTGGACAATGAATGGGGAGCCATTGAGATTTCCACATTTGTCAATGGCGTTCAGGGCTGACCATTGATCAGTGAATGGGTATCCATTGAACATCAAATGCGGATGAATCGAATGATCATCATTACTCAATGATGCTCATTGGAAAGCCAATGCGGATGAATCGAACGATCATCATTACTCAATGATGCTCATTGGAAAGCCAATGCGGATGTATCGAGCGATCAGCATTGCCCAATGGTGTCCATGGGAAGGTAAATGCTGATGAACGAAATGATCCGCTTTACCCAATGATGTCCATTGGAAAGTCAATGCGGATGAACTGAAAGATCAGCATTTCCCACAGATGTTCATTGGAACCCAAATGCGGCTAACGATGAAATGATCAGCATTTACCAAGGATACCCATTGAATAATAAGGAACTACGAATTACACAATGATCAACATTTATCAATAATGTCACTTCATTGATGACTGATCGAATGATGAGCAGCATTCGTTAACGATGTTGCAATCCATATTCGAGGTTCAATGCTGAACAATTGAACCCATCGATCGATGAGAATTTTTCCGAATGCGATATTTCTCAAACGGCGGTGAATTAATAAAATTAAGTAAGAGTAGATGTCGCTGATTCTCATATATGAACCAAATATTGTCTTCAATTGTAATAAATGCTGATGATTATATCGATGGTCAATTAATATTAGCATAAGCTCGGAAATTATTCGAAAGTAATTAAAAAAAAATATATTATAAACTGCTCATCAAGTACGCGTACGTTTGGGATAAATGATTTTTAAAACCGTTTATTTTTAACATATACACATAATTTTATCAGTCCTTCTCAACCCGATTTGTGAGAGGAGAAACGTATATACTTTCATTATTAATCGTCATCTGAATACACTTACAATCTATTTTTTCAATTCTGAGCTTCAATAATTTCTATTAAATGTAACAATTTATATAATGCGTATATAATTATTGGTCGTTATGCTAATATTAGCATTATGATTAACCTTACTTACTGATAACTTACATCATTTGATTATTTAATGCGTAATTCCATGTATATATAGCAATCATATGAAAGAATCTCCATTGATGATCCCATTTATTCCCCATTGCCCACAAAAACCAGCGGAGGTGAATGGCGAATGAACTAGGGAGATTGTCTCCATTGAATCCCCATAGGATAATCCCCATTCCGTTTCAAATGGGGAAGTCAATGGCGAAAATGTCCTTAGAAAATTCAGCATTCATATCCATTGGTTTTGTGGGCAATGGGGAATGAGTGGCGAACAGCAATGGAGATTCTTTCGTATAGTAAAAACTCGATTCATCGCCATTGAAAAATCCCCATTCATTCCCCATTTCCAAAATAACCAATGGGGATGAATGCCGAATTGCCTAAGGGAATTGTCTCCATTGAATCCCCATTAGATAATCCCCATTCCGTTTCGAATGGGGAATTCAATGGCGAAAATCCCCTTAGGCAATTCGGCATTCATCTCCATTGGTTATTTTGGCAATGGGGAATGAATGGGGATTTTTCAATGGCGACGAATGGAGTTTTTTACTACGGGTAGACCGTAAATACGAGAGAATTCGTGGGAGTTTGTAACGCTTCAAATTTCAACGTTCGATGCGGAAAAACAAAATGAGAGTGGAAACGGAAGTCCGAGCAGATTTTCCATCGACCAGAGAATGGTCGATACGAAAAATCGCTCTGTCCCTTTCTCTTGATTCCGATGTATGGGAATGTCGAGCGATGCTCACTTCAATAGCAGAAACGATAAATGCGACAACCCATGTATGTTACGAGGGTTGGTGAAAAAAAAGGGTTGGATCGTTTCGCGTTTACTCGAACGAAAAATCGTCGGACCGATGAATTTCCTGACGGCGTGAGCGCGCATAAAAGGGCACGGTAAACTCTCCCATCTCACTCACTCACTCAAACACACTCACACTCTCTCTCTCAATGCGAATATCACGCCAATGCATCCCATACACGATACACTCTCGTTGAGTTATTCTCCCGTGTACATATCGTATATAACACGCGCATCTGCATCACTACAATAAAATAACACGCGCGATACTACGCATCAAAAGCTTGACTTATGTCGATGGTTACACGACAAAACATCCACGACGAAGTATTCGTGAGTTGTAATATCCAAAAGCAAAATAGCCGTGAGTTATATTGTCAAAAACAAAAAGATCCATGTTATAAAATTTGAAGCCGAAATACTCGTCCGTTATAATATCTAAAATTAAAATATCCATGAGTTATGATATTCAAAACGAAAATGGCCATGAGTTATAATATCTGAAAGCAAAATAGCCATGAGTTATAAATATCTGAAAGCAAATTATCTATGAGTTACGCTGTCCAAAACGACAATATTCATGAGTCATGATATCCGAAACGAAAACATCCATGAGTTATAATATCCAGAAGCGAAATAGCCATATGACTTATGGTGTCCAAAACGAATATATCTATGATTCATGATATCCAACACGAAAATAGCCATGAGTTATAATATCTAAAAGCAAAATATCCATGAGTTATGATGTCCAAAACAAAAATATCCATGAGTTACAATATCCAGAAGCAAAATAGCCATGAGTTATAATATCCAAAAGCATAATAGTCATGAGTTATAATGTCTGAAAGCAAAATATTCAGGAGTTATGATATCCAGATGTAAAATATCCGTGAGTTATAATATCGAAAACGAAAATATCTATAGGTTATAATATCTAAAACGAAAATATTCATGATTTATAATATCCAGAACTAGAATATCTTTGAGGTATAATATCCGAAAGCAAAATAGCCATGAGTTATAATTCCCACAACGAAAATATCCATGACTAAATATCCATGACCTAATATCCAAAGCCAGAATATCCATGAGTTACATTATTCAAAATCAAAATATCAACGAGAAATAATATCAAAAACCAAAATATTCACGAGTCATATCCATGATTGAAATATCCATGAGTCATAATATCCATAAGTCATAATATCCGTGTCTAAGGTTTTTTTTTCAAATCCCAAGTATTTCAGAATTTCTAGTTTTGTGTGTAACTCTATATTAGATACAACTTATGGATGTTATGACTAATGGATATTATGATTTATGGATGGATTCATGAATGGATATTATGATTTGTTATGACTCACGAATATTATGGGCATGGATATTATGACTCATGTCAATATCCATATGTCAAACGAAAATTGCCCGGGAAACATGAAAATCGTTCTTGACCAAAATTCGAAAATTTTACCGCTGAAACGTTGTGAAATGTCTCTAAAAAAATCTTTTATTTTGTTATGCCGCAAAAAACGATTGAATCAAAAAATCAGCAGACGATTTTACATCGACTTGAACTTTAATGGATATAACCCACACAAAAATAGAGCTTTTCCAAGGATAAATGTAATCCAGAAGGATGAACCTAAAAAAAACTTTCAGGAATCACTGTCAAAGTTGATTAGACGACACTTTCGAGTTATCATTAATTCCCACTGAAAATAGATCATTCGAAAGCTCCGCTGAGAAGAATATACGTTGATTCGTGCCTTATTAAGCAAAAAAATCGAGTTCGGGCTTATTTTGTAACGCGATAACGCAGTGTGTTTGTATATAGACGACGAGGAGATAATATGGTGGGTATTCGCGAAAGCCGATAACCACGACGTTGACACAGGGCTTTAAACCAATTTCCAAAGCTGCCTCGTGAATTTACATGCCCGACAGAATGGACCCTGTACATTGTCCATATATCCCTTTCCATATATCTATATTAGGGTGATTCGTTTGAGGGCAACTTTTTTTTTTGACCCATCGTGCCCGAAAACCTTTAGTTGGTACCTAAAAACGAAGTTTCGTGAAAGGGGGGTGTTGTCAAAAAATATTTAGAGGTCGCGAATCAAAATTGAAGATTTCCCATTTGATTGACATTGAAAAAAACATTTCTCATTTTTAGTGTTACCATTCCGCAAATTTTGATATCGCGATATTTTTCAAGTGGATTCTTACAGGAAATATGGTACTCTGCAATAAAGTTCCTTGAGCCATGTCCGTAAATTCAACCGTTTCAGCGGTATCATTATTTCAAGTGAATATTGTATGAAAATATCTATTCAAACGACTGTAACGTCTAAGCTATTAGATATATCGAAAAAACTCAAATGAGAACTTTGTAGAGAAAGTAATTTTCTACAAAAAAGTCTTACAAGCCGAGCCCGTAAATTCAACTCTTTCTCAGGTATGAAGTAAAATACACTGCGACCTCGATAATCGGAATCCGCGGGGTCCGGCTCTTGCAAGAAGTGGGGTTGCGCACATTGCACAGAACCGTCTCTGCGCCGCTGGTTGCTGACGGCGGCCTAACGCGATTGGCTCGGCGCTTCTCCCACTACGCTGCAATTGCAATGATCGAGGTACCGATTATCGAGGTCGCAGTGTAAATAGATATTTTGTTGTTTTATTCAATCAAACAAACTCCATTTTTTATGAGATAGCATGTAAAAAATCATCAGAAAAACCATTCAACAAATGTCACAAAGAATTCCATGCGCAAATAAATCAATAAAACAAAACAAAAATCTTTTTATTTTACTTCATCCACCTGTAGCTGAGAAAGAGTTGAGTCTACGGGCTCGGCTTATAAGACTTTTTTGTAGGAAATTACTTTCTCTACAAAGTTTTCATTTGAATTTTTTCGATATATCTAATAGCTTAAACGTTACAGCCGTTTGAATAGATATTTTCATACAATATTCACTCGAAATAATGATACCGCTGAAACGGTTGAATTCAAGGTCATGGCTCAATGAACTTTATTGTAGAGTATCATATTTCCTATGAAAACCCACTTGGAAAATATCGCGATATCAAAATTCGCGAAATGGTAACACTAATAATGAGAATTTTTTTTTTTCAATGTTAATCCAATGGGAAATCTTCAATTTTGATTCGAGACCGCTAAATATTTTTTGACAACACTCCCCTTTTACGAAACTTCATTTTTGGGCACCAACCAAAGGTTTTCGGGAACGATGGGTCAAAAAAAAAGTTGGCCTGAAACGAATCACCCTAATCTATATATACAAATATGTATATAGAGGAAGATATATATTTATATATACGTGTCCAGCGTATGATATGAGCTCGTTCCTAGCACTACACGTCTATGGCACTCGCTTTTAATGAATCTACGAGATCCTCCGGAAAATCCCTTATGGATCTCGTCTCTCCACTTCACTCGACTTTTGTTACACGCTGAAATCACACATACATGCATATCATACGTATATATGATACACGTATATCACGCAGCCAAAGTAATATTTCGTGTCGTAGGGATTTCCAAAGCGAACCTCATAAAGGGCGCCTCTGACACAGGGATCAAAGGGCCAAGAGCTTGCAGAGGCTTCTTCCCAAATCCCACACAGAGCTTGAACGTTGAATTCTCGTACTTGTGTGTGGTAAATCCTTCCTTGAGGTCCTTTCTCGAAGTCCTCCAAGTTCGAAACTGCACAAAGGTCAATTTTCTGAAAGGACTTCTTGAATGGGACTTTTAAGAGTGACTTCCAAAGTATGGTTGGTGAAACGATGGATTATTATTTCTGGGCATTTTTAGGGAAGTTTTCACGATTCTAGGCAAGGATTTTTGACCTCAGAATGGATTAAGGGTTGATGAAGGTTTATTGTATTGGATTGGATTGGAATTGATTATTGTCCTTAAATTGAAATTTTATGATGGGTCTCCGTAAAGGAAAATTGAATTTTCCTTTTTTGTTTCATTGGCGATGGTTTTCACGTCGACTTAATGAAGTCTCAGGGTTTTCCGGGTCATTGGATTCCAAAATGATTTACTCTAATGTATGGTCGACAAAACAATGAATTTTATTCAGATATTTATGTAATTTATTTTTTATTAAAGAAATGTATTAAATATTATTTGTGTGCATTTTTAGGGACGTGGTGGAGATTTCCAAGATTTTAGGGAAAGGCTTTTGACCTCAGAGTTGATTGAGGCTTAATGAAGGTTTATTGGTTTGGATTGGATGGGAATTGATTATTGTCCTTAAATTGATATTTTATGATGGATCTCCGTAAAAGAAAATTGGATTTTCATTTTTTGTTTCGTTTTCGATGGTTTTCACGTCGACTTGATGAGGTCTCAGGGTTTTTCGGGTCATTGGATTCCGCCGGGTTTTCGCGAAACACATTCACAGTATACATATATATCTATGTAAATGAATATATGGATTCCTTGCATCTCGTTTGCGAGACATATTCCTCCTCACGCATATCATACGGTATATATGTGTGCTTTAAATTCATATATATAGATATAGCTACATGTATGAGTATTTCCTAGCTAAGTCGGTAAGTGATTAATTTCGATCCGTCCTAATTTAATCCATGATTTATTGTTTTCAGCACGAGTCAAAAATGGGCCCAATTTTTAAGGACTGCAAATTTAAATTTTTTATTCTAATATAAGAATATAAAAAAAAAAAAAATACATAAACTTTGAGCAAACTTTAGAAAATCGAGTTCAAAATTCGTATTAAATAAAATAATACCAAATAAATAGTATATACAAAGATCAACTTAATTTTTGATGCTTTACGAATCTGTTAAAAAGTTGGTCCACTTTTTAAATGGTTACCCCTTTTATTTTTTTGAATATTTTGATTTTTTTTAAAGAATGTCTACAGATCTTAAAAAATAGTTTTGGAGGTTTGGAGTATGGCTAATGGAAAAAAAAATTATAAATTGAGAGTTTTTTTGAGAGGTCGTCAGAGGGTGCGAAAAAATGGGGGATGAAGATCGAGCGGTTTAATCAGGAATCTTTCATGTACAATATAAATATGACTGTGAGTATGTGGATTCCCTCGCTTTCTATTGGCTTACTCTGTAACTCCGTTGGAACGAACTTTACGAATATCCATGAGTGCACAAAGTTGTGTAATACACTCTGCACAAAATCGAGAAGGAGGTAGCATAAGTCAACCCTTATCCTTCCTCCTTTACTTCGATTTCGATCCATCACAATATTAAATCCTTAAAACTCTGATGAATTAATAATTCCTTAAATAATAATAAATACTTATGCATAATAAATAAATAATTATATACAATAATACATAATTAATAATAAACAATAATAACCCGGGGAAAAAAGTTTCGATCTAAGTAGATATCATTAGACATAAAAGCATATATTCTCATATCTAATTATATATGAATATATACATATACATACATATACATACACAAAAATTAAAAATGTTATAAATAATACAAATACATAAATAGTAATAATAACAATATAAAATAAGTAATAATATTCATTATTATTTAATATTATTATTATAACAAATATATTAATAATATGCATTATTATTATTGTTATTATTATTTATCTGATTCAATATTTGATTTTTTTAAAATTAAGTTGAAAGATAAGTTGAACCGAAAAATGGCCTTTGGGTAGTGAAAATAAATTCTTAATACTATTTTGGTACGTATTTATTTCTCTGCCTGTGTTCTCTAAATATGATAGTTACATCAGTATATCAAAAGTAGTCGGTGGTGTAGTAGTTAGCGTCCCAGCTTAGGTCGTTAGTTAGGCTCGATAGGTAGGTAGGTTTTCAAATCCCAGTCTGTTCTCGTACATATTCTAGAGTCCGCGAATATGCAAGAAAACTAAATCAGTCGAAAGAATCCATGAACTTTTAAATTATCTATTTTTTTAAAACTCAATTAATGTTGAGTTTGAGAATATGTGTAAGAACGAGGGTCGCGGGTTCAAACCCCACTGGGGGCAATTTTTTTTTTCTTCAATTTTTTTTCCGTTACTTGACCCTCAGAAAGTATCAATTATGAATATGGAACTGATTTTTATCGTAACAACTGATAAATATATGGTAAAAATAAATAATTCTGAACGGATGATTATGCATATCTAATTATGTCTAAATTTATCAAAAAATATACAGCCAGATATGTTCATATAAAATCAGATCCAGCTATATCTATATTAGATCGCGCCGAATTGAAGATCTAATTAGATCTAAAAGATGATATATATCAATATATAAATATATCTGAACTTTTTTGCCCGGGAATTCATTAAGAAAATGCCGAAAATAATTCTATAAATCTTAAGAACACGTTTAATAACTAATTCATCATCCATAAATATTCTAAAAACAATTTTCAATATCTAACCGTGCTTTCAATAGGGATGAAGCGCTCCAAACTCCCCAAAATATTTAAAAAATTGCCCAGATCAAAAAAATTGCCATTCGTGAAAATTGACATTACGAAGTTTAAGGGTCGATCAAAAATGACGATGCGATTACGGGGGTGTATCAAAAGGTCGCAAAGGCAGAATACATTGCGCCGAAACGTGGGAGAATCCTTTTGTTGTTGTTGCTCGAAACGGCGATTGAGTTTCGACGGATATCAAGAGAATGATGCGCGTGGGCAACAGAGAATTTCGCTATTTCAGTACAAAAGGATGTGCAGGAGTGAATGATTGAAGGGATCCTGTAGGAGGGGGAAGAGAGAAAGGGAGGAAGCGATGCACAATTAATTCGTAATAATGACTCGGGCTAACCAGAATTAATGAGGAGGGCAATGGGGAAGTTGGGATCACCTCTCCGGCCCTTTAAATCCTGGCGGAGGCAAACTCGAAAGAGGAAATGATTCATGCAGGACAATAGAAAGTAGGGGAGCGTGGGGCTAGTTGTAACAGTTTTTGGAAAAAGGCCTGTAACACCTAAAATATGTATGCTTTTAAGATTGTGAGTAACAGGGCTTGTAAAGTATATATCTTAGCACTAACTCCAATTGAAAAATAATTTTAAATCTTTACCCATCTTTTACACCAGACGTTTTTTGAAAAAATGGGAGCTGTTACAACTTACCCCATGTCTGGGGCTAGTTGCGACAGGCTCGGGGCAAGTTGTAACAATGAAAAAACTGGCAACATTTATAAGAAAGAACACGTTTTTATTGGTTCACAGTCTTGTATTATTCATCGTGGTTCATTCTTGTGATGATTATAATCTTTGCTAGTCTCTCATGCTAAAAAAATACGATACAGTAACTTAGCATATTTTTCTGGGCAATATTGGAGTAAAGAAGAGTAAAAGAATGCACAAAAAGCCGCAAATAATTTGTAATACTATGTAATCACTATATTACAAGTTGTAATAATATTATTTATACAAATACATGTAGAGAGGACAAAAAAATACACGCGCATGGGGCAAGTTCTCCCGTAGTAAAAAACTCCATTGAATCGCCAATGGCAACCAATGGTCCTCATACGACTCCATTGGACAATGAATGGGGACCCATTGAGATTTCCGCATTTTTCAATGGCGTATAGGAACGACCATTGATCAGTGAATGGATATCCATTGAAAAGTCATCATTGCCCAATGACGTCCATTGGACAGCAAATGCGGATGAACCGAATGATCACCATTACTCAATGATGCCCAATGGTGTCCATTGGAAGGCAAATGCTGATGAACGAAATGATCAGCTTTACCCAATGATGTCCATTGGGAAGTAAATGTGGATGAACTGAATGATCAGCATTACCCAAAGATGTCCATTGGAAACCGCGTCACGTTAGTTCCGAGACTTGGCGCGAGATGTCGCAGGACGGCAACCCGCTAAATTCCCATACGGATTATGCGAAGAGTATGCTTATCTAGACGATTGTGAGCACGGAATATTAGCAGAAGTCGGTGTCCAAAAAATCCATGCAAGGAGTTCTTGCCGACTGATGCCCATGGGATAATCCCTATTCCGTTTGAAATGGGGAAGTCAAACCTCATTGGAAAATCCCTATTCGATTTCAAATGGGGAATTCAATGGCGAAAATGTCCTTGGGCAATTCGGCATTCATCTCCATTGGTTATTTTGACAATGTCGCAAGCTCGGTGTCGTTCGAATAACGTCCTTCGGACTCGCCAATTTTCGACGAGAGCTTCGCACGATGTAATGGTTCACGTTACATGTTTATATACAGATATATGTAACGTTTACAAGGAATTGTGTGCCTTCCAACGCCGACAAACGGGAATAAAGACTACGGGGAACGGCCCAGCGGGGCAAAGTTCCGTTTCCCTTTGCACAGACACATATATATAGATATATGTATATAAAGAGGGGAAGAGGAGGTAAAACGGACACTGGAGGAAAAATGGACGCCATCAAAAATGATGGAAAAAAAGTTGGATTTAAAAAATTAGAAAATGAGGGAGTTATCATTACATTTGGCGTTAAGTTAACCAAATGAACTTATCCACGCAAAGTGGGAAGATTTGATATTTTCATGACAATTTCCTATGAAGCGTTGAAAATTTTTTAAAAAAATTGTCATTATCATCGCATTAAAAAAAAACCGTCCCCAACAGATTTTAATAGTATTGTGGCTAACCTACTTTAACTTACATGGATAATCCGAGGGTCTGAGCAAAGTGAGGTACATACCTGAGGCCAAAAAGCCACCTATATAGTCGTAAAAAAATATATTAGATATTGCAACTGTGATTGAAATTAAATTTCGCCAAAAATTCAATTGCACAAATCATCTTTATCGAAGGAAATCTTTTTTTCAACGTTTTTCCTTCTTTTTAGATGAAACACTACGAATTTTCACTATGTGGAGCACCTTAGCTGCGTTAGTTTCTTATGGTGTCCATTTTGCCCCCCATTCCCTTATGTGGATATATATGGGTCATTCCATGTCAAATCAACCAAGAGTTGGAATCGACCCCTTTCAATTTCGATGAAATTTGTTAGAAGTTTTTGTTTTCAATAAAACGAAGTTCTAGTAAAGGAAAAAAAATTAAAGTTTTTTTTTCGAAAGTTATGCAAAATTCAAAATTTCACAATTTTTCAAATCTTTCAAGTTTATTTATTAAATATCTTGAAAACTATTATAGTTACGAAAAATCGTTCTGAATTCATTTTAAAGAGTTTATTTGGGGTTACGAAAAAAAAATATTCCGAAAAAAAAATTTGAAAAATGATAAGTTTAGAGAATTTTGAATTTTCAAAAATCGTGAAAATCCAAGTTCCATATTTTATTTTTGGCTTAATTCTTTCTATATAATACCTTGTACTGATCTTAAAAGATCCTGAAATTTTCAGAGGTGTTTTTATTTTGAAAAATTTTTTTTTACCAAAATTCAAAATTTTTTATTTTTTAAACAAAAACACACCATCCTTAAAATTTCAGGATCTTTTAAGATCAGTACAAGGTATCATATAAACAAAAATTGACCAAAAATTTAATGTTTATCGTGGATTTGCACGATTTTTTAAAATTCAAAAATTTATATTTTTGAAAGAAAAACACCTCTCTGAAAATTCCCGGATCTTTTAAAATCAGTACAACGTATTGTATAAAAAAAAATTAAACCAAAAATAAAATATGGAACTTGGATTTTCACGATTTTTTAAAATTCAAAATTCTCCAAATTCATCATTTTGGAAAATTTTTTTTAGGGATATTTTTTTTTTCGTAGCCCAAGTATACTTTTCAAAACAAATTCAGAACGATTTTTCGTAACCATAATAGTTTTCGAGATATTTGAAAAATAAATTTGAACGATTTGAAAAATTTTGAAATTTTTAACTTAACTTTTGAAACAAATTTTTTTTATTTTTTTTCCTTTGGTAGAACTCCGTTTTATTGAAAACGAAAACTTCTGACCAAATTTCATCGAAATTGAGAGGGGTCGATTCCAACTCTTGGTCGATTTGACATGGAATGACCCATATGTATATCTGTATATACATAGACATTAGACACACACACCCATGTGTAAAACGCGCTTTCTCCCTCTTTCTGATTGTTAAATCGCGAATGTACACATCCGCGCGTGTATAGTTAGAAAGAGACGACGCTCGAGCGCCTGTGAGCCGATTACACCGCTTGCACCGCTGCTCGCCCATTCATCCTACAAAAGGGGTGAAAGTAGCGGAAACGCCATAGCGGGATTGCTCAGCAGGTAAACGAACGAAGGTGCACCAAGAGAAAACGAAAAAGAGAATAAATGGAAGAGTCAAATAGTGAGAAAACAATTTTCGCAGAAAAATATGACGAATTACTAAAAAAAAACTTCATTGGGGACAAACAAGATCTCGTGAATTAACAAAAATAGAATCGATTTCATTGGAATTCGTTTTCCGACATAAACTGTGAGAGGAAATGAATTATTTGAGGCAAGATATCCGGAAATGTACAAAAAAAAATTGATTTATTTATTTAGAGGCTTTAAAGGGATAAATTGCCCGACAAAATGATTTTTTGAGCAAAACATAATGAATTTGAGAACAGTAAATTTATTTGGTTTTTCCTTCAAAGATATAAATGTAAAAAAAAATGGATCATTAAGACAATTATTAGATTAATTAATAAAAATCAATGGAATTAATTTGATTTTTTGGCTTTGTAGACAAAAATAATGTGGAGGAACAGTTTTTCGACCAAAAAATGAAAAATACTCACGCTTTTAATTCAAATTTGGCTTAAGAGTGAAAAATAGACAAGAAAACAATCCTGAAAGCAGAATATAACCAATTAATAAGAAAACTGTTATTGATGGGGTTGTTTTTCCTTCCAAGACGAAAATATATGACAAATTAAGAAAAAAGTACACTTTATTTGATGCCGTAAAATCCGAGACGACGAGAATTCGCGATCCAGACAAAATTGTCGATTCTATTCATCCCACTGACGAAGGATTTGGACGAATAATAGAAGGGATTTTACCTCTTTTCTCTTCGACGAAAATTCGCGAAGAAAATCAGTGCGAATGTCTTTTCAAGTTACCTTTTTTTTCCCTCTTCTCTTTCGCCATTTTATTATTCTCGTTACTTTGATTTCTCTTCACGTCCGTCTTCGGATATAGTACAATATACCTGTGTATACAGGGCATTCCATACCAAGTCGACCTGAGTGTGACCCTCGACCTCGCTGATTTCGTTTACGATTTTTTACATGATTTTTCCAACTCAAAATAGCATTCAGAATTTTTTTCAGATTTTCAAAACCAAATTTGAGTACGTTATGATTTTTTGAACATTTTTTTCGAAAACCTCGAGGGCTGTAATTTAAAAATCTGAAAAAATTCTCAAAAATCCGCTATCAAAAATAAAAAATTTTGACCCAAAATTCATGATTCCAGGTTTTTCCCTTCCACCTCGATTTTAGGTTTTTATGAAGAAGACGCAAAAAAAAAATAGAGGCAGAAATCGATCTACCGTGAAAAGTGGCTTAAATATTTATATCGTTAACCAACAATTTCCAAAAATAGTTGGTTAATTTCTGCATCTATTTATTTTATGTTTTCTTCATAAAAACCTAAAATCGAGGTCGAAGCGAAAGCCTGGATATCATGAATTTTAGGTCAAAAATTTTCATTTTTTGACACCGGATTTTTGGGAATTTTTTTAGATTTTTAAATGGCGGTGCTCGAGATTGTCGAAAAAAATGTTCAAAAAATCATAACGTACTCAAATTTGGTTTTAAAAATCTGAAAAAAATTCTGAATGCTAATTTGAGTTGGAAGAATCATATAACAAATCGTAAACGAAATCATCGAGGTCGAGGGTCACACTCAGGTCAACTTGGTATGGAATGCCCCATATATATATATATATATGGAAACGTGTGTATAGTAAGTTTCGTTCGGCAAGACCAATAATCTGCTTGGGGGCTTTTCCACAATCGCGCACGTGCGAGTGTGAGATCGTCGAGAAACGTCGGTTGACGTTAGTTCAACATTACTCAACCTGTCTTTGCAAAGAAAATCGTGTTTCTCCTCCCTTAAGGGGTTATACGCCGTCAGGAGGTCGAAAAAAGCGATTTTTCAAGATTTTCTTTTGGAAAAACATTTTAATTTATTAACGTAAAAATTTATATACCTATTTTTGGAACTTTTAACTCTACTTTGAAATTTTTTTTTTTAAATAACGATTTTTTAAACTGCTATAGCCGATATCCTGGAGGTCTTCTAAAAAAGGCGCCTTGCAGTGACGACGATTTCTCTGGATTGGATAATCCAAAATAAAAAAATAAAAAATATTTCGTTAATATAAGGTATTATCTAGTATTTAATAAGCAAAATATTAATTTTCAAAATAACGGCTTCTAAAAAAAAAAGATTTTTGATGAAAATTTTTGCCTTATTGTTTATAAAATGGACAATATTTATCAGTAAAAGAAAAATTCGATTAATTACTAGAAACAAACATTCAAAATACAAAAATGAAGTTTTAAAAAAATCGATTTTTTGAAAATCCTGGCTGCGTTTTTTACTGGGTTTCGAAGGCTAAAAATAAGTATATTTTCTCTATTTTTTTTAATTGTTATATATTTTTCTTTCTATAATATTATATTATTATTTTATTTATTTTTTATACATCAAAATTTTACCATATAAAAAAGCAAATTTTGAACAATATTTCATAAAATCTTTGTTGAAAAATTTGGAAAATTTAGTAGGTGGGACCTGATTTCCCCTCAAAATAAAAAGTCTCCTCGTGTTGGTCAGGATAACTCACGATAGCTTCATCTAAAACAAAAAAATCAATTTTTATGTCACTAGATAAGTATAACTCTTGATTGACCGAAGAATTTCGAAAAAAATGCAATTTGAATTTTTGGCAGAGTTGTTTGCAAAACCGTTTTTTGGTCCTATTTAAACTACGCCTTTTAATATAAGTTGTAATTTAAAAAAAACCTTCGTTACATAACAGGTCAATTCTATTTCGAAAAAGTGTGCAATCAATAAGATTGGTGCATTATTTTTTGAAAAATCGTGTCTGGAATTCAAAAATAGGATTTTTAGATAAAAGCTATGAATTTCCAAAAGCTCTCTCCCAGACTTTTACTCTGACTTGAAACTTCGGGAAAATATTCTAGACACATTGTAATATTGAATAAAAAAATAAAAATGGATTTTTCGAAATTTTCAAACCCATGTAACCCCTTAAGGGGGTCGTCTAGTGTGAAACCTGTTTTTTTAATGTTTTTTTTTCGGGAATTTTTTGTTGACAAACCATTAAAATAAAACAATTTATGAATTGTGTATCATTTTTATTAACATTTAAACAAACTTTGCAAATTTTTTGAAGTAAATGTATTAAATATAATCGGAGATACACCGCCCAACAGCAATTATCGGCAAAAAAAAAATGTTAGATTTTTAATTAATCGTTATTTACAAAATTAATATTATCATCCATTATTTTTTGAGGTATTTCGATAATCAGTAATTTAAATACCAATACTACGAATTATTTGGATATTGAATATGTGTATTCTTTGCATTATACAATATTATAAAAATTAGTAATTGAATTATGTCAATTATTGATTATTTGAATAATTAGTAATGTATGTATCTAAATTACTAATTATTCAAGTAATTAGTAATCGAACTGTTTTAATTACCAATTATTTTAATAATTAATAATTTCGATATATAAATTACTAATTATTAGACTAATTAGTAATTGAACCATTTTAATTACTAATTATTTGAGTAATTAGTAATTATATTAATTATCAATTTTCGGAGTAATTAATTTCAAGCTTTTTGTATTTGAATCGGAATCTTGAGTTTTTCAGCGTCAGCATGTTTCGAGCAATCGTAAAAAAAAAGAAAACTCTACGCTTTAGCTTGAATTTGAAAATGTTTCTAGGGCCCAAGGAATTTTTTTTGTCAATTCAGCGTAAACATCATTCAGATTATGTTACTTTCTTCAATTCGAGAGGAGTTGAAGCTCTGTCCAATGATTTATCACTAAGTAAACATCGATCGAAGAAATTTTTTAAAAATTAGTAATTAGAAGAATTAAGTTTCTAATTATTCGGATAATTAATAATTGGAAAAAATAATTAACTAATTTCATACAAAATTAGTAAGTAGAGTACTCAAGTATTTAATTACTTGGATAATTAATAATTAGATGGAACAATTACCTAATTTTTAAAAAAATCAGTAATTCGTAAGAGCCAAGTGTTAATTACTTGGTTATTGAGTAATTATTTGATCTGAATTACAAGTTATAGGTTTATTGGATAATAAACGAACGTGAATTATCGAATTTTCGAATATTAGAAATACCTTACTACCTAACTACCGAGTGCCTTAATAATAAGTAATATTTATTGGAACAATTATAAAATTTTCTAACACAGAGTAATTAGCGGTAATTAAAATGACGAAAATATCGATTTTGCCGATCACTGCCCAACAGAAACACATATAAAAAAAAAGGTGCTCCACTGCTGCCATGATTCCGGTCGTTCTGCTTATCTGAAATCAAAAAACCAAACGCCATTTCAATTGTGAGACTTGAGGCTCTGCCGTGAACCAAGATAAAGTCAGAATTTCAAAAAAATGATTTTTTTTACGCTTTAGAAAAAAAAATCAATTTTTCGCATTGAATTTTTTTTCTAAAGCGTCAAAAAACATGATTTTTTTGGAATTCTGACTTTGAAAATGATACACAAATCATAAATTATTTTATTTTAATGGTTTGTCAAAAAAAAAATTCCTGAAAAAAAACATTAAAAAAACATGTTTCCCACATGGAAATGAAATATATCGGCAAATATTACGGAAAATATATTTTTGGATATATCAAGTATATTTTGTCCGAAAATGTATGTATTACGAATATGATTTTAGGTTTATTTTTAATCTATTTAAAAACATTACAATATAAATACAAAAAATGTATTGAAGATATATACTAAATGCATCAAACATATATATTTTCGATATAATTTTAATATATGTTTACATATACACAATATATGTTTTTACATCTATCAAAAAATATATTTTTAAGCACAATAATCATATATCTAAAATATATTTAATATATATTTCGAAGAAATATTTTCTGCCGAAAATGTACTTATCACGAATATATTTTTGAGTATATTTCTTGTATGGAATGTACATAATTATATATTTAATATATATCTGATATATATTTTAGATACATTTAAAATGTATTTGGAATATATAATGTACACTTCAAATATATTTTAAATATATTTTTACGTATATCGAAAAATATATTTTCCGGTATATTATATTTCCTTGTGGGTTCACACTGGACGATCCCCTTAAGGGAGTCTTTTGAATCACCGTTAAGGCTCTTTTGACTCAACTGAGGGTGTAGATCCTCAAAGCCTTGTCCACAGACCCACACACGCGGCCATTTGCCGACTCAATACGTTTTTTATTGAGAGAAAGGGAAAGAAGTTGGAAAAAAAAAGTTACCAAAACTTTTTATCCCAATGTCTCTTCGAAATCGGTCTCTATGCTCGTCGATATTGCTCGCCCGGATTTTCGAGACAACTTTTCCCTCGATCTCGTTTCTCCACATACACGTTACATACCTCCACATTTTATTCGCCGCGTTTCTTTACCGTCTTTTGGCGAGTGGAAAACGAGAAGGGCGAAAAAAGTTCGACTCCGGTAGGATTCGAATATTGCATCGAGGATGCTTGCGCCGAACGGAAGGATCGAAAGATCCACATTATGTACAAAGTTGCCGGCATAAATTTTTTTTTTTTAAATTTTTTTCAAAATTGATATTTACTCTCAGTGGACTTCATTTTTATTTGCGAACAGAGTTTCAAAGTCGAGTGAGAATTGATGGGAAATAAAAATGTCTTGTCTCGTAAATAAAAAAATTTTGAGAAATGTCTCGAGGTTCAAAAAAATCACGAGATCAGACGAGACTCTCGAGAATCTCGTTTTTTCTTCATTTTTCAGAAGATACCCAAAAAATCTATCGATTGATGCAATCCAAAAAAATCCAGCAGCATGAAAAAAGTATTTTTAATGAAAATTCATAAAAATTCAAAGCTTTTTGGAAAATCGTTGGTAGATTAGTGCTTGAAGAGAGAAAATACATTGATATAGAGTCTAAATAAATTAATTGCATTTTTTTTTAACATTTTGGCCAAAATTGTATCTGTTCATTAAAATGACTGTAATTTTTTTTCTAAATAATATTTTGACTTTAACTTGAGCTCATTCTCTTTGGGATCGTTGAAGCTTCGAAACCTCGTTTGGTTCATCCGATTCGGATCATTTTTTAATTTTTGGCAAATTTTTAAAGTTTGACTATCGATTTGCAAATTTTTGATGGCATTTCCATTTTTTCGGCGATTTTCAAACTGCTCCCATTTCTAGAAAATAAAGAAAAAGGAATTTTCGAATTGGTCATACCGAAGTAAAGTTATGAGCGCTTGAAATTTCGCTATTTTGAGTTTTTTTTTAAATTTGACAAAAATTGAGTCAAGCAAAGACATTTTTTTTTTCGTTTTCAAACTACATTCTGATTTATCGCTGAATTCAAATCTCGCTGAGACATTAATCTTGAACAATTTTTTTATCATCAAATTTCGTCGTTTTTTCCATTTTCATAAGTCTGAAAGTGTGTTGGAGGAATTGAAACTTTTTTACTCAAGCGAAAGGCGAACGAAATTTACTTGAAATCGAAGACTCTGGAAAGTCATTAGGCAATTTCTTACTCGCGGTGTAATTCAATGAAGTCACGTAATGGCGGAGAATAAGATTTATCGTTGATACGATGCACATCTATCTATATATGGGGCATTCCATACCAAGTCGACCTGAGTGTGACTCTCGACCTCGCTGATTTCGTTTACAATTTTTATATGATTCTTCGAACTCAAAATAGCATTCAGAATTTTTTTCAGATTTTTAAAACCAAATTTGAGTACGTTATGATTTTTTGAACATTTTTTTCGAAAACCTCGATGGCCGTAAATTAAAAATCTAAAAAAAATTTCAAAAATCTGGTGTCAAAAATGAAAATTTTTGACCCAAAATTCATGATGTCCAGGATTTCTCTTCCACCTCGATTTTCGGTTTTTATGAAGGAAACGTAAAAAAAAATAGATGCAGAAATTGATCTACCGTGAAAAGTGGCTTGAATATTTTTATCGTTAACCAACGATTTTTGGAAATTTATTCACTTTTTTCAGAAAATAGTTGGTTAATTTCTGCATCTATTTTTTTTACGTTTTCTTCATAAAAACCTAAAATCGAGATGGAAGCGAAAGCCTGGACATCATGAATTTCGGGTAAAAAATTTTCGCTTTTGACACCGGATTTTTAAGATTTTTTTCAGATTTTTAAATTACGGACTTGGAGGTTTTCGAAAAAAAATTTCAAAAAATCATAACGTACTCAAATTTGGTTTAAAAAATCTGAAAAAAATCTGAATGATATTTTGAGTTGGAAAAATCATATAAAAAATCGTAA
This sequence comes from Alloplasta piceator, assembly GCA_946863875.1. Classification (NCBI taxonomy): domain Eukaryota; kingdom Metazoa; phylum Arthropoda; class Insecta; order Hymenoptera; family Ichneumonidae; genus Alloplasta; species Alloplasta piceator. The sequence continues at coordinate 4,538,835 of OX333073.1, forward strand.
ACGAAATCAGCGACGTCGAGGGTCACACTCAGGTCGACTTGGTATGGAATGCCCCATATATATTGTATATATATTGTTAGCTACGAGGAGGTTAGCTGTGATTTTGCGAAAGATAGGAGAGAGAGAATGAGAAGGATATACGTTCATCGACGACGACGTCGTCGTCGGCTTCGTAGAATCGAATTTTCGCAAACTAGTTTATGTAATCGATCCGCGAGGGTTCGCTGAATTTTCCAAGAAGCAGAAAACCCAAGAAAAATACCGGTACAGGAAAAGAAACGTCAAAAAACAGCAAGCAAAAGAAGCAAAAAAAATCAGGTTCAACAATTAGAATTCCCTCAAAAAAATCCTCTTAGAAAAATTAAACCATGCTTTGCAATGAAAATAAATTCGCAACCCTTAAAATGCTGGTCCAATGATAATTGAATAATAATATATGCACCAATTTTTTTTTGGAGATTTTTTAAAACTGAAAACAAAAAAATCCCCTTAAAATGTTCAAACGATTCAAGCATTTTAATTCTTTCAAAAAAATTACCCTCAAATGCTCGAACGATGCTTTGTAATTAAAATAAATTCGCAACCCTTAAAATGCTGGTCCAATAATAAATGAATAAAAAAATGCAGCCTAAAAAAAATCAAATAACGATAAATTGATTTTTTTAAACTCAAAATTCTCTCCAGATCTTTGAATATTTCTAAATATTCCCTATCTTTAAATATTAAATACCCTTTGCTCTTTAAATATTTGAATAAATATTTGAAGGGCAAAAGGTCATGCGCCAACATATAATCATTTATAACATTTTGAGGTCACAACGAACCCTAAGGAAAAAAAAAGAATTTAGCCTCATCGTAGGTATTCTACTAAACAATTAATATAATTATTCAGAAAAAATGCAGTTGAATGTTATTTTTAGGGAACTGTCAAGAAGTGCCTTGGATCCTATTTATTTTTCAAACTTATTCATTACTTCAGCCTATTCTGGACACACTTGACCCCATTTTATTCGGGTCAAATTTGCTGCGCATATTTTCCAACTCGATCCGGCTCGAGTGACGTTAATCGTCGCGGAAAATCAATTTTTCTCTCTATTTTCATCGTGCAAATATCGTGGACCAGATGCTTCTCAATATCAGGATGGCTTATCACGCGATATCTTGTCTGCCGAAAATAAGGGGTGGGAGGGTTGAAGTTGGCGGGGTGTGAAACAGGGGAGTAATGTCAACAGCCGAGGGTTTTGCATGACCTTGCTCGTGTTGACCTTCTAATACCTTTTTGGATGTAATCACACCAGCTTACATTGTAACCAGTGATCGGCAAAATCGATATTTTCGTCAATTTAATTACCGCTAATTACTCTGTGTTAGAAAATTTTATAATTGTTCCAATAAATATTACTTATTATTAAGGCACTCGGTAATTAGGTAGTAAGGTATTTCTAATGTTCGAAAATTCGATAATTCACGTTCGATTATTATCCAATAAACCTATAACTTGTAATTTAGATCAAATAATTACTCAATAACCAAATAATTAAATTTGGCTCTTATGAATTACAGATTTTTTTGAAAATTAGGTAATTGTTCCATCTAATTATTAATTATCCAAGTAATTAAATACTTAAGTACTCTACTTACTAATTTTGCATGAAATTGGTTAATGATTTTTTCCAATTATTAATTATTCGAATAATTAGATAATTAACTCTCCTAATTAGTAATTTTTCAAAAAAGTAGTTAATTATTCTTTCCAATTATTAATTATTCGAATAATTAGAAACTTAATTCTTCTAATTAATAATTTTTAAATAATTTCTTTGATCAATGTTCACTTAGTGATAAATCATTGGACAGAGCTTCAACTCCTCTCGAATTGAAGAGAGTAACATAATCTGAATGATCTTTACGCTGAATTGACAAAAAAAATTCCTTGGACCCTAGAAACATTTTCAAATTCAAGCTAAAGTGTAGAGTTTTCTTTTTTCTTAGGATTGCTCGAAACATGCTGACGCTGAAAAACTCAAGATTCCGATTCAAATACAAAAAGCTTGAAATTAATTACTCCGAAAATTGATAATTAATATAATTACTAATTACTCAAATAATTAGTAATTAAAATAGTTCAATTACTAATTAGTCTAATAATTAGTAATTTATATATCGAAATTATTAATTATTTAAATAATTGGTAATTAAAACGGTTCGATTACTAATTACTTGAATAATTAGTAATTGAGATACATACATTACTAATTATTCAAATAATCAATAATTGACATAATTCAATTACTAATTTTTATAATAATGTATAATTCAAAGAATACACATATTCAATATCCAAATAACTCGTAGTATTGGTCTTTAAATTACTGATTATCGAAATACCTCAAAAAATAATGGATGATAATATTTATTTTGTAAATAACGATTAATTGCCTGCAAATTCACCCCAAACCCGAAAATGTAACTGATAACAGATCGTCTGCACTTCCTAATTGAAAAATTCACTGCAAGACAGCGTCGAGAGGCCGCCATCTTCCCTCATTTATTTCCAGTATCAAGATTAACGACTCGTCACTTTTCCTCGTGTACTTTTATAACGAGTGGGTCGATTTTTATTCCTCCGTTATCAGTCGATGAAAAAACTTCGAGGATAGAATTTTACATCAAACATCGTAAATCATGGCAATTTTCTCCTCGACTTCGTAAATTTTTGATCAGAAAAAAGTACGAAAATTTTAGAAACCGAAGTAAAGTTATGAGCTCATGAAATTTTGCTATTTGCAGGTTTTTGAAAATGGAGCTAAAATTGAGGAAAAATGTTTTTGATGGAAAATTCATGAAAATTTTTGTTTTTTTGGAGAACTTTTGGTCGGTTCGTGTTCAGAAAGGCAAAATACTTCGATATGAGGTTATAAAAAAAATTAATTAGAAACTTTTTTTTTTGCATTTTGGCAAAACTGAGTCTGTTCACTAAAATGACTGTATTTTATTTTCTAGATAGAACTGTAGCTCCAGCATGAGCTCAATCTCTTCGTAATCATTAAAGCTTCAAAATGCCGTTTGGTTTATTTGATTCCGATCATTTTTCTATTTTTGGCAGATTTTTAAAGTTCGACCATCGATTTTTGCATATTTTTCCATACATACCCCTTTTCATTTTTTTCGGCGATTTTCAAAGTGCTCTCATTTCTACAAAAAATTATTTATCGGGATGAACCAAACGGCATTTTCTAAGTTTAATGACAACGTTTGAGTACGAAAAATAAATTTTAGAATCGGTCAAACCGAAGTAAAGTTACGAGCCCTTGAAATTTCGCTATTTCGAGGTTTTTTAAAAGTGGGCCGAAATCGAGCAAAAATGTTTTTGATGAAAATTCGTAAAAAAAATTTTTTTTTGAAAAAATATTCGTAGATTCGTGTTCAGGGGGGGCAAAATACATCGATATAAGTCCAAAAAAAAAAAAAAAAATTTCATTTTGCATTTTGGACAAAATTGAATCGCTTCAGTAAAATGACTAATTTATTTTCTAGATAAGATTTCAACTCCACCTTGAGCTCAATCTCTTCAAGGGGGTGTTCCAGTGTAGTTAATCGCTTAAGCTTCAAAATGCCGCTTTGTTCATTCGATTTCGAGGATTTTTCAATTTTTGGCAGATTTCTAAAGTTCGACCATCGATTTTCGCAAATTTTTCAATTTTTTCGGCGATTTTAAAACTGCTCTTATTTCCACAAAAATTGAGATATCAGGACGAAGCAAACGACATTTTCTAAGTTTATTGACGTTTGGGTACGAAAATAAATTTTATATCACTCAGTACAATAATGGACGCTTTTACGTCCGCAAGCGGACGTGAAAACGTCCATATATTGCACCTCGTGATATAAAATATCGTACATCACTCGTCAGAAAATGTTTTTACGTCCTCGTGATATAATGTACTATTTTGAATCGAACCAAAGTAAAGTTACGAGCACTTGAAATTTCGCTATTTTCGAAACAATTCCATTATGAACCGAGTGAGACTTTGATTTTCAATTGTCTCTTCCTATTTTCGTCATTGACCACGTTTCTGCGCTCCTTTCTCTCGTAATTCACGTGAATATCGGGCCAAATGGCGTGTGTGCGAGCACCCTCAAAGTTAATGCGCAATTCACACCCCTTGCGCGTGGTTGCGCTGACATTGTGCAAACGTAACTTTGCGTTAGGGTGTTATACATAGTTTGTCAGTCGTTGGTACATACGATAGACGCTAGCTCAAAGTATATGGTAAAATATATGGGGCATTCCATCCCGAATCGGACAGTTTGAAAAACTGTTGTTTTTTTTATTTCCTCAATTTTTTTATCCTACCCAACAAAAGACCCTTCCTGTTAAATTTTGAGATTTTTTTGATTACCCGTTCAAAAGATATTGAATTAACAAAAAAACCGCTCTTTTTTTGGTATTTTGGTCATAACTCCTTTAATAATGGTCCAAATTAAAAGTTTTTTTTTCAAAGTTTTTGTTTTTTTATGGCCTTTTCAGAAAAAAATACAACAAAAATATTCGACGTGTTTTTGAATGAGTTTTTTGATCGGTACTCAAAATTATAAAAAAATTGAGGAAATGAAAAAAAAAGTTTTTCAAACTGTCCGATTTGGGATGGAATGCCCCACATACATATATGTATGGGGCGGGCGTTCCACGTCAAATCACGTGGGCATCGGGCTGACCCCCTCGGATTTTGATGTCCGATGAATCGTGGGTTTCGTTTGGTCCAAAATATGGCCTCAAATTTTTAGAAATTTTTATTTCATTTTTAAGGGGTTGCCCGAGCTAAAAAATCATTAAATTGAGGGAAAACACGAAGAGGGGCCTTTTTCAAATAATTGCAGTTTTTTCACAGAAACTAGGGCCCAAAACAGATATTTTCACCATGGTTTGATAATGAGCCAAAAATAATTACTATTTTTTTTTTAATTTTAATGTTTTGAGGATGTTGAGTCCCAAATCGCAAATGATGAGAAAATTCTGAAATTTTGGTATGTTTTTGGATGAATCATTTAAGAGGTCGTGTAAAAATTTCACGACGATTAGGAAGCTCGTTATCGTACAATTAACATTAACAAATTAAATTAAATTAAATGTAGTTTCATGGAAACTGATATAACTTTGCGATAAGGTTTTTTTTTGACCTCTCAATTTTTAAATATCTACACTGTATTGAAAGCGACGAAAAAAACGAAGTTTATTGATAAACATTTTTTTTATTTGTTAAAAAAATTGTTCTTGACAAAATGTTAATATTTTAATTACGAGCTTGATAATCGTCGTGAAATTTTTACACGCTCTCTTAAATACTTCATACAAAAACATACCAAACTTTCAGAATTTCTTTATCATTTTTTATTTTAAAAGATTTCATAGGGACTCAACATCCTTAATTGTGTTTGAATTATCCGTTTTATTTCAGGTCATCGAGGCTGATAAATTTTCAAAAAATGTTGTCGTTTCACTCTTAAACAAAGAAAAAAAAATCAAGTTTCACTAGCAAAATATTTTTGTTGTTGTTATTCTCACTACGAGAAACAATAAAAATAAGAAATTATAAAAAAAAAAATTTTAACACAAAAATAGTACATTACATCACGAGGACGTAAAAACATTTTCTGATGAGTGTGAGTTTGCAGGACGAGCCGGAGGCAAGTCCTGCAATCACACGAGTCAGAAAATGTTTTTACGCCGAGTGATGTACGATATTTTATATCACGAGGTGCAAAATGGATGTTTTCACGTCCGCTTGCGGACGTAAAAGCGTCCATTATTGTACTGAGTGATATAAAACAATTATTTTTGGCCCATTATCGAACTATGACGAAAATATCTGTTTTGGGCCCTAGTTTCTGTGAAAAAATTTCATTAATTTTAAAAAGGCCCTTCTTCATGTTTTCCCTTAATGTAATGATTGTTTAGCTCGAGCAACCCCTAAAAAAAGAAATAAAAATTTCTAAAAATTTGAGGTTATATTTTGGGCCAAACGAAAGCCACAATTAATTGGACATCAAAATCCGAGGTCATCAGGCTGATGACCGCGTGATTTGACGTGGAATGCCCCATATATGTATATATATAAGCCATGTACAGTGAGCTTCCGGTCTTGGAAACAAGCCATAGCCAACGGTATTCTCTCCACCATCGGAGAGAAAGCGAGAGAGGGAAAGAGAAGCCCGTTAGGAATGGTTCATCAAGTCAAAGCATCGGCTAAACTTCATCGAATTACCGGAGGGCCTTGGGTAATCACGAGGGCACCCCAACGCCCAAACTTCCTCCCTCTTCATCCCTTATTCTCTTTCTGCCTCCTATGCATTTAGTTTGGGGATGAAAGCCGCGCAATGAACGCGTATCAAGCATTTTCAGTTAAATCAACAATTTTCCAACCCTCGACCCTTTTGATATTTCAATGCTCTGCAAGAAATATTTTTACAGTTAAAAAAAATTCCGATTTTCTGCAGATTCTTTATCCTCTTTCTACCCCCTTTCTACCCCTGTGTGAAAAATTCATTTAAAATCATGTCGACTATGTCAGTGATTTTTGAAAAGCCTTGAAATAATTACATCGATTCTAAATGAAGTGTTGAGATTTTTTTTTAGAAAATCGAAGTGAAACTTTGGGGGTTGTTATTTGGTTTTTTTTTAAATTAATAATAATTATGGTTTTTGAATACTTGATTGCTTATTTTGAATTATTTTTGAATGCTCTGTAAAAAATATTTTGCTGTTTGAAAAAAATCCTAAATTTTTTACACATTTTTTACAACTCTGTTTCTACCCCCTATTAAAAAAAATCCATTCAAAATCGTGTCAATTCTGTCAGGGATTTTTGAAAAGCCTTAAAATAATTAATAATTTAATACTTCATTAATTAATTCTAAGCTGAGTGTTAATATATTTTCTGGTAAAATTAAAGTGGACCTTTAGGGGTAGTTATTAAATTTTTAAATAATCATATCTATGGTTTCTAAATTCTTGAATTCTGATTTTGAATGATTCATGAACGCTCTGCAGAAAATATTTTACCGGTTCAAAAAAATCCTAAATTTTTTCTATATTCTCCACAACCCTATTTCTACTCCTTGTATAAAAAATCCATTAAAATCATGTCAACTCTGTCAGGGATTTTTAAAAAGTCTCGAAATAATTCCATCGATTCTCACCGAAGTCTTGAGATATTTTCTTATACAATCAAAGTTAAACTTTAAGGGTTGTCGATCAATTTTTTAAATTAATAATATTCCTCCTAAATTCCACTCGAATTAATTTTTACTACTTGGGGGTTGAAGGGAGGTTGGAAAAAATCTACCAAAATTTGAGAACGCTTTTTTTCGGCCTGAAAGAATATTTCTCACAGAATATTAAGAAAAATGGAGGAGTCGAGACTGAGGGTGGCAATTTTACTTTAAATACCCCTTTATATAAGGGGCATTCCATCCCAAATCGGACAGTTTGAAAAACTTTTTTTTTTATTTCCTCAATTTTTTTATATTTTTGAGTACTCATCAAAAGACCCTTCCTGTTAAATTTTGAGATTTTTTTTACTACCCGTTCCAAAGATATTAAATTAACAAAAAACCGATCTTTTTTTGGTATTTTGGTCATAACTTCTTTAATGATGGTCCAAATTGACAGTTTTTTTTCAAAATTTTTGTTTTTTTATGGCGTTTTCAGAAGAAATACAACAAAAATATCCTACTTGTTTTTGAATGAATTTTTTGAGTTTTGAACGTTAAATCGCGTTTTTAAAAGTGAATGTCATTTTTGATTTTTTTTTTAAATTTTTTGTTTCAAACATCTATCTATTCAACAATTTTTAAGACTAGTCCGATCGTGGGATCTTAATAACTACTATTTTTTCTCGATTTTTGAAAATTATTATTTTTTTTTAACAAATAATTATGAATACCAATTTTTGTTACTGAATAGTATTTTTTTCAATATTTAGAATTTATTTTGACACTTTTTTATTGTTAACAGGTTCTTAAAATTAATAATTAATCGTTAAGTCTGTTTATGAACAATAATAACAACAGTTTTTATTTATTCACATATTTCTTTGAAAACCTTACATATACGATTATTTCCTGAATTAGAATATTCCTTTGCCAATACGTTTCCGTTGCTCATTGGAATAATTGAATGAAATTTTTGTGTCCCCCTGTGATTGACTTCGCAGTATTTTATCGCAAATAAAATCTTTCTTTTGCATCCGAATAATGTTTCTCATGTGAAAATTTGACAGCAATATTCGGTAGACTATTTAGGTTCAATGCCAACTCATACAATTCTTGAACTGTTGTTATTTCCTCATCGATTAATTATTAATTTTTAAAATCTGTTAACAATGAAAGAGTGTCCAAATTAATTTAAAATGATCAAAAAAATATTATACAGTAACAAAAATTGGTATTCATAATAATTTATTGGAAAAAAAAAATTTTTAATTTTCAAAAATCGAAAAAAAATAGTAGTTATTGAGATCCCACGATCGGACTAGTCTTAAAAATTGTTGAATACTAGATAGATGTTTGAAACAAAAATTAAAAAAAAAATCAAAAATGACATTCACTTTTAAAAACGCGATTTAACTTTTAAAACTCAAAAAACTCATTCAAAAACACGTCGAATATTTTAGTTGTATTTTTTTCTGAAGAGGCCATGAAGAAACAAAAATTTTGAAAAAAAACTTCCAATTTGGACCATTACTAAAGAAGTTATGACCAAAATACCAAAAAAGAGCGGTTTTTTTGTTAATTTAATATCTTTTGAACGGGTAATCAAAAAAATCTCAAAATTTAACAGGAAGGGTCTTTTGATGGATACTCGAAAATATAAAAAAATTGAGGAAATAAAAAAAAAGTTTTTCAAACTGTCCGATTTGGGATGGAATGCCCCATAAATATTAAGGGCTGTACACGTGGAATGAGAGAGAGAGAAAGAGAGCCCCGGTGGGCCGATGAAATGAAACGAGGTCACCAATTGTATTGTGTGCGCAATCGTCCGAGAGAGAAAAGGGGATGAAGGGGGTTGAAAAAAAAACGAGAAAAGCACCGAGAGGGTTGAAGCATTCCGCAACAACACGTACTGCACTTTTGACCCTCGTGGCGGCGTCGTTGCGAAACGGCGGACGAGTGAGGGAGGGAGAGAATGAAGGCAAAACAGAAATATCAGTGGTGAAGCTGCGTGGGCTTCTCGGCTGAAATGACGACGCTCGGGGTGGCCTACTTTTTTCCCCTTGGTTTTTTTTTTGAGGGTGTTTTTTCTCAACCACTCTAAAAGAGACCAAAATAGCTGCCCGCGCCAATAGGTATATTCATAATTACTCTTTCCATTCCTCCCGCCATTTTTTTTAATCTCTCGTTCGAACATCGAGGATAATTTTAATCAGACGGTGATATTATTTTACGAAGATTTGAAAAATCTGCGAAAAATAGTAGATTCATTGTAATCTGGCGAACGAGGCGGCTTTTTGATGCTCCGATTATTATGAAAACAATAAGAATTAATTTAACGTATTGCTCGAGGAGAAAACAAAATTATAGTCATTTTAGTGAAGCAGTCGAATTTTGGGGTAATTTTGTTTGGGTCAATTTTTCGAGTACTTCAATTAATATTACTTGGTGTCAGGGTTGCGAAATTTTTAATGAAAAAGTAATGCATTAAACATCACTTTTTTAATGGCTAATGAAATTTAATGGTTAATGGAAATTATTTTCATTGACCATTAACCATTGAAATTTAATGTTTAATGGAAATTATTTTCATTAACCATTAACCATTAAAATTTAATGGTTAATGGATATTATTTTCATTAACCATTGAAATTTAATGGTTAATGGAAATTATTTTCATTGACCATTAAAATTTAATGGTTAATGGAAATTATTTTCATTAACCATTAAAATTTAATGGTTAATGGATATTATTTTCATTAACTATTGAAATTTAATGGTTAATGGATATTATTTTCATTTACCATTAAAATTATTTCCATTAATCATTAATGAAAATGCAATTGCATTAAAAAAAGTAATGCATTATTTGCAACCCTGCCCATTACAATGTAGTGTGTAATAGATAAAATTTCCATGATCCATTGCAATGTAATGTGTAATGGGCAAAACTTTGATTGCAATTTTGGGAATGGAAAAATATAGATGAATAAATTATTGCAATTATGCATCACATTTTATTGACTTGGGACTTAGATTTTCACCTTAAATTCTAAAAAGCATCTATATATTATAATTCTAAAAATCTAAGTCCTAAGTCAATAAAATGTAATGCAAAACTGCAATAATTTATTCATCTATATTTTTCCATTCCCAAAATTGCAATCAAAGTTTTGTCCATTACACATTACATTGCAATGGGTAATGGAAATTTTTTCTATTACACACTATATATTGTAATGGGCAGGGTTGCAAATAATGCATTACTTTTTTTAATGCAATTGCATTTTCATTAACTATTAACCATTAAATCCCATTAACCATTTAATTTTAATGGTTAATGAAAATAATTGCCATTAACCATTAAATTCTAATGGTTAATGGTTAATGGTTAATGAAAATGCAAATGCATTAAAAAAAGTAATGCATTATTTGCAACCCTGCTTGGCGTAAAAGAGACACTTTCTCGAGTATTGAAAAATTATTAAAAATCAGATTTTCAAAATATTAAAAACAATCAAAAATAATTTTAAATTCTTAATTTTTCTTTGTCACTTTCTTGTTCATTTTTAGAAGATTTCAAAAATCTGTTAAAAATCGAATAATCATCGTAATATCCGACAAACAAATCGGTATTTCAAAACGTTAATAACTCTAAATAAAATAAGAACAATCTTAAAATGTTGCTAAAGCGGGAAAACAATAGTTATTTTAGTGAAGCAATTATTTATTTGTCAAATTTTTTCTCTGATACTTTTTTTTACAATTTTTTAGGGTACTTTCTAGAGTAAATTAATAACATTTATAATAATAGAGATACTTTCTCATTAAAAACATCATAAAAACCCGTAATTGAATTAAATATAATTTAAAAAATCGTAAAATCATAATTTGAGGGTCTTCATTAATCGATTACAAAACAATCTTGCCAATGTATAATTCTAAACTCACAAACGCACAAACTCACTTTAATCATCGATATTTTCGCTTCGCTACGATCAATATCACTCTCATTATATTTAATCCCGAAGACTTGACGATAAATCGTTGTTATACATGAAAATTTCGCGCAGAATGAAATTCCGCGAGCCCGGAAATTCGTGGTGTATGGGAAAGCGAGAGTAATTCGTAGATACTATAAATCGCATAAAATTGAACATATATATACATATACAGGGTGTCACAAAAGTCACGGGACGGCTGAACATTCAAAAATTTGGAAAAGATCGATTAATTTTTTCGGAACAAGTTTGATTTGCTTTTAGTAGTAAAATTAAATATACAACTGTTTGCTCTATTGATTTCAGAAGTAGAAAATATAATTTTCTATTGAAAAAAAAAATTTGACCTTGAAATGACCTTGAAGGTCATTGTCAAGGTCACGATCAAGATCGTTGTTAAAATTAATGACTTTGCTTGTTACGAAATAATTTAAAAAGCTTTCATCTCCAGAGGACCCGCACTTTGTTTAAGTTTAATTGACCTTGGAGTGACCTTCAAGGTCAAAATGTACCTTGGAACATATTTTGACGTAAAAGTTCGCGGTCTATCGATTGCCGATGTCGAAAAAGGGGGTTTCCCGTAAAAAAAAAGTTGACCTTGAAACGACCTTGAAGGTCATCGTCAAGGTCAAATTCAAGGTCATCGTTGAATTTCTCGTTAAAAGCGACTGCGAGAAGGGTTTTTGAAAAATTCGCGGTCTGTCGATTGCCGATGTCGAAAAAAGGGGTTTCCGTTAAAAAAAAAGTTGACCTTGAAACGACCTTGAAGGTCATCGTCAAGGTCAAATTCAAGGTCATCGTTGAATTTCTCGTTAAAAGCGACTGCGAGAAGGGTTTTTGAAAAATATCTTACCTGGTAAAATCTTCAGTCGTGACTTTTGTAACATTCTGTAGAACTGTGTGCAGAAATTAACGCGTGCATGTACAGCGTCGTATACATAAGGTCATTATAATTTGTACAATCGCAGTGGAGAGGGTGCCTCGTCGTTTTTGCTCGTATTCAGCGATACACGATGAAAACCGAATCCGTGTATCTGTTAATGCTCGTGACGGTACTCGAAAATTTTAATTAATACGACCAAAGCCCGCGTATATCGTTGGAACATTAACGAGTTCTCTGGCGGATGTTCCGCTCTATCTCCCAATCACTATAAGCGCAAACACGCGCAGGCACACATAAATACCCCTATCGGAGATTTTCCACGGTCACGAAGGTTTATTATACGTGCAATTTTCTCCGAATCATTGATTTCATCGAATCCCATTCGCGCATCATTCACAAAGTTCACGAATCCGTTGGCTCGGAGGTTGAAACATTTCGAGCTCGTAAATGACGAGATTCGACAGAGTTATGCATTGTTAATCTGGTATAAAGTTTGACGTTTTTATCGAGATGGACGATTTCACTTGAGGTGGAAATAATTGTCACTTCGCGTGAAATGTTCCCTTTTGGTATTTTTTTTGGAAAATGTAAAATTCATTTTTTTGGATCTAAAAAAAAGTTGGTCGTTTTTTTGGTTCCGAAAACGTTACAATTCGTTTGAAGGGGGATGTTTTTATCGGAATAGACGATTTTGTTCAGAAAAAATAGTTGCTACTTGAAATAGAATTTTCTGTGATTGGCTTTTTTTGGAAATAGTGAATTTGATTTTTAGAAGGTAATTTTTTTTTCGGTTCTGAAAATGTTACAACTCGGGTTAAGGGGCACGTTATTATGGAAAGAGAAAGTTTCATTTAACGAGGAAATAATTGCTACCTATTATGAAATAAGTCCTTTTTTGAATTTTTTTTTGGAAATATGTTTGATTCTTCACGATCGAAAAAGGACTTTGAATTTTTGTTTGGTTCTGAAAATGTTATAACTCTTTTGAAAGGGAATGTTTTTATCGGTATAGACTGCAAAAAAAATGTTTCGCAAAACTGTTTGCAAAAAAATAGTTTTGCTAAATTTTGTTTACAAAATGGTTTTAAGCAATTGATTTACAACATTTCTCTACGAAAATTTTGCGCAACAGTCTTTCTCCAAAAAAACTTCTGAAAACACTTTTTTGCATAAATTTTGCAGAAAAATGTTGCAAATTAATTGTGTGAAATAATTTTGTCTAACAAATTATGCGAAACTAGATTACTAAACTAGTTATTTAACATCATAAATAAAAAAAAGTAAAAAATGATCAAACGAAAAAAAAAATTTTTTTAAACAAGCTTTTATTAGTTGTTAATAAAAAATAACTAAAAACTTAAAAATAAAGCTATTCCGATTGGAAATAAGTTTTCAAATAAAAGCGTGTTACATTTTAACAGCAAGAGAAAAAAGAGGGTTTAACACGCTATTATTTGAAAACTTATTTCCAATCAGAATAGCATTGTATTTAACTTTTTAGTTATTTTTTATTAACAACTGATAAGAGCTTGTTTAAAAAAAAATTTTTTTTGTTTGTTTTTTGAAAATATATTTGATACATTCGATTTTTTCACGATTATAGAAAAAGAGGGATTTTTTTTTGCTTCCAAAAATGTTACAACTCGCGTAAAATTCCTTATACATGTCCGAGGATCGTTGAGGTACGCCCATTCTCTCGTTAATAATTGACAAACTATACCGGATAGACAGAGAGGAAGATTCGTTCGATTAATTTTACGAGAATGAGCGAGTGTCATCGTTCCCTCGAGATATTGCGCACGATCCATACAAGTCTATGGGACATTTCATGCTTATTTGAATCATGGTTTTTGTTTTTGAGTATCACGTTATTTCGGAAAGCTCTTTTTCTGAAATCTTAAAATAATTTGAACGAAACTAAAGTTTTATCTGTGAGAAATGAAAATTGTGAAAATTGTAAATTATAAAAAAAGTCATCGATCGATTTTTAATTAAAATTTGACCATTTTATCAGATTTGATTTCAGTAGATTGAAATAAATCCTATTTAATTCTGACCAATTTTTCTCTGGATATTTTTATTCGGATATTTCTTTGAATTTCAATTTTTCAATTTTTTTAAACATTTCAAATCAATGGAATGCAATTCGAATTAAAATATTCTACTCTATTTTATAAATAAAAAATTAATTCGATAGATCCCAATGAATTCAAATAAATTCTATTTGATTCTGCCCCATTTTCCTATCCTCACCTATTTTACTGGAAATCACAATACAAAATCCATGTGGATATTTTTTTTCAATTTCACTTTCTCAAAGTTTTGGAACATCACAAATCAATTGAATTTCTTTAGAATTAAAATATTCTACTTTATTTACGAATTTAAAATTAAAAGTTTTGGAACATTTCAAATCAATTGAATTTCTTTGGAATTAAAAAATTCTACTTTATTTTATAATTAAAAAATTAATTCAATAAATCCTTGTGAAAATAAATCCTATTCAATTCTGCCCCATTTTTCCTATTCTCGCCTATTTTACTGGAAATCACGATACAAAATCCATGCGGATATTTTTTTCAATTGAAATTTCTCAAAGTTTTGAAACATTTCAAATCAATTGTATTTCTTTCGGATCAAAATATTCTACTTTATTTTATAAATCAAAAATTTATCAAATAAATCCTTGTGAAAATAAATCCCATTCAATTCTGCCCCATTTTTTCTCTACCTATTCTCTCCTATTTTATTGGAAAACACAGTCCTAAATCCATCTGGATATTCCTCCCAATTTCAATTGCTCAAACTTTTCAAAAATTTCTAATCCATCGATTGCGCGTCGAAGAAAATTCACAATAACAAATCTTCGTCTACGAAGAGAAAAAAAAAATTTATCATACATTGTCCGTATAAGTAATTGCGGGGAAAATATAAAATAGACTTTCCTTGATGTGAGGGAAACGTGGAAATTTTCGTTTTGACGTTTTATGCGGCGGTAACGCGACGGCGTTTCCTTCCGGTACGACTTTCGCGATTTCTCTCTCTCTCTCTCTCTCTCTCTCTCTCTCTCTCTCTCTCTCTCTCTCTCTCTCTCGTGTCGGAAAATTCACAGTCGATAATATATTCATCCGGTTTTCGCAGTGAACTCGACGGTGAAACGTCGACTCCTGGTTTCTCGCTGCATGCTCACACACTCTTTTCATATCTGTACATAAATTTTTTGCCCCCCTTTTTTCACATTTCATGCGACATCGATCCCACCGGAAATAAAATATACCCGAAGGTTTTCCGACTCCGTCGGCGGATACAGAAAATTTTATATACATATTCCGAGTTCACAATGAATTCGAACGTCTTCGTTGGACGCTCCCGGATTACATCTCTCTCATGTAAAACGCGTGATACTCGAGGGAAAATCGCTTTTTTCTCCCTTTCCTCCTTAAACGAGATCTCGGTGGCTGGAAAGTAGCTCGGGAAAATGCATATGCGGTTTTTCCAACGTGAAAGAGATCAAAAATACAGTCTCCGAGGACAAAGATATTTTCGTATGCAAAGATACGAGGAATATGCGATATAATCGAAAAATGGGGTAAAATGGAACACTGAAAAAAAATCTTAAATATTAAAATCAGTGAAAATTTGGAAAACTGGTTTTCCAAAGCTCGTTCAGAATGCCAAGACAATCTAAATATTTGTATAAATAATGGATTTATTTTGTTTATAAGATTCTCAGTTGAATTGGAGAGAAAAGGGAGTCTGAATAAAATAGGATTTATTTTAATTCACGATTCGATTATTAATGTCTTTTCAAATGAATTTAAAAAATATATATATAAAATATATATTATTAATATAATTATTAGGGCGATTTTTTTTCGACTTTTTTTTATTTATTTCACTCCCCACGCGAAATTTCGTTGCATATGTCCCAAAGAAAATTCCCTGAAAGTTACAGCCCTTAATATTAATATTAAGTACTTTCCCTTCGCGTGATAAGTTTTTCCATCTAAAATACACGTAAATGAAAAACTTTTTTTTTCCAAATTTTACCACTCCACGGTTTTTTATGCTATCGCATTGATTTTGGTCGCAATTTACGCAGAATTGAACCATCTCTGAATGTGTCTTCAACAGCGTAAGTGTAACTTACACTAGTGAGATAGTATGAGATCACTAAAGTTGATTTTTATCCAGAATTACTTAACTGAAAAAATGTAGAGGAACCTTTTTCTGGAAATTTAATTTCCTACAGAAAAGGTCCTTTAGACCTAATTCCTAAAATTAATATTTCTTGAGATATTGAACCTTAACTTATTTGTGATATAAAATTTTGTATGGATTATCGAACCAAAAGTTTCAAATACTTAATATTAATATGAAGGGCTGTAACTTTCAGGAAATTTTCTTTCAGACGTATATAACAAAATTTCGGGTGGGGAGTGGAAGAAAAAAAAGTAAAAAAAAAATCGCCCTAATAATTACAGAATAATTTCAACAATATTATAATATATTAATAATAATAGGTTATTATAGAAATTATTTTATAAATATAAAAATACTAAGAGTTCATACAGATTCTAGACGATTTTTTTTTTTAATTGTTATTAAATTTAACCTCTATTTAATTACATTAGAATAGCATTTAATTAAAATATAATTAAAATACAATTTTACACTAAAATTTAAATAACCTCGATTTTTAATTCTCAGACCTCAAAAGTCTGTTATCTCTTATTTTTCCCTCAATTTTCCGGACCACTTCCGTTTGACCCAATTTTTTTCAACCCTGTCGAAAGTAACTTATCGACAACAGAAATGTCGTTTTCAAATAGATAGTCGATTGATAGTGTCAGAATGGCAGTATTTTTTCCGGGTGACCCATTTTGCCCCGATAATTTTCTATACGCGATATTCGTACATGAGGAGTTCTTTTTCAACCGGGCCACTTTTTTTTTCACCCCCTTCAATTTTTTTCAAAATCTGCCAGTTTGAAATATTAGTCAAATGGAACGTCTGTGATTTTTTTTAGATTTTTTTAGGCGTCCGTTCAAGTTTTTCAATTTTTCATTACGAACTCTGTATCTCGAAAAATATTCATCAAACAAAAGAAAACATAAGAATAAAAACTTATTTATTTTTTCCACTTTATCGAAAAAAATTAAAATCATAATTTTTCTGCATTGAGAAAATGGAAATTTGGCAAGAAAATGAGAATAAAATTTTTTTAAACCTAATAATACACTTTCGATTTTGGTACAAATTTTACAGGATGTCTGTCATTGGGTAAAAAATCTACGAAAACAATTTCAGAATGGCACCTGCAATGGTTACGATGACAATTTTTTCGCAGAGTCTTTACCCAATAACAGACATCCAGTAAAATTTGTACCGAAATCGAAAGTGTGTTATTAGGTTCAAAAAATTTTATTCTCATTTTTTTGCCAAATTTCAATTTTCTTAGTGCAGAAAAATTATGATTTTAATTTTTTTCGATAAAGTGGAAAAAATAAATAAATTTTTATTCTTACATTTTTTTTTTTTTATGAATATTTTTTGAGATACAGTGTTCGTAATGAAAAATTGAAAATCCTGAACGGACGCCTAAAAAAATCTTTAAAAAATCACAGACGTTCCTTTCGACTAATATTTCGAACTGGCAGATTTTGAAAAAAATTGAAGAGGGTGAAAAAAAAAGTGGCCCGGTTGGAAAAGAACTCCTCATATATTCAATACGAAATGTGAAATAAAACAACTTCGTGGAATACTTCTGACGATAGGAAAAACCCGAGGAACTAGCAAATTCGAAATATCGCGAATAAAGTCCGCGGAACTTTTTTTTTCTCTTCCTCGCCGTCGCCGTTTTTTCCTTTGTTTCTTCTTTCTCATTCTCTTGGCATTTTATTTTTTTTTTTTCCTCGAGCACGAATATATTACGAAGGTTCCCCGAGTGACAAAGATGAGGGATTCGAAGGGGTGGAGGCGCTATTATCAACGCCAAGGAAACCCCCGGAGCTTCTCAGATTATAAAATGGTTCTTCTGTATCTCTTCTTATTCCATCCTCGCACTTTTCTTGAAAAGACACTGTTTATTTCCCCACATATTGTATTTTCATTATTGTTATTTTTATTATTATCATTATTTTTATAATCGCGAATAATTTTCTCACGAGGTTCTTTTTGAGCTCACCCTTTTTTTTTCCTTGTGGCAGGATATCGCCCTTCCAATGGAAAATAGCCCATGAGGTCAAATTTCATACGCTACGATGTTATTATTATTTTTTTATAATTAATAATTATAATTATTATTATTGTTATTATTATTATCGCGATATGTTTGGTTCGTTAAATGCAGCAAAGTCCGTCTGCTCCGGCCACACAAAGTGCCAGAGTCAACGCAATTAAGGGTGAGCTTTTTAATCGAGAAGAGTGCGGCTCTTTCGCTCTCTCTGAATTTTTTTTTCCCCTTCTTTTTTCTCGACGTGATCCACAATTTTTTCCACCGAGTCTGGACGTTTGTGTTCCACAGGTCACGGACATTTTCCTCGACCAATTGTTAATTTTCCTCGAACAATTTTTCCATTGTTTGTTTTCGTTAAAATATATTTTCGCCCCCTCTCGAGCGTGTATTTACCAAATTCAGCCATAATAGTTGATAAATATTGAATATTATTGATAATAAATAAATAATAAGTAATTTCAGCTTAATTGCTGACAAATTTGGAAGATGAGAGCGGCATTAAAAGTTTTGCAAAAAATTATAAAGGCACGCCAAACGTTGAAACCCGCTGTATAAAAATAGTAAATAAATAAAAATAAAATAACGTTAATAATTAGAAATAAAATAAAGTAAACAAATATAAATAAATAAAGTAAATAATAAATAAATAGTATATAGTAAAAATAATAATATCAAGCGATTTCGATAAAAATTTTACTGAACAAAGGGGGATGATTTTTCCCCCAGCATCCGAAATTTCATCCCTCTTACATAAAGCTTTTTCCAGACAAATAAAATAGTAAATGCAATAAAAATAGTAAATAGGCAAAATAATAATATCGAGATATTTCGATAAAAATTTTACTTAACAAATGGGGATGATTTTTCCCCTAGCATCCGGAATTTCATTCAAATTGCTCAAAGTGTTTTCCAGACAAAATTATTTGAATGTAAAAATAGTTCAGTTGAATTAAATAATAGTAAATCGTAAAAATAATAATATGAATCTATTTTGATATAAATTTTACTGAACAAAGCGGGATGATTTTTCCCCCAGCACCCGAAATTTTATCCTTTTAGCTTAAAGCTTTTTCCAGACAAATAAAATAGTGAATACAATGAAAAATAGTAAATACTCAAAATAATAATATCAATCTATTTCGATAAAAATTTTACTTAACAAATAGGGATGATTTTTCCCCTAGTATCCGGAATTTCATTCAATTGCTCAAAGCGTTTTCCAGACAAATTTATTTGAATTTAAAAATAGTTCAGTTGAATTAAATAATAGTAAATCGTAAAAATAATAATATCAATCTATTTCGATATAAATTTTACTGAACAAAGGGAGATGATTTTTCCCCTAGCACCCGAAATTTTATCCCTTTAGCTTAAAGCTTTTTCCAGACAAATAAAATAGTGAATACAATAAAAAATAGTAAATACTCAAAATAATAATATCAATATATTTCGATAAAAATTTTACTTAACTAATGGGGATTATTTTTCCCCTAGCATCCGAAATTTCATTTAAATTGCTCAAAGTGTTTTCCAGACAAATTTATTTGAATTTAAAAATAGTTCAGTTGAATTAAATAATAGTAAAACGTAAAAATAATAATATCAATCTATTTCGATATAAATTTTACTGAACAAAGGGGGATGATTTTTCCCCTAGCATCCGAAATTGCATCCCTCTTGCTCAAAGCGTTTTTCAGACAAATAAAATAGTGAATAAAATAAAAATTAGTAAATACTTAAAATAATACTATCATAATCTATTTCGATAAAAATTTCACTGAAAAAAGGGGGATGATGTTTCTCTTAACATCTGAAATTTCATTCCTCTTGCTCAAAGCGTTTTTCAGACAATTTCACGTGAATTTATCCATGAAAAATGTCAGCATTAAAACAACAGCCTCGGGTTGCAAAAGTGTGAAGATAATATTTATTAAAATTGGGACGAATCGGAGTATCGATGATTGTGGCGAGGATTGCAGAGCGATTTGTACGCCGTATGCATGATATTATTGGAAAAAAACACGGGGGAAATCTAAATACACATCGATGTTTATATATCGATATATAATATCGATTATAAGGGTGGAATTGTTCGATTCCGGAGATATTCATCTCGTGAATATGGAATATGAATGTGATATATTTGTACACGAGCACGTGGCTTTTTTGCCCCTCGGGGACCATTCCGATGGAGAAAAGCACAGAAAAGCTGCCCGGAAAAGCTCACTTCTCTCTCTTGTCTCCTCAAAGACGGAACTCTCTCTCTCTCCTTCTCTTGTCTCGTCTCATTTTTTTTTATTTCTCCTGCGCCTTTTTCGTCTATTTTTAGTACACGATAAACGGGCGAGAGCTTTTTTCCCTTGTTTCCTCCACTTCTTTGAATATCGGAACTACGGTTCATCGAACGTCCCGTCAACGAAGGAGTGTTCGAGCTTTTCCGAGCCCATCTCTCTCTTTCCCGTTTTCTCCCTCAATGCGCATATTCGCTTCGCGCCCTCTTTTCCTTCGTGGAATTTTCCTTTTCCATGAGCAAATTTTCTCCTCCTTCTTCTCAGCTCTCTCTCTCTCTCTCTCTCTCTCTCTCTCTCTCTCTCTCTCTCTCTCTCTCTCTCTCTCTCTCTCTCTCTCTCTCTCTCTCTCTCTCTCTCTCTCTCTCTCTCTCTCTCTCTCTCTCTCTCTCTCTCTCTCTCTCTCTCTCTCTCTCTGCCTTTCTCATCACGTTGAGCTTTGTGCCGTGGAAAATCAGACTCCCGAAGTCGATTGAAAATTCACATGCAAAGAGAGAGAGGGAACGTAAAAAGAGTTTTCTTTGTCGCGGCTGATCGATTCATCAAATTACTTATTATCGACGTGAATTATCGGAAATAAAAGTACCAATTGAAGCATAAAATAAACGAGACAATGGAGAGAATTATGAAGAAGAGATGAGAGAATTTTTCAAGAATCAATGAAAAGGCGGCTTTAAATAAACTAAAAATTGGATAATCTAAAAAGTTCGTTTTGGAACGTTGCTGGTGAAATAAGGCTAGATTGCATTAATTGAGAATGGATTTTTTTTTTATCAGAGGATTGATTAATGAATGAATTTTTATTTATTGGAATGTTTATCGATGCAGAATCATTTTTAAAGTAAGCTCATTAAATCGTTTGATGATTCATAGATATTTTGCAATATTGAAGGAAAAGTTGATATAATTGGAATTATTTAAAAAATAGTGAAGAAAAAATGGTCAATGTTTGAGAATTTTTTTTGTTAACTTGACTAATTATCAAAGGATCTGGTAATTGTTATTTTATCAAGTAAATATTTAAATTAGTTCATAGCAATTTTTATTGAAAAAGCTTAAAAATTAACAGAATTATTAATTGTTATCTTACCGATAAAAAAAATGTCCCCTCGTCATTGTTCCATTAATTTCTTGGTGAAGGGTTATCTAAAAATTAAAAAAAAATATCAATATCTATAAAAATGTAGCTATTGTTATGTTCATTAAAAATATCAATTATCAGCATTTTACAAATATAAAAAAGATTAGGTTAGAGATTATTAGGATTAGAACTATTGAGAAAAAATTGAAAATCGGCTCACAAGTTTTCCAGTATTTGCTTGGACAAGATTAGGTCGACATTTAAAAAAAGTCATTTTGGGAAAAAGCTCTCTCTAAAGTGACTGTAAGTTTGTCGATTTTTAGAATTTTAACTTATAATTTTAACCATATATTTTTGACAACCTATACTTCAAAAAAATATGGAAAAAATTTTTTTTTTTAATTATTTATATATATATATGAGGTATTCCCGCTCAACGAGACCCCCTTTTAGGCCGACCTCTTTCGATTTTCTTGAAACTCGAGCATGTTTTAGTGTTGCCCGAAAGTATATTGTACACCAATTTTTAGATCTCTAACTATAATACTCTTTGGAATACGCCAAAAGTTACATTTCAAACTTTTTGCGTATTCAGCGCTTCGGAGCTTTGGTTGCAGTTAAAAGAGCATAATTTAATTCAGCGGGACAATTTTTTTCATGTTTTGTATATATCTGAGAAGTCACGATATAAATTTCAAGTTGGAACTCGCATCCGTTTACTAATGCCAAGTCTTTTAGTAAGACAAGAATTCTCAAATATTGTGTTTTTCGTATTAAACAGTTCTCTGATATATTATATAGTTTTTTTTAACGAATTTCGAATTTTATAAACTTATTAAATTGAAAATTGAATAAATTTGATTTAATTAATTAAATTTAATAAATTGAATAAATGTGATTATTTAATAAATTTAATTTAATAAATTGAATAAATGTGATTATTTAATAAATTTAATTTAATTAATTTAATAAATTTACTAAATTCAAAATTCGATAAAAAAACGCTATATAATATATCAGAGAACTGTTGAATAAGAAAAACACGATATTTAAAAATTTTCATCCCACTAAAAGATTTGGCATTAGTAAACGGATGCGAGTTCCAACTTGAAATTTATATCGTGACTTCTCAGATATATAATACAAAAAATGAAAAAAATTGTCCCGCTGAATTAAATTATGCTCTTTTTTTGTAAATCAATTTTTTCGGTTTTTGGCCGAAATTTAAATGAATTCGTTTCTTTTTTTGAAATCGCTGATATTTTTTTCGAAAAGCGCAGGAAATTTCCGATCCAAAGCTATTGTCAAAGAATTTTGAAAAAAGTTTGAAATATAACTTTTGGTGTAGTCCAAAGAGTATTATAGTTGGAGATCTCAAAATTGGTGTACAATATACATTCCGGCAACACTAAAACATACTTGAGTTTCAAAAAAATCGAAAGAGGTTGGCCTAAAAGGGGTCCCGTTGAGCGGGAATATCTCATATATATTTTTAATATGTTTTAAATTTTTTACATTTAAAAAAAAATTAACATTGAAAAATTAGAATAACTTCTCGAACTATCTTTTACGAAACCTCAATTTATCCTGCCCGAGGCGGACTACTATTATTTTCTAGAATTAAAAAAAATTTCACCGTTTACAATTAATCAGAATTCACGTTTAATAAATATGTATTGGCATTTTTTTTTTTTTTTCATTTCAGATGCAGAGAGCGGTGCTACTAATCTGCTGGCTGCCGCTCCTCAACCACTGCAACGCCGTTAATCCTGGTAATTTTTTTTTTTTAATTACAATATCCGGATAAACATACAAAAGCACAAATAGAGAGGCGCCAACATGTTGAGAAATACGAGCTGAAATATAATCCCGGTAAATCCTTCGTTAAAGCTCCCACTCGCGCCTCATTTGTATATTTATATCAATTCACGATATTCGTGAAAGCCGGATATGAGAAATTTTGCGGTTTATCGCCACTCGCGCTTCTCTTTTTTCCTCCCCCTTAACGGCGAAAGCTCCGCTTGATTGCTTCGTACATTCGTATGGCGAGGCAACAAAAAAAATCATCTCATCGTGGCGAAAAAGGGATGTTTTTTCACCGTCAAATTTTATAGACCGTTGAAAGCTCGAGGGAGATTTTCCACGAGTTCTTGATAACGAAAAGCACTCGCGTATTCTCGCGGAAATAAAAATTTTACGGCCACATTTCGAATATCAATTTTTTTATTTTCGTTTTTTACTTGAAAAAAAAAATGAAAAAATTGTCATAAATAGTGGAGAATTAAGGCGCGAGATAGGAGATGAAAAAAAGCTCAGGGGTTTTGCTGTTGAGACCGTGCTTTCGTTTCGTAGCTAGAGATCAATTTTTTTTTGTATCTTTCATGCGATCCTTTGACTCAACATTTTTTGGCAAAATTCCAGAAAATTAATTTTTTCTTCCCCCCTTAAAAATGTTGAGCTCTCCAAAAGCTCGCTTTCCCAACCTCAATTTCGGTTAATCCCTGAACTTTGAAATTTTTGCGATTTCTCATTTCAAGCTTGAATCAAGTTCATCGCAATTTGACGATTTTCCTACAAAGTCCGTATTTTACAAAGTTGAAAATTTTCGTAACAATGGCGCGAGGTTCACCTACGGAAAATGGCCCAAGGACATTTGAGTTGCAAGTTTCCAGCCAATCTAAACGATCAGGATTGTTAGGGACGTTTGTGAGAATCGTGTGTATGGGAATAGGTGTGAAACATTGGAAAATCGATAAAGAGAGCCTGAGGATTCGAGAGAAAGCGGGAATGAAGAGGAATGAAGAGAGGGTTGTGTATAGAAAACATTCGATGGTTTCCCGACAACGCTAATGCAATTTATCGGCATATAAATACACATGTGTACGTCACTGGCAAGCAAAGGGACGTAACAGAAAAGTTAGCACGTTAAATAACGTAAACTCCATTCTCTGACCCTCAAGCTGTCAATTACTGACTCAAAAAAGAACAAAAAGGTTTAACTCACATTATTCGATGTTTATAAAACTCTGAGTTACATCAGTTTGTTTATAAGTAGTTTATAGGATGCTCCTGGTGACTGAGAAGCCATAACCCACTTAGTTGAGGATTAAGAGTGAAGCAAGTTAACTCATTCTACTACAAAAAAGTCAATTGTTGAGTCAAAAGATAAAAAGGCTTAACTCAAGTTATTTGACGTGTCGAAACTGCAAGTTACATTCTTCGAAATATAAGTAGTCAATATATCCATAGTGCTAACTAAGAGTGACATAAGTAAACTCATTCTTGCTGCAAAGATGTGAGTTACATCAGTTTGTTTATAAGTGGTTAATATATCCATTGTGCTGACTAGGAAACCACTTAATTCGAGATTAACGGCAAAGTAAGTTTACTCACTCAAAAAGGATTAACTCACGTTATTTGACGTTCACAAAACAGCGTGACACATCCATTTGCTTACAAGTAGTTAATATATCAACCGTACCCACCAAAAGGAGTTGACCCATGTAAATATCAGACCTAAAGTAACACAAGTTAACTCAACTCAACTCAAAAGCTTAAATCACATTACTTGACGTTCACAAAACTTCGAGTTACAGTCTTCTGCTCATAAGTAATTAATATATCGACCCTGCTAATCAAGAATAGCATCGTTTTACTTGCCAGCATTCGAATATACCGGGCGTCCCATTTGACTTGAGACTCCCTCATAACTTATGAGTCATAACTCAATATCCACGCGCTAAATCAAAAAACCCCGAAACACATATCAAGTCGATTTTAATCAAGAAGCAAATGGCTATCTTACTTTTTCATCAAGTTGACATTTTCAAGGTCATATCAAGGTCAAGTTGTTTTCCTTATGAAAAACTCTAGATTTTTCAGCAGGATCGTTTTTATACGTATACAAAGTGTACAATTTTTTAACAAAATCGTTGATACAAGTTTGCATAAAAAAAGTTGACCCTCGTGCTAACTAAGAGTAACATAAGTAAACTCATTCTTGCTACAAAGATGTGAGTTACATCAGTTTGTTTATAAGTAGTTAATATATCCATTGTGCTGACTAGGAAACCACTTAATTCGAGATTAACAGTAAAGTAAGTTTACTCACTTGAAAAGGATTAACTCACGTTATTTGACGTTCACAAAACTGCGAGATACATCCATTGGCTTATAAGTAGTTAATGTATCAACCGTATCCACCAAAAGGAGTTAACCCTAAATATCAGACGTAAAGTAACGCAAGTTAACTCAACTCAAGTCAAAGGCCTAAATTACATCATTTGACGTTCACGAAACTGCGAGTTACATTCTTCTGCTCATAAGTGATTAATATATCGACCCTGCTAACCAAGAATATCACCGTTTTACTTGTCAGCATTCGATATACCGGGTGTCTCATTTGACTTATAACTTATGAGTCATATCTCCATATATCCACGCGTTAAATCGAAAAAAACCCGAGACACGTATCAAGTCGATTTGATCAAGAATCAAGAATCAAATGGCTCTCTTACTTTTTCATTAAATTGACATTTTCAAGGTCATATCAAGGTCAACTGCTCTTCCTTATGGAAAACCTTACTTTTTACAGCAGGATCGTTCTTAAATGTTTAAAAGGTGCCCAACCTTTGTCCAAAATCATTGATACAAGTATGCATAAAATAGTTGACCCCTCCATGACCTTGAAAAGGTCCAAAAAGTGATTGAGTTAGTTGGTTCTTTGTTTAAATCGACGTTTCACGGGTTTTTTTTGGATTTCTGTGTAATTATCGGGTTATTTCGATGTCCCTTGAGCTGAATGGAACACCCGAGCTTGATTGTGCAATGAAAGAAGAAGAGAAAAGCGTCGAACCAATTCGACCGGTTGGCAAGCTTTGCGGTTTCGTTGTGGCCTCGCACTTCGATTGTTCCACGACCTCACCTTGTTATATCATCCAGAGCAGTTATCGGCACAACTTCGGGCTACCGAAAGTTTATCGAGGTTTCCAGGGATTCGTACGGAGCCCAGAAACGTCCGAATGTGTGTGTTCGGCTGACGCTATTCCTTCTCTCGAGTCTGTGTCAGTAATTTCGGCGCTTCCTCTCGCTTCTCCGCGTCCGACCCTCGACCTTCCGCTTCTCAACCCTCGCGCGGCGTTTCATATCGAGAGGAAGCTTTCATTGTCGTGACAGGAGGGAAGAGGGGTGAGAGAGTGGGGGACAGGACTTGTCGCGTGCTCATCGAACTATCAACTGTCGGAGAATTCGCAACCGCGAGGTCTCGGTCGCGGAAAACGCGAGACGAGGAAGAGCCAGATCGTTTATCGACGTTTTCCCGTGCCGATAATTTCGTGGCTTTCCAATTCAATGATTTTTTTTTTGAATATCCGACATCCAGTCACTCGATGTCTGCCTCGAAATAATGAAGTTTTCTCTCGAACTCTTCGACAGCTTGAAATGAACGAGGACACCGTTTTTGGGTCAACTTTTGATCGAATAACGGGTGACGAATTTAATTGAATTTTTGAATTTATTTGAATTGTTTATTGGGAATGGAATGCACATTTGTTTGACAACATTTTGGCTGCTTCGTGAATTTTTCGTTGTTGAGATTTTGGTACTAATGTAAGGGGGGGTCATTCCATGTAAAATCGACCAAGAGTTGGAATCGACCCCTCTCAATTTCGATGAAATTTGGTCAGAAGTTTTCGTTTTCGATAAATCGGAGTTCTACCGAAAGAAATTTTTTTTTTTTTTTCAAAAGTTATTTAAAATTAAAAATTTCACAATTTTTCAAATCTTTCAAGTTTATTTTTCAAATATCTCGAAAACTAATGTAGTTACGAAAAGTCATTTCGGATTCGTTTTGAAGAGTATACTTGGGGCTACAAAAAAATATATTCCAAAATAAAATTTTGAAAAATGATGAATTTGGAGAATTTTGAATAATCTAAAATCACGATAATCCAAGTTCCATATTTTATTTTTGGTTCAATTTTTTAAATATAATACCTTGAACTGATCTTAAAAGATTCTGAAATTTTTAGAGGCGTTTTTTTTCAAAA
This sequence comes from Alloplasta piceator, assembly GCA_946863875.1. Lineage (NCBI taxonomy): Eukaryota > Metazoa > Arthropoda > Insecta > Hymenoptera > Ichneumonidae > Alloplasta > Alloplasta piceator. Next base: position 4,566,585 of record OX333073.1, read on the forward strand.
ATATATATTTTTGAATTTTCAAAAATCGTGCAAATCCAGGATAAACATTAAATTTTTGGTTAATTTTTTTTTTTATATAATACCTTGTACTGGTCTTAAAAGATCCTGAAATTTTCCGGATGGTGTGTTTTTGTTTCGAAAATAAAAACTTTTGAATTTTGGTAAAGAAATTTTTTTTTGTGTTTCCTCTAAATTAAGTAGAGTCAAGCAATCATGAAATTCTGTAATTTTGAGCAGTAAAAATTTCAATTAATGGCAATAAAAAAACTTTTTTTTCCAAAATTCCAAAATTTATATTTTTGAAACATAAGCACACCATCCTGAAAATTTCAGGATCTTTTAAGATCAGTACAGGGTATTATATAAAAAAAATTAAACCAAAAATAAAATATGGGATTTGGATTTTCACGATTTTTGAAAATTCAAAATTCTCCAAATTCATCATTTTTCAAATTTTTTTTCGAAATATTTTTTTTTTTTCGTAGCCCTAAGTATACTCGTTAAAACGAATTTAGAACGATTTTTCGTCACTATAATAGTTTTCAAGATAATAAAAAAAAAAAAACTTGAAAGATTAGAAAAATTGTGAAATTTTGAATTTTGCATAACTTTCGAACAAAAAATTTAATTTTTGTTTCTTTGGTAGAATTGAAAGGGATCGATTCGAACTCTTGGTCGATTTGACATGGAATGACCCAGGCGCAATTTGAATCAAATTAATTAAATTAATTAAGTAAAAAGATCAAATTCAATTAAATTTTAATTCTTCCTTTGAAATTTTTTTGAAATTTAACGATTTAGCTAAATTTAGGAAGGAAGAAAGGGTTGAATTTTTGCTCACAATAATTATAGTGAAAAAAAATGTCTTCCCTCATCAAACTTTTTAGACGTCATTTCCAAAACGATTATCCGAAATCCTTCAAAAATTTCAGAGATTGTCGTTTAAAAGTTTTTGATAAATCACTAAATTAGAAATTCAAAATTTTTGACCGTTGAAGTTTGATAATTGGAGTTTTTTCGTTTGTTTTTTTTCCTTTTTCGGTGGTAAATTAAAAATACTTTAATCTTTGCTTTTGATTGAAATTGCGTCGCCAGAGGCATCAGCCAAAGTACGAGAATTTTGTTGAAATAGTTTGAGGAATTTTTGAGCGTGTTCACGATAAAGGGAAGGAGGGAGGAGGGGGCAAGAAAGGATAAAATGAAAAAGTAACGGAGAAAAAAGGAAAAGAATTTTCCGGTATGTCGGTAAAGCACTCGGACTCAAACTATCCGGATCCTCAAACGGACATTGGATCACACACGCTCGTGGCCCTTTTATTTTACAGATGTGAAATTCCAAAGCGTCCGGGCGTGTCTCAAATCAAGAAAAGAATCGTCCGAGAGAGTAATCTCTCTTTTATCTCGGTTTATCGGCCGATTTTTTCAACTTTTCGATTCGTTTGTGTCACTTTGATCGTTCCAGCTTTCTCTAAATCTCTCTTCCTCACTTTATCCATCATTCTTTCCTATTTAATATCCACGGACATTTAAAATCGACAGACGCGACGATAAATATTGACATGTAAGTTACAATGTAACTCATAATTCATCGGATGGAGAACGCGAGGGCTGAAAAGTATTTTTTCCATATTTATCGTTGATTACTAGTTTTACATAAATTAAAATAAGTAATTACAACAAAAACAACAACTATTACAACAATAATAACAAAATAATCATTTTTTACATGCATGGACAAACGATTCTCCCATCTGAGGTAAAATGATCCCCCATGGGCTAAAATCAGGGTTGCAAATAATGGATTCTAAAAATAATTGAATTAACATTCGGAACATGGAATTAACATTCTAAAAACATGGATTAAAAATAATTTTTTAATTTCTTATCCCGCCATGAGGGTTAAAAAATAATTATTTAATTTTTAATCCTGACATTGGGGTAAAAAATAATGTTTTAATTTTTAATTCAAAGTTTTTGAATTAAAAAATTCGCAACCCTGGCTAAAATGATCCCAGAGTTGAAACCCAGATTGAATTGAAACGATTTAACATAGTTTTTATTTTACTTCGTTATAAAAAAATACCCCAATAAATACCTAAAATGGATACTTAAATACAAAATGTAAAAACATTTATCGTTTTTCCACAACTGATAGTCAAAAATAACGATTTATATTTCAGAAAAAAAAAAGTTTTCGGGATGCACAAAAAGTTTATGTTTTCCTCTGTAATACATTTTTTTTCTCACTCTGGACCAAATCCAATTACACATTCAAGTAGTTTCAATTTCGAAAAAGTCGAAAAAAAAACAATTTTTTTTTAAAATTCAAAGTCAAAAGTTTTTGGAAAAAAACTATTACTAATCGATGTGTTTGAAAACGACGTTACGAGAATTCTCGAACAATTCGAATAAAAATTGCCAAAGTCTGCAAAGAATCACTGTTGACGTCGATAAAGAAGGAAACCTTTGGAAAAAAAAAATCTAACGAAATTTGAGAATTCCGTCAATCCGCGAGAGTTCAATTTCTGTAAACAGTTGCGACATTCTATTTCAATTTTTTTTTAGTTCACTCTATCGTTTTATTTTGTGATTGTGTCGTTTTTTTTATTTATTCGTGGTAGCTCTCCATCAGAGAGTTCAGATTGGATTTCATCGTGTGTGTTGCGTCGTTGAAACTCGCTACAGTTTCAGATCTCTCTTTCCCTCTTTCTCTCTATTTTCTCTGTCCGGTTTGTCTCGATTGTCACGTCTGTACATATAACACTGTCGCACACTTTCGTGCCCTCTTTTCTCGTTTTTGTTTGCCGTGTCTGACCCAATACGCATTGTTTCTACTGGCAACTGACATTGGAAAAGCCCTTCACCATTTTTAGACATTTCGGAAAACTGATTTATTGGAAAATAATCAAATATTGTGCAGCACGTTTTATCGTTTGAAAAAACAAAAAAACAATTTCCCTGCCAATTTCTCCATGTTTCGCGCTATTCAAAATTAATTATTTCAAATTAAAAATAAAAATTAAAGTAAAATTAAAAATCAGATTGAAATAATAAATTTTAAAATAAGAAGAAAACGTCAATTATCGTTCATAATTTTCACAATTTTCCCGCCAATTTCTTAATCATCAAAAAAGTATTCCACGTGGGCAATTAAAATCCCTCGCTATTTAATAAAAACCCTGCAAATTGAAATTTGCACATTGCTCCTCATCTTCGTCCATAGTTCACATAGCTTCCTTTATCACAAAGTATGGTATCAAATTTGGCTTCCTCATAAAGAAAGCTTTGTTAACTATTTTGAAAAATGATTAATCAATGTGCAAAATTTGCGACTTCTATTAGTTTGAACTTTTCAATGCTAATTTAACTCTACAAAAGTGTTCAATTTTTATCGCTAGCGCTATTTTTCAAAAAATTCAAAATTTCATAAAATTTTAATCCTTCGATAGTTTTTTGCGAAATTCAATAGCGAATAACATTGATAGCTATACTGGCTCTTCACAAAACTTCATTGCAATATCTAACAAATTTCAAAAGTTATGGCGTTTACGCTTCTTTTATAAAAATTAAAAATTTGATAAAAATTTAATCATTCGATCGATTTGTGCCAAATTCAATAAAGAACATCCTCGATAGCTATATTAGCTCTGTGCAAAGTTTCAGTACAATATCTCAAAAATTGCACAAGTTAGAGCGCTTAGGCTATTTTTCAAAAAATTCAAAATTTCACAAAAATTTTAATCCCTCGATGGATTTTCGCCAAATTCAATACCAAACAACCTTAATAGCTATACTAATTCTATACAAAGTTTGAGTGCAATATCTTGAAAATTGCAGAGGTTAGAGCGTTAACGCCATTCTTGCAAAAACGAAAAAGGTCGATAAAATCTGAACACCCGTTATAATTAAAACAAAATTTTTTTCATAATGAAGAGCAATTCGTGCTCGACAAGTGTGCCAAATTTTAGCTTGATATCTCGAGGCGTTTTCGAGTTATTAATTATTTACATCTGAAACTCAGGACACACATACACACACACATTCATCCGGACATTTTTTCTAAATATGATTTCTCGATGTTTTAGGACATTTTGAATATATTGGCATAAAAATCGTGAAAAATTTTTTTTTCACGAAAACAAAGCTTCCTTTATGAGGAAGCAAAAATAATAAGAAAACGTCAATTACCGTTCATAATTTTCACAATTTTCCTGCCAACTTCTCAATCATCAAAAAACCATTCCACGTGGGCAATTAAAATTTCTCGCTATTTAATAAAAATTATACCAAAGTTACCCCAGTTCGAGAGAATGAGAATTTTGGGTCTGGAGAATAGGGGTGTGTCATAAGCACGCATGGAAAACGTCTTTCAAAGGCCCATCATGTTGATTATGGTCGAAGGCCTTAAGGGGTGCATGTCCATTTCAATCCTCTCTCTCTCTCTCTCTCTCTCTCTCTCTATATATATATATACGAAACATAGAGGGTGAGAAACCGAACCAGCGAAACGTCGCTGGAGAGAATTGGACCATGCTCTTGTGCATCAACTCTCCGGGCCATTTCCAAATCCACCCTCTGCAGCAGCGTGTTTATATAGTCCGATGGTTGAACGTTGTCCATGTGGACATATATTCGCTCGTTAGCTCTGAGCGTAACCAGTCCAACGACGAGACTGTGAGCATTGTCTCTGTTCTAAGCGTTCCAGCGAACGTTTCCACTGATGTCTGTCTGTCCCTCTGCCCCCTCCCCCCTTCATCCCCTCATTCACCCGTTTCATAGGGACAGAGTCAATAGCACTTGGTCAGCATCGCGAATATCCATCTCCCTCGCTCTCCCCTCTCCATCAAACTGGAGAACGTTTAAATGTCCCAACTAACGATAGTGGGTGACGCTGATGCCTCCTGTATCTCGTGTCACACTTTCCCTTTCTCCTGTCCCTCTGTCCCTGCCTCTAAATTTCATGGAACTGCTCGTAAGCTTCAGGGGAATTGTTATGGCGTTGAGGCTCAGGTGCCTCGAGTGATGTGGCGTCCATCGTCACGTCAATGTTCACTCCTCGCAATCCTCTTCCTTCCTCTTCCTTCTCCAGAAATATGGGCCATTCTCCACTGTACGGGATCATCAATGGGCCATTCAAAATGGCTGCAAACTTCGAGAGTTTGATGTGCGAGTGAAGAAGAAGCCCTGGGAATTATTTCAGATTTTTTGAATCAAAGAATTCGGAGATACCGTGCTTTTTCTAAATTTTTGATAATTATAGGCTGGGGAAAGGATGTTAATATCAGGACTAGCAAGAAGCGTCTATTTTTAATTTAATTTTTTTTAGCATCTATCATATTTTCCAGAAATCTAACGATTTTCCGCAGTACTTATCCCATTGAAATCTGAATTTTTAGAAACCTACCTACCAGGTAGGTAGGTAGGTAGGTAGGGATGGTCATTTCCGGGTAATTTTGAATTATATCATCGAGACCACTGGACGAAAAATTATAAGCAACACATTTTAAGAATCCTCAGAGGTAGCTCTTTCAAATGATACCTTACACGATATATTAATTTTTAAAAAATAAAAAAAGTAGTTGAGTTAGTGAGGAAAGCATCATGCGCCTATGCACGCGAATATGTAATGCATGCGGTACATAAGTGCATGTAACTGACAAAGCTTACAAGACATGGAGGCGTGTGGGAGGCTGTAGGGAGTTGAGACAACACGCCAGTGGTCAAGAGCTCGTGTAGATGGCGTTAAGATCGGCTTACGCGCGCGAGTGGGGCGCGCTCTGGCGGAGGCGTCACTGTACTAACGCGCTGACAGGTTTCCGATCTGCCTACAGCTGAATCTCTCTCTCTTCGTCCCTCTCTGGCTCTGTTTGTACATCTTGCACCTGGGCTTACGGAACACCAAACCCTATCTTCCTTTGTACCTCAAATTTCGCAAGTTACGCCCTGTTGTCTCACAGTAGATATAACCGTTCATTTCCCTGGCTTCGACCGTACTCCACGGCTGTCCGTCAATCGAGGAGAATTTCTGGGTCTTTGCACCGACGTTATCCATTCAAAGCCCCAAACCCTTTGTACATAGGTTCTCTCATAAGGTTGGCTGAGGAATCTTAAGGCTGTTACTTCAAAAAATAGTAATTTTTCAAACAAAAAAAAAAAAAATTCTACTTCGTTATTCATCGAAAGGCGAATCTCCGAGCACCAGCCAGATACAAAAGGGGTGGATTTGGGCGACAGGAAAAAAAAGGAAAATTGATTAAAGCTCGTTTCGTTGTTGCATCGGCAAACGAGAAAAAATCGACTTTTAATCCGATTTCAATTCGATTGTGCGCTGCTATTTTTTCATCAATGGTTTTTTTCTCGCTAATTCGGGGTTTGCCGATCCAGAGGGGTGCGTAACGAATGCAACTTTGTTAGTTTACTGACGAACTTTCGATTTCGAAAGTGACAGAGCGACGGGTTTTACGGCGGATTGTTTGCCTCGGGGATGGCGCTGGGTAAAAAAAAACAATCTGAAAAATGATGCACTTCCTGGGGGCGATCTGCGGCTCCCAGGGTCGAGTAGCCGAAAACACCTGTGCTCGCACCACCGATGCGGTTTTCATCCCCCTCTGGTCGGCGTCGCGGCGTCATCTGTATAGCACATGTGACTAGGCTTACTTCTGAAGTGTGTTAATTTTTTTTTCTCCTATCCTCGCTTAAAAATAGAGGGCAGCACGTGCTGCAACGATGTTTCGACGTTGGTAAACTCGCTCTATTCCCTTGTGCTCTAAAAAGCTTTTTTCGAGGGCGGAGGGGGTTGGACGAGAGAAACGAGAATGCCGGGGTAGAGTTTCGCTACGAAGAGTAATGGGACTGTGCGATAGGCGCCGCCACAGCAGGTTGGGCTATGACAAAAAAAAATGAAGAAAAACGAGTAGAAAAAAAAATGGCGGAAGGAGGGAAAAATAAAAAGATGAACGAGCCAGACACCCGAGGCGCGAGAGAGAGAGAGAGGATGGGCGCAGTTTCCGCAAAATAAAACATTTTTTTAATATTCTAGCACGCGCACGCGACACCAACGCTGATTTTTCCATCCCTCCTTTTTTTTTATATTCGACACTGCGATTCCCGAGCCTGTATTTGCGCGTACGACTGAGCGAGATTTTTGAATATCATCTATGGACAATTTTACGCCAAGTGAAACGAATTCTGCTAAAAAATCATTAACTATCGCGAAAATTTATTAAAAATACGATTTTTAAGTAATATTGATAATCGTTGATTTTAAAAAAGTTTAAAAAATCATTAAAAAGGAATAAAATAAGAATTAAATAAAAATAACATTAAAATAAGATTCAAATAAAATATAAATAATTTTTGAAATCACTTTTTATTCAAAAATTATTTTTACGTGTTTGGAAAGAGAAATCTCTTTTAAAGATTATTTTAATTTGATAAAAATTTAATTTAAATCTCATTATCATGTTATTTTTATTTCATTTTTATTTTATTTTTATTTTATTACTATTTAATATTTTTTTTAGTGTAATCGGAAGTGCATCTTGATTGTAGAGTTTCTTTTGGTACAGAAAAAGGGTGCAAAAATTAATTTAAAAAATATCTTAAACGGATTGATTATTTAAAATTTTTTAATTTATTATTCAGAAGTTTCGACAAGCTTGTGAATTTCTAAATGTTTAAAATTACAATTCGATGCTTTTTTGTGATTTTTTTTTAATAGTGTCTATTAATGGCTAATGAATTTCCTTGGCAAAAATGTAGGTAGGCATTGAAAATTGGGGGGGAGGGGGGGATGGCCAAAATATTGCGCAATCTGTGAAGGCTTGAAAAAATTATTCGTTGAAGCTTTTTTGTATTTTTTTTATCAATTTTATCTTTTTTGTCTTTTGGAATGTGTTGCAAAAACAAATTTCGTGGAAAAATTGTGAAATTTAGCGTGAAACGACTCATATGTACGTAGTCACGTACGTTTCGGTGATATCTCCGCTTTTTCATCATTCGGCGCTTGCACTTTTATCGGCAAACGGCGTAGGACGCCTCATCCACCCTTTCCGCGCTACCTTCCACTATTTTTTCCTCTGTCGATGCAGCGAGTCCATTTATATCTGTATGAGGTATTCCCGCTCAACGGGACCCCCTTTTAGGCCGACCTCTTTCGATTTTCTTGAAACTCGAGTATGTTTTAGTATTGCCTGGAAGTATATCGTACACCAATTTTCAGATCTCTAACTATAATACTCTTTGGATTACACCAAAAGTGATATTCAGCGCTTCGGAGCTTTGGCATGGCGCGAAATAAAATCAAAAAAATTCTTTGACAATAGCTTTCGATCGGAAATTTCCTGCGCTTTTTGAAAAAAATATCAGCAATTTCGAAAAAAACGAATTCATTTGAATTTCGACCAAAAACCGAAAAAATTGATTTACAAAAAAAGAGCATTATTTAATTCAGTGGGACAATTTTTTTCATGTTTTGTATATATCTGAGAAGTCACGATATAAATTTTGAGTTGGAACTCGCATCCGTTTACCAATGCCAAGTCTTTTGGTAGGATAAAAATTCTTAAATATTGTGTTTTTCGTATTCAACAGTTCTCTGATATATTATATAGTTTTTTTTAACGAATTTCGAATTTTATAAATTTATTAAATTCAAAATTTAATGAATTTGATTTAATAAATTTAATTTAATTAATTTAATAAATTTACTAAATTCAAAATTCGTTAAAAAAACGTTATATAATACATCAGGAAACTGTTGAATACGAAAAACACGATATTTAAGAATTTTAATCCTATTAAAAAACTTGGCATTAGTAAACGGATGCGAGTTCCAACTTGAAAATTATATCGTGACTTCTCAGATATATACAAAACATGAAAAAAATTGTTCCGCCGAATTAAATTATGCTCTTTTATTGTAAATCAATTTTTTCGGTTTTTGGCCGAAATTTAAATGACTTCGTTCTTTTTTCGGAATCGCTGATATTTTTTTCAAAACGAGCAGGAAATTTCCGATCGAAAGCTATTGTTAAAGAATTTTTTCGATTTTATTTCGCGCCGTGCCAAAGCTCCGAAGCGCTGAATACGCAAAAAGTTTGAAATATAACTTTTGGTGTATTCCAAAGAGTATTATAGTTAGAGATCTGAAAATTAGTGTACAATATACTTTCAGGCAACACTAAAACATACTCGAGTTTCAAGAAAATCGAAAGAGGTCGGCCTAAAAGGAGGTCCCGTTGAGTGGGAATACCTCGTATACAGTATTGCGGGGATGTACGAAAGCGCGGACGAGACGAGGATTTTTTTGGCTTAGTCTCGATTTTTTTTTCTTTCACTCTCTACTCTAGCGAAAAAAGAATATCTGCGTCTATCTGGTCAGCTTTGAGGGCTGATTTCAATACGGCAGAGAGTAAAGGGGGGTAAGGGGGTTGAAATACGAAGTAGCCCGGGAAATTGCTGTTCTCTGATGACCACGGGTCAAGCTATACTTTTTTTCGAATTTGTTTAAAAAATTATTTGTTTAAAAAATTATTTGTAAAAAATAATATAAAAACAACTATAGACAACCCGTGTAGAAATTTTGGTAGGGAAAAACTTCTGCCCCTGACTTGCCCTCCCTAACTAATGTAGGGAAATGATCCGCTCATCCTAACAGGCCCTGTTTAGCCATGTAACACCTGGCTGGCCATTTTCGGATCCGGCGGTCATGATCAGGCCCCTATGACGATATGATCCAGCCCTTGCAGATCCTGATCAGGCCCCTAAGATTTTTAGAATCATGCCCTTAAAGGCCCTGATCACGGTCACGATCATACACCGAAGCGCTTTTTAAACAATTCGTTTTTACGAGGTACTCCTTTTTCAATGTATGTATCTTATTATTTATTTCGAGGCAACCCTTTCTTAGGGTACACTTTTCTTTTGGCAATCCTCGAAGAGAATATTAGGTTCCGAGTGAACGGAAATTCTCTACGAGAATTAAATAAATAAGTACAATTACATAAGACGGCAGGAACTCCTTGTATGGATTCTTCCGACACCGACTTCTGCTAACATCCGTGCTCGCACCCGTCTATATAAGCATACTGAACACATTATCCGTATGCGAGTTCAACGGTTGCTGTCCTGCGCCATCTCGCGTCAAGTCTCGGAACTAACGCGATGCGGTTCGTCGTGATAATAATAATAATCCTCTGCCTACGTAACGAACTTGTGACAGGCGCACAATTGCTTGTTATTCTCGCGGGATAAAAGTAAATAATAATTAAATAATAATAATAATTAAATAATAATAATAATAATAATAATAATAATAATAATAATAATAATAATAATAATAATAATAACAATAAACGAGGCAATGATTGTTAATTTATTATTATTGTTATTACTATTATTGTTATTTATTATTATTATTATTATACTACTGAAAGCCGATATACAAATAATTTTATTTTAATAAATACTCAGGGCAATCCAATTAGTTTTCACATCAGAGCCCTGCCAGGGTAATAAAATAAAAATATGTTTTGCTTAAAAGTGTAAAAATAACGTCGTTGGAAACTGTTCATATTCTGATCATGCAGGGCACTGGTAATAAGTGATTATTTCAATGTAATAACTAGGGACGGGTCGTTAAGTTCCATGTCAGGGCCCTGCCAGGAAAATCGGATCAGGCAGGGCGGATCAGGGGCAAGAATCAACTAATGGTTGCCCTATCACATTTCTACACGGGAAATATTTAAAGTGGAGAAAAATTTTGTTTTCTGTCTCCTTAAGGTAGGTGTCTAGTCTAGAGAGCAAAAAAATAAGCTCATTTTCGAAAACGTTTTTCTCAGCTTCTTTATTAGATATTACAATAAAACTTTTTCCTTTCCAGGAAATAATGTTATCCTTATAGAATAGAACAAAATGGTTTACTTGATCTAGTATTTTTTTGTCCAATTTTTTCTACAAGAGGGTGCCAGAGTCGAGTCCTCAAAAATGTTGGTCCATGGCGGACAAAAAATCTCCGGATTGGCACGTCTGAAACGAAAATAGGAAAAACATTTAAAGAGGAAGGTTTGCCACGTGGCAATTCACCCGAGTTTGTCAAAAATCGATAATAGAAAAAAAATGGCGGCTATTCTCGTACAATTTTCGGAAAATATTTTCGTACGATTTTTTCCAAATGCCCGCCATTTTTTTTTCCATTATTGATTTTTAGCAAACGGTGGTGAATTCCCACATAGCAAACCTTCCTCTTTAAAATGGTTTTTCCCATTTTCGTTTCATACTTGTCAATTCGGAGATTGTTTGTCCGCCATGGGATCACCTTTTTTTGAGGTCTCGACTTTGGCACCCTCTGAAAAATAGACCGAAACGCTAGACGAAGGAGACAATTTTTTTTCTATTCTATGTAAGGGTAACATTATATCCTGGAAAAAGTTTTTTTGTAATATCTAATAAAGAAGCTGGGAAAAACGTTTTC
>OX333073.1:4578257-4685451 GCA_946863875.1 Alloplasta piceator
TCTCTCCTCTCTCTCTCTCTCTCTCTCTCTCTCTCCCTCTCCTCTTCTCTCTCTCTCTCTCTCTCTCTCTCTCTCTCTCTCTCTCTCTCTCTCTCTCTCTCTCTCTCTCGCTCTCGCTCTCGCTCTCTCTCTCTCTCTCTCTCTCTCATCGTGTGCGGTCTTGAGAATTTTCCGGCAGACACGTTTCTCGCGTCACTGATGTTCACCGACATTTCCGGTTTCGGCCAACTTTGAAAATTTCGCCGAAATGCCAGAGAGAAGAGAAACTATACGACGAGAAGGACCAAAGAGCATCACTGTTTGGCCCAAATACTCGAAGAAATTTCAAAGAGCGAAAGAGCGGGAGGGAAAAAGGGGATGGCTGGAAACTTTTGCCAGTCTCTTGTATGATCTTGGGAAAACAGGTGGCGCTGGTGTCGGAAGAACGAAAAGTCAACTAAAAGACGCTCTATCGAGGCGACGAGGGTTGGTTAGTACGTCTGAGTCGCATGTAACGTCGAAATATCTCACGCGAAGAGTAAAGTGGGTTTGCATGTATTATATATACATATATATAGAAACTTTATGTACTACTTTCATATTGACGTATATTCGTTTATACAGGGTGTCACATTTACGGAGTTACATGGATTTTAGAGGGTTAAGCATGATTTCTCTATTTTTTTAAAAATATAATAAATAAATTATTTTATTCAAAATTTTAAGTAAATAAGGAGCAACATCTGAACAATATTTTATAAAATTTTCATTGAATTTGGAAAATTTGGAAAATTCAGCAAGTAGGACCTCTCCAAAAAAATTGTCTTAAAGGACAATATTTCCGCCATTTCGTAAATTCTTATATTCGTATTTTTTTTATTTTATCCATAAAATTGTACTGCTTTTGTGATAGTCATCCAATCGACGGCAGTATTGAAGAACGTGCTATCTCAAATTGTGCTAGAAGAACGTGCTATCTCAAATTGTGCTAGAAGAACGTGCTATCTCAAATTGTGCTAGAAGTACGTGCTATCTCAAATTATGAGAGAAGAAGGTGGTATCTCCAATTGATCACAATTGCTATCTCAAATTGTGCTAAAAGAACGTGCTATCTCAAATTGTGCTAGAAGAACGTGCTATCTCAAATTATGAGAGAAGAAGTTCTTCTAGCACAATTTGAGATAGCACGTTCTTTTAGCACAATTTGAGATAGCACGTTCTTCTAGCACAATTTGAGATAGCACGTTCTTCTAGCACAATTTGAGATCTCACGTTCTTCCATACTGCCGTTGCAATAGTCACATCAAATTTTTCTTAACTTTTATACTCATCTTTGCCCTTAAATTTGACACCTTTAAATAAAGTACCCTTAAATTGGACACCCTTAAATAAGGCACCCTTAAATGGGACACCCTGTAGATATCTGCATATTGGATCGAATAGCCGAGAGACAAGAAGTGGTTACGAAGACTTAAGGGGGTTATATCTTCCTTGGGTCGAAAAAATCGAAAAATTTTCGTGACATGGAAAATTCTTTGAAACTTCTCTTTTTCTCCCTCTACCTCCCCCTCTCTTCCTCAATTGAGAGTGACTTTCTGTGTTTAAGATAAAAGTTACTTCGCCATTGTGTCAAACGCTTCCTACTCTCGTGAGTGAGTTGGGGGTTGAAATTTTATTGAACATGAACTCTGGAAGAAAAATCAATTCGCTTTTTTCCACCCTCTCCATTTTAGGGGTTGAAATAAAAGGAGGATGTCACGTGTCATTTTCCACGTCACATTGGCCGCAAAAGTGAGGAACCACCTGCGAGATTTCGCACAGATTTGTCTGGAGTATCCTCGCTTCTTTTCTTTCAAGCTTTTTTTGCCTCATCCCCCTTCTTTTCTTTTTCATCCCTCGACAACGGTGGGAATTGAGCAGCAGGATGCTCTCTTGACATTTAGCGTGACTCCCGTTGTCGTATCTCGCTGGCCACGAAAAATGAAGGAGAAAAAAACAAAGAACGATGGCAAAATAAAAAAATCGCGAACGAGAGAGAGAGAGAGAAAAAAAGAGATAGAGGGTAGAATCTACGTTATGTGAATAATAACAGCTTGGAGAATGACTGCAGAAAATCCCGAGAAAATAGCGAGGAAAAACTCGAGCACCCTTTTGCCATTTATCGCCCACTTTTTTTCCTTTTTATTGTCTTTCTTGTCTTCTCACTAAGATATTTTCTCGTGAAATTCATCGTTAAGGGGGATGAAAAAAAATACAATCAAGGCCCTCAAAGATAAATCATCGATTTTTCAAAATGATTTTCAATCATCTGGGAAATTACATTTAATTTGATAAAAAAAAATTTTAGAAATTTTGAGATGTCTGAGGATCCAAATTTGAGTAAAATCATTTGAGACAATGAGAAAAAGGAGGCGCCTTTTTTCCCCATCGTGAAAATTGTAAAAAGAGTCCAATGTGTGAGGAATCCTTGAGATAAAAATAAGGTGACAAGAGGGCTGGTATCACGATTCAGCGAGGGGTTGCTTGAAAAAATGATAAAAATAATAATAATAAAAAAAACAAAGACGTGACCGAACAATGATCTCTGTAATGCGGGGAAGGCATCTTTTATAGGGTGAAAGTTAAAAGCACGAAGGGAGGGTCATAGAGAAATGCAAGGCGAGCGGACACTCGAGTGAAAAGAGCTTCTCCGACGGCCGCCAAATTCATATATGAGGCATTCCACGTGCAGTCGGCCACCCCATTTTTTGAAATCACTAAAAATCGCATACAAATTTTTGTAAAGTAGTTATAAACTGTCAAGAAAATTTGTGATTTTTTTCAGATTTTTATGTTACACATTTTAGCCGGAAAAAAATACAAAAATTTTTCTTGTTCCATTTCGTAACTCGAAAATTATACATCATACGAAAAAAAAAAGTACAACATGAAATTTAGGATTTTCAACGTACTTTTCACTGAAATTTTTTACGAACTCCTCCAAAAGCTCTATATGCCATTTTCGGAGCAAATAATGTTCTGATCTTTTTTTTTCTCAGAATTGACATCTTCGATTCGTCTGTAGTTTTAGTAGTTTTTTACTTGATATATTTACAGACTATAAAAAAAATTGGCGCAGTGGAGAATCCATTGTTTCAAATGCATTTTCATTGATAAAATCTATCGTTATAGAGTGATTTAACGAAATAGTGTAGATATTGATATTTTATCATTATTAATCGTAGACAGGGAAAAATAATGATAAAATAATCTCGTTTTGATACTGCGAAGACGATTTCAGAAACAAAGCAGTATCATTGCAAAAAATCACAAATTTTCTTGTTAAAACTACTTTCTAAAAATTTGTATACGATTTTTGGCGATTTCAAAAAATGGGTTGGCTGACTTGACGTGGAATGCCTCATATACAAGATTATAAAATCCTGAGAATAATAAGGGCGCAAAATACGACGATTTTACTCGTTGAAACTTGCGAGTTCAGCCATTTTGCTTTTTAGCAAAATCGACAGCGAAGGCGGATGAGAGTAACCTCTAGTTTTATTGTGGGCACCTCTTCGTCCTTTTCACTTTGAATACCATTTTCAAAGGCCCTTCCGGACTTAAGGGTGAAAGCCAGTATGAGGCGTGAAAAAATTGAGAACTTTTATCACAGACATAATTAATTATCAAAGGGTCGAGGCTATCGTTGTTTTATTTAGCATATAGATATTTCGTAGCAATTTTATACTTCGTAGCATATATATACTTCGTAGCCATTTTTATTGAAAAATCTTAATATCTAATGAGAGATAAAGATATTATCTTAAGGACAAGAAAAATTTCCTTTCACTTTTGTAATATAATAAGAATTGAAAAAATCAATATCTACTAAAATTTAGCTATCGTCATTTGCAGCCGTTGTTGTTCTTTGATTATTACAAAATGTCAGAGAATTTTTATTTTTTTTATTTTTAAGCCCCTTTTTTATTGAAACTGGTTTAAAAAATAGAAATTATCAAAAAAATTAAAATCTGCTCCGTACAGACTCAGCCACTTAGCTTAACTGTTTTTTCTTCGATTATTTACAAAATAGCGACAAATTGATTTTTTTTTAATTTTTAAGATCCTTTCTGATTTGAACTCGTTTTAAAAATAGTAATTGTCGAAATTTTCGAAATCAGTTACCATATACTTAGCTACTGCAATTACAAATATTAAAAAGAAAAAAAATTAAATTGGCTTATAAGTTTTTGAGAATTTGCTGGGACAAAGTCGAAAAAAGTCATTTTGAGAAGCACGCGTTCAAAATTTTAAGTAAAGAGTTTGTAACTCAGTCAATTTTCAGAATTTCATTCAATTTTTTAGCTACACATGTTTGAAAATATATAGTTTAAAGCAATGCAAAGATTTTTTTTTTTACAGTGACTTCTTTCTTTACAGGGTTAAACTGTCCAGACGTTCTGAAAAAGAAGCTTTTTGGGGATTTTATTTTTGATTACGTCACGGAATATAAGCTATAAAAATTGTTTATAAGCTTGTCCTACTAAAACAGTTTTTCAATACAATTTCTGAATAGTTCATGCATCATTTGGCCAACAAAAGAAAAGAAAAAAAAATTCCAAGTAGTATAACCTTTAATTCACAATATCATCCGACATGATATTCGAGGAAAAGCTTTCCAATTAAAAAACGAGCTTTCCAAAAATTTTGACAATTTTTGGAAAGGAAAAAAGCCTCTTGCTTTGCTCTACTTTTAGTTTTGGATTTTTTTGCCTTCAGTAAAAAATAGAAAAAAATAAAAATTTCTAAGTAGTGTAACTTCAATTCATAAAATTATCTGACGTGATATTTGAGGAAAAGCTTACAAATTTAAAAACGAGCTTTCCAAAAATTTTCCAAAATTTTGGAAAGAAAAAAAAGCCTCTTGTTTTTCTCGATTTTTAGTTTTAGGTTTTTTTACCCTTCGTAAAAAACAAAATAAAAATTTCTAAGTAGTATTACCTGTAATGCACAACATTATTCGATGTGAAATTCAAGGAAAAGCTTTCCAATTAAAAAACGAGCTTTTCAACAAATTTCGAAATTTTTGGGAAAAAATTGCCTATTATTGCCTATAGAAAGCCTATTGCTTTTCTCTACTTTTAGTTTTGGGTTTTTTTTGCCCCTAGTTAAAAATAGAAAAAAATCAAAATTTCTAAGTAGTATAACCATTAATTAACATTATCGGACGTGATTTTCGAGGAAAAGCTTTCTGATTGAAAAAAGAGCTTTCCAAAAAAATTCGGAAAGGAAAAAAGCCTCTTGCTTTTCTCTAATTTTAGTTTTGAGTTTGTTTTGCCCCTAGTAAAAAATAGAAAAAAATAAAACTTTCTAAGTAGCACAACCTTTAATTCACAACATTATCCGACGTGATATTCGAGGAAAAGCTTTTCAATTAAAAAAACGAGCTTTACCAAAAATTTCAAAATTTTTGGAAAGGAAAAAAGGCTCTTTCTTTTCTCTACTCTTAGTTTTGGGTTTGTTCTGCCCCTACTTAAAAATAGAAAAAAATTTGTAAGTAGTATAACCTTTAATTCACAACATTATCCGAAGTGATAATCGAGATAAAAGCTTTCCAATTCAAAAATCGAGCTTTTCCAAAATTTTCAAAATTTTTGGAAAGAAAAAAGCCTTTTGCATTTCTCTACTTTTAGTATTGAGTTTTTTTGCCTCTAGTTGAAAATAGCAAAAAATAAAAATTCCTGAGTAGTATAACCATAATATAGCATTATCCGACGTGATATTCAAGGAAAAGCCTTCCAATTGATAGAGGAGCTTTCAAAAAGTTTTCAAAATTTTTTGAAGGGAAAAAAAGGCTCTTTTTTTCGCTACTTTCAGTTTTGGGTTTGTTTTGCGCCTAGTAAAAAATACAAGAAAATAAAAATTTCTAAGTAGTATAACCTTTGACCCATAACATTATCCGAAGTGATATTCGAGATAAAAGCTTTCCAATTAAAAAACGAGCTTTCCAAAAGAATTCGAAATTTTCGGAAAGAAAAAAAAGCTTCTTGCTTTTCTCCACTTTTAGTTTTGGGTTTTTTTTTGCTCCTAGTAAATGGGCGCTGTAAACGATCGACGTGCGGTCCGACCAGTGGAAAAATCGTCGCTATGGTCAGACATGAATTCGTCCACTTTCGTGATTGTTCCCGCCAGCGTCGAACGCATTGACAAATTGTTTTTAAATTACTTTTTCAACGCCAAGCCCCTTCTGGTAGGTCACAAGGGCAACGAGGATAGGTCAGGGAAGGGATGGCGTGAATTCGCCACGCTGTATTTCTCTCTCGTGGCGAACCGCAACATACGAATCCCTCGTACTCGTGTTTCAACCCCCTCTCCCTTACATCCCCTCTTCGGCCCTCGGCAAAAGAATTGTCGGGCGTTGCTCGTCATTTCCCCTTCACGTGGCTCTCCGCGACAGTTATTTTAATTAACACTCTTTCTAATTGACCCGAGCACAGTTGAAATAACTTTTCGACGAGGGATGGTTCATCCCCTCGCCGAGAGTTCCATTTTTCAACTTTTCTCCGTACACAAAGTACATTTGTATCTCAAGCGTCTATCAAATTCGGGGCAATTTGGGACACTAGAAAAAAAATTGACGATTTTTGAAAAAAAAATTTTATTAGGATTAATTTCCAAAAATATCAAATTTTAGAAATTGACAAGTTTTTTGTGAATTTTGTCGTTCACTTTTTTTAAAATAAATTATTTTCTAACGTAGTAATTTTTCAAGGAATCAGGAATCATTTTTTTATCCATTTTTTTTGTTGATTTTTTGTCGTTTCACTTATTTCTTGAGTGTTTTGTTTCTCAAAATATGCAAATTTTTGGTCAATTTAATCACTCATTTTTTTACAAAATTATTTCTTTGTGTAGTAATTTTTCAAGGAATCAGGAATAATTTTTTTATCCTTTATTTTTATTTTTGTTGATTTTTCATTGATTTATTTCTTTAATTTTTTATTTCTCGAAATATTATTAATCCCTGATAAATAAATAAAATAAAATTTGTCTCCTCTTGTGAGACGCATTTTTATTTTATTTCCTTGAAGCTCTTGAGAAATTTATACGACTCTCAAGAGGATTTGACTCATATACAGAGGCATAATAAATGGCTTTTCTCACCGACGTTCTCTTTTTTTCTCTGGCATTTGTTATTTTCTTTTGTATTTAAGTCCCGCGATCCGCGACACTCTTTCCCCAGTAAAAATTTTTTTTCCACCTTCAGCCCAGACGTTTTTATACTCTTCGCGATACTCGCCAAGATCCGATACGTCGTACTCTGATTAATTGCATCGTCCTTGCTCTCATTAATTGCTTCGTTTGCCATGTTGAAAGAGAGGACCATTATACTCTGACTTTTATCTATATTTTTTATTGTACGAGATATTCAATGTAAAATCGACGATCGTAGATCAGTGATCGGCAAAAAAAAATCTATTTTTATTGTTCAATTTTTTTGAAAAGTTAATAATTAGCAAAAAAATATTACAAATTTTTTTTTAACATTAGTAATTAGTGGGAAAATATTACTAATTTCTCTAA
This sequence comes from Alloplasta piceator, assembly GCA_946863875.1. Classification (NCBI taxonomy): domain Eukaryota; kingdom Metazoa; phylum Arthropoda; class Insecta; order Hymenoptera; family Ichneumonidae; genus Alloplasta; species Alloplasta piceator. The sequence continues at coordinate 4,585,800 of OX333073.1, forward strand.
TAAATAAGTAATTAATGAAAAAACATTTCTAATTTTTCCAAGAAAAATGAGTAATTAACGATAAAATATTACTTATTTTTTCCAACAATTAGTAATTAGCGAAAAAGATATTGCTAAATAACAAAAAAATCAATAATTTGTGGAGAAATGTTGTATTAATTTTGGAAAAAGTAATAAACAAAAAAATTGCTAATGCATTTTTTAATAGGTACTGATAAAATATTCGTATTAATGATAACTTGTGTGATATCGTATGACATTGGATACAAAAAATACTAATATGTGAAATATTTAAAAGATCTAGTTATTATAAAAAAATAAAACAACTTTTTTAATAGAGTTGTTTGAGCTTATAACCATAACTCAATCCGTACACACAAGTACATAAATATACACAATACTTTTTTATAAATTACTGTTTTTTTCAATTAATTAGTAATATCTTCCTTAGCCAATTACTATATTTAGAAAAAAACTTGGTAATATTTTTTTGGTAATTACTAATTTTTTTTGAAAAAATAGAAATATTTTGTCGCTAAATACTAGATTTTTAGAAAAATTACTAATATTTTTCCGCTAATTACGAATTTTTATAAAAAGTCAGTAATATTTTATGGCTAATTATTAATTTTTCGAAAAAATGATTAATAAAATTAATATCGTTTACGAAAAAATTGATACTGCCGATCACTGTCGTAGATATTGTGAAAAAATTCTGAAAAAATATTATTTTGGAAAACCTAACGAAAAGTATAATAATTTTGCTTAATATAAAAATAAAATAATTGAAACAAAGTTTATAATTCACGAAAGAATGGAGAAAATTTAAAAATTGCTGAAACTCAAAATAAAAACATTTTATTAGCCAAAGTTGTGCCTAAAAAAATTTATAATATGATAAATAAAATTTATAATCCACGAAAAAAACTAAAAAAATTCGAAATTGCTAAAATTCAACATAAAGTAATTTTCATCAGCCAGAGTTGTGGCTAAAAAAATTTGAAAAAAATCCTAATGCTTTTTGGGAGAATGTAATTTGCTGGAAAAAATCATGAATGAAATTCGAGTGTTTGATTGTCATTGGCCGGTCGATTTAATGGGAGATGTCTCGTAGATATCGGGTTTCGCTCTTCCAAAGTTGGCGAGACTCGTTGGCTGGAACCTTAATGGCTCGTTGGACGTATATGAGGGATTCTCCGTCAATTCAGCCACTTTTTTTCGACCATTTCCGATCTGCCCTATAATTGGTTATATCAAAGTACTACTAAAAGGCATTCCATGTGAATTTTTTCAGATTTCTTAATTCAACATTTTAGAAAATACCATTTTTTTTTCAAAAGAATATATCTCGGAAACTTGAAGTTACTGAAAAAAAATGTCTGCACATAAAAGTTGTAGTTTTGTGTTAGCTTTCGAGCGGAATATTTGAAATAATTTTTACGTTCCGGTAACCCTGATTTTTTACCAAAAAAGTGGATAAATATTTTTTTATTTAAAGAAGGTCGTGTTTTTTTGCTGAAAAAATTACAGGGTCTTCCGGTATATCTGACGATATTGCACAAAAATCGCCAGATATACTGAAAGACTCTATAATTTTTTCAGCCAAATAAAAAGGGCTGTTTTCGAATAAAAAAATAATTTCCCCCTTTTTTGGTAAAAAATCAGCGTTACCGGAACTTAAAAATTATTTCAAATATTCCGCTTGAATGCTATCACAAAAATACAACTTTTATGTATGGACATTTTTTTTCAGTTACCTTAAGTTTCCGAGATATATTCATTTGGAAAAAAAATGGCGATTTCTAAAATTTTGAATTAAAAAATCTGAAAAAATTCGCGTGGAATGCCTTTTAGTAGCACTTTGATTTGACCAATTATGGAGCACATCTGCGATGGTCGAAAAAAAGTGGCTGAATTGACAGAGAATCCCTCATATACGAGGGAAGCCTCGGAAAAGTCGTACAGCTCTCGTCTGGAGCTGGATTCTCGCTGATCACCCCGTCGTCTCGTTATTGCGCTCGCTCGTTTGCCGCCCCCTTCGCAGTGCCGATTTTCCGCGCTAAATCGACGAAGACGAACCGCTCATGGGGGAAAATCGAAAAGCTCATTCCCGAAGTTGCCCGCAATGGCGAATCGATATTGCAATTAGGCAAAAACTCGACGAGCGCGCGACAAACCATTACGCGAACCGCGTCGGAGAGATCCAGAGAGTGATATTACCTCATGACCGGAAGATCGTAAAGCGTCGCGTCGAGGCTCCTTTTTTGACGAGTAATTACACGTGGCTTGATGACGAAAACCGTGAAATATGCCAGATTATTAATTTTTTTGAATTTTTCGAAATGATTGTTTAATAATTTTTTAAAATTGAATCTTGCTTCTTAACATTCAAAATTTATACCAAGATTAAGGATAATATTCAGATTTCAAATATTTTCAAGTAATTCAAATTTTTCAAAACTATTCTTGCTTAATAATTTTAAAAAATTGAATTTCGATTCTTAAGGATATAGTCTGGAGGTTTTGCACTTTTTATAAGACTATTTCAGGAATTTTTCTTCTACAAGAAAATAAAACCCAATCATTTCAATTTTTTTATATGTTGTTATTTGGGTTTATTACCTCATGACCGGAATGTCGTAAAGCTTCGCGTCGAGGCTCCTTTTTTGACGAGTAATTACACGTGCCTTGATGACGAAAACCGTGAAATATGCCAAATGATTAATTTTTTTGAATTTTTCGAAATTATTGTTTAACAATTTTTCAAAATTAAATCTTGCTTCTTAACATTCAAAATTTATACCAAGATTAAGGATAATATTCAGATTTCAAATAATTTCAAGTAATTCAAATTTTGCAAAACTATTCGTGCTTAATAATTTAAGAAAATTGAATTTCGATTCTTAAGGATGTAGTCTGGAGGTCTTGCACTTTTTATAAGACTATTTCAGGAATTTTTTTTCTACAAGAAAATGAAACCCAATCGTTTCAATTTTTTTATACGTTGTAGTGTTAAATGAAAAATGATGAGAAAATTCTGAAAATTTTGTATGTTTTTGTATGAGGTATCTGGAGGTCGTGTAAAAATTTCACGACGATTAGGGAGCTTTTTATTAAAATATTAACATTTTGTTAAGAACAATTAAAAAAAAAAATAAAAAAATATTTATTAATAAACTTCGTTTTGTTTCCGCTGCTTTCAATATAGTGTAGATATTAAAAAATTGAGAGGTCAAAAAAAAAACTTATCGCAAAGTTATATCAGTTTCCATAAGATTATATTTAATTTAATTTGTTAATAATTGTTCGATAACGAGCTTCCTAATCGTCATAAAATTTTTACACGACCTCTTAAATAATTCATCCAAAAACATACCAAATTTTCAGAATTTTTTCATCTTTTGTGATTTGGGACTCAACATCCTTAAGATTAAAAATTTATGCCAAAATTGGAGATAGATATTCAAATTTTTTAAATTTGAAATCATTTCAAATTTTTTAAAATTATCCTGGTTTAATAATTTCATGAGAATTATATTTTGATTCTTAAGATAAAAAAAATATTATCCCAAGATTGACAATAATCCTCTAAACGTTTTTAATTCCCTACATTTTTTTATTTTTTATCTGATATTTCTTTTTTTCTGTTTTTCGAGGAATTGCACATGCCTTGATCAATAAAACCGTGAAATATGCTAAATTAATTATGGATTATCAGATTATTTGAGTGTTTATAAATTATTCTTGTTAAATACTAAAAAAACACGTTTTAATTTTCACGTTAAAAAAAATATACCAAGATTGAGTGATAATCCTCTGATCATTTTGCATTTGATACATTTTTTATTTTTTATTTGATCCTCTAAATAATTAAAAAAAATGGAATTTCGACTCTTAAGAATCAAAATTTATGCCAAAATTGAAGATAATATTCAAATTTTTTCAATTTGAAATAATTTCAGATTATTTCAAATTTCTTCAAGTTATTCCGGTTTGATATTTTCACGAAAATTATATTTTTGATTCTTAAGATAAAAAAATATTATACCAAGATTGACAATAATCCTCTAAACGTTTTTAATTCGAACCATTTTTTTAAGTTTCCATCTGATATTCCTTTTTCTTCTGTTTCTTGAGGAATTGCACATGTCTTGATAAATACGACCGTGAAATATGCTAAATTAATTATGGATTGTCGGATTAATTGAGTTTTTAGAATTTATTCTTGTTAAATACTAAAAAAAACATGTTTGATTCTTAAGATTTGAAAAAAATTTACCACGATTCCTCGATAATCCTCTGAACATTTTTCATTTGATACATTTTGCTTCCTTATAAAGGAAGCTTTGTTTACGTGAAATTTTTTTTTTCGTGAATTGTATGCTAATATGTTCAAAACGTCCTAAAACATCGAGAAATCATATTTAAAAAAAATGTCTGAATGTCTGTGTGTGTGTGTGTATGTATTCTGAGTTTCAGATGTAAATAATTAATAACTTAAAAACGCTTCGAGATATCGAGCTAAAATTTGGCACACTTGTCGAGCACGAATTGCTCTTCATTATAAAAAAAATTTGGTTTTAATTATAACGGGTGTTCAGATTTTATCGACTTTTTTTGTTTTTGCAAGAATGGTGTAAACGCTCTAACCTCTGCAATTTTCAAGATATTGCACTCAAACTTTGTACAGAATTAATATAGCTATTAAGGTTGTTTCGTATTGAATTTGGCGAAAATCCATCGAGGGATTAAAATTTTATGAAATTCTGAATTTTTTGAAAAATAGCCTAAAAGCTCTAGCTAGTGTAATTTTTAAGATATTGTACTGAAACTTTACACAGAGGTAATATAGCTATCGAGGTTGTTCGCTATTAAATTTGGCAAGAATCCAACGAGGGATTAAAATTTTATGAAATTTTTAATTTTTTGAAAAATAACGTAAACGCTCTGACTTGTGCAATTTTCAAGATATTGCACTGAAACTTTACACAGAGCTAATATAGCTATCGAGGATGTTCGTTATTAAATTTGGCGAAAATCTATCGAATGACTAAATTTTTATCAAATTTTTAATTTTGATAAAAGAAGCGTAAACGCTATAACTTTTGAAATTTTTTAGATATTGCAATGAAATTTTGTGAAGAGCCAGTATAGCTATCAATGTTTTCGCTATCAAATTTGGCGAAAATCGATCGAATTTGCACATTTATTACTAATATTTTTCAATAGTTAACAAAGCTTCCTTTATGAGGAAGCCAAATTTGATCGCTATACTGTGTGTTAAAGGAAGCTATGCGAACTATGGATAAGGATGAGGAAGCAATGTGGAAATTTCAATTTGCAGGGTTTTTATTTTTCTATTTGATTCTCTAAATAAATTTAAAAAATTTAATCCCCAAAATATTTTTATTTCATTTTTTTTTAAAACAATTAAATTTTAATTCTTAATGTTCAAATTTTTGTAATAAAAATTGAAGATAATATCCTCCAAAGCTTCCTCGATTATTTTGGCAAACAGAATTTTTTCTCCAGCATACGATAAAGTGATGATAAAAGTGTCACGAACAGAATAGGGCGAGAGATAACATTTTTCATTTGATGTTCCCTTTTTTTCGTTTTTCAGGCTGTTCGTGCGTCGTGTACAGCAGCTCTTACAGCCCTCAAGGGGGCACATTTATGTCACCCGATTATCCCAAGAGATATCCGACCGACATAGATTGCCTTCTGTACACGTTCACCGGTCATCCCGATGAAATCGTCGAGCTGACGTTCGATCAATTCAACATTCGCAAGATCAGCGACGAGTGAGTAAAAAAAAAAATAATTACATCAATCAACGCATTGTTCCATGATCGTTTCTAAACAAGCAAGATTCAAGATTTTTCCCTTAAGAAAATTTCCCTTCGTATGATTTTTAATTGTATTATTTAAAAAATCTTACTCGTATATTTGTCAATTGCAATCTAAAACGAAAAAAAAACTATAAGCGTTACAGCAAACTCGTTAAAACTATCTATGGGGCGTTCCATCCCAGATCGGACAGTTTGAAAAACTTTTTATATTTCCTCAATTTTTTTATATTTTTTAGTACCCATCAAAAGACCCTTCCTGTTAATTTTTGAAATTTTTTTGATTACCCGTTCAAAAGATATTGAATTAACGAAAAAACCGCTCTTTTTTTGGTATTTTGGTCATAACTTCTTTAATAATGGTCCAAATTAAAAGTTTTTTTTTTCAATGTTTTTGTTTTTTTATGGCCTTTTAAAGGTGAGTGTCAATTTTTGATTTTTTGAAAAATTTTTGGTTTCAAACATCTATCTATTCAACGATGCTTAAGACTACTCTGATTGTGGGATCTCAATAACTACTATTTCTTTACGATTTTCGAAAATCAAAATTTTTTTTTTTTATAAACTATTATAAATTCCAATGTTTGTTACTGTATAATATTTTTAAAATCATTTTGAATTAAGTTGGACACTTTTTCATTGTTAACACATTTTTAAAATTAATAATTAATCGATGAGCAAATAACAGTTCAAGAATTGTATGACTGAGCCTTGAACCTAAATAGTCTACCGAATATTGCTGTCAAATTTTAACATGAGAAACATTATTCAGATGCAAAAGAGAGATTTTATTTGCGATAAAATACTGCGAAGTCAATCACACAAAAATTTCATTCAATTATTCCAATGAGCAACGGAAACGTATTGGCAAAGGATTATTCTAATTCTGGAAATAATCGTATATGTAAGGTTTTCTAAAAAATAAGTGAATAAATAAAAACTGTTGTTATTATTGTTCATAAACAGACTTAACGATTAATAATTAATTTTAAGAACCCGTTAACAATAAAAAAGTGTCGAAATAAATTCTAAATATTGAAAAAAATACTATAGAATAACAAAAATTGGTATTCATAATAATTTATAAAGAAAAATAAATTAATTTTTAAACATCGAAAAAAATAGTCGTTATGGAAATCCGACGATCGGACTAGTCTTAAAAATGGTTGAATAGATAGATGTTCGGAGCAAAAAATAAAAAATCAAAAAATCAAAAATGAAACTTACTTTTAAAAACGCGATTTAAAGTTCAAAACTCAAAAAACTCATTCAAAAACACGTCTAATATTTTTGATATATTTTTTTCTGAAAAGGCCATGAAAAGAACAAAAATTTTGAAAAAAAACCTTTAATTTGGACCATTATCAAAGAAGTTATGACCAAAATACCAAAAAAAGAGCGGTTTGTTTGTTAATTTAATATCTTTTGAAGGGGTAATCAAAAAAATCTCAATATTTAACAGGAAGGGTCTTTTGATGGGTACTAAAAAATAAATAAAAATTGAGGAAATAAAAAAAAAGTTTTTCAAACTGTCCGATTTGGGATGGAATGCCCAAACAAACAAAATATATCCCAATATATTTTAGATATATTCTCTGAACATTTCAATATATTTTATTTCCATGGAGGTTAAATATATCAAGTACATCCTCCTATACCCAAACTCAATTTTTAATATAATTATATAATATATTACATTAACTCAATATTTAGTAAACTTATTTATTATATTATATTATATCAATATAATTAATAATAATATATTAAATATTATCGCTTGTATATATCGAATATATTTCATTTCCATGAAGTTGCTTGCGTGTTATATTTGATTACATCAATGCCTTTACAAAAGTGTTACGGAAATTTTCGCATATCGTGATATACGAGGGTTGTTTCCCCCAAATAAAGGGTGTCGCGGTGGTTTGGAGTCAGTGCAGTTGGCTCTTGCCAAATTTATGCCGATAATGTACACAGAGAGTAACTCCGTTATATACTGTACTTTAATATATATGTATATATGTATCTTCGAGGTCGTTACTCAAGGGAATTCGATACGAAAGCGAGGAGAGAAGGAGGCGGTTGTTGGTCCATAAAGCGTGGGAGCTTGAAGGAGACGAGATGCTGTTGCGCTTCGGGAAAATCAGAGTGAAGCTTTGTCTACGGATCCATTACCCCCCCCCCCCCCCCCAACGTCTGTGTAACGTGTAAATGTATATGCATGTAAAACGGGTATATTGGAAACGAAATGGAGCCGAAAGACCCCGGAGTAATTTAATATTAGGGGCGCATTTTGCGCATTGATTTTCGCGACCAAATACAGACGACAACCACGAAGCTCTTCTTAAATTCCGTTGATTAGATCCTTGCCATCATCAAGCCCATTCTACATAAGCACATTCTCCAGAAGCAACATACTCCAGAATTTCCAGACCTTTTTCAAATTAAAGCGCTTTCTGCGAAGGTTCTAGGGGTTCTAGGGGCATGGTGAATCTGCCCCTGAAAGGTTTTTTCTCAGGATTGACCGAATCGACGGATCTAAATTTTTTACATGTTTTGGGGGCTGATAATAGCTCCGAGAAAAAAAATTAAGAGCTAAACAGCTCTATAAAATCTTTGAAAAAAAATTATTTTTCTTTCATTTTCAATTATTAACCGTGATACAATTTTGGCACAATTATGAAACAATTTTTTTTTCAAACCTTCTATATTTCACTATAACACTATGAATTTTGAAAAATTTAAAAAACGGTACGCCATAGTAGAAAAAAATAAAAACCACTTTTTGGCTCAAATTATGAATTTATTTATATGTCTTGAGGTTTAATTTGTTGTATTCTAACTCATATTTACATAATTTCTATTTATTAAAAATAATATTTCATATTCAAAATGACAACAAAAATTATTTTGCCACAGTCAAAAATTAAACCAGGTAAATATCAATAATCAATTTTATATAGTAATTTTAACAAATATTTGAAGGTACAACATTTTATTATAAAACTCGATTATTTATCTATTTTTTATAGACTCGAGACAGAGAGATAACCGAAAATTATCGAATAGATGAAAGACAAGAACTTTTTTTTTCTGAACAAATGTAAACTTTCAAAAAAATTTAAGTTTAATTTTATCCATTTATTGTTTTTTCTTAAAAATTAATAAACCCAACAGTTCACACTGATAAAAGAATTTGTTGAAGATTGATAGATATACTGCAACATACAATTATAACATAAAAAAACAGTTTTTAATAAATAAATAATAAAAAGGCAAAGAACAATCTTAAAATCAAAGATATATTTTTCAGAAATGTTGTGGAATCACATTTCAGCTGTGAATGTGCATATGGTCTTGGAACTATTGGATGTTGCTTCCATGTTGTCGCGATTATTTATTATTTGTCACGCGGGAGATATTTGTTGGAAATTTCGACGCCTGCTGAAACATTGAGCAAATTATCTGATAGAAACAATGTTTCATCTGCGATTGAAGAAAACAGTAACTAAGACTGATGAAATGTGATTCTGCAATATTTTTGAAAAATTAATGATTGGGGAATATCTTCCTTTTTATTATTTATTTATAAATATTATTTATTTATAAAATTATATATATAATTATTTATTTATAAAAAACTAACTATTTGTTAAAGATATTTTAAAAATGATTTTTGATATTTACCTGGTTTAATTTTTGACTGCGGCAAAAAAAATGTTGTTATTTTGAATATGAATTACTTTTTCTCGCAAATACAAATTATGTAAATATGCGTTAAAATACGAAAAATTAAACCTCAAAACAAATAAATAAATTCATTATTTGAGCCAAAAAGTGCTTTTTATTTTTTTCTATTATGACGTACCGTTTTTTAAATTTTTTAAAATTCATAGTGTAAAAATGAAATATAGAAGGTTTAAAAAAAAATTGTTTCATAATTGTGCCAAAATTGTATCACTGTTAAAAATTGAAAATGAAAGAAAAAATAATTTTTTTTCCGAAGATTTCATAGAGCTGTATAGCTCTCAATTTTTTTCTCGGAGCTATTATCAGTCCCCAAAACATATAAAAAATTTAGATCAATCGATTTGATCAATCTTGAGAAAATTTTTTTTTTCTGTTTTTTACATATTTCACTTTTTCTCAATAACCAATTGAGATAGGGATCTGAAACTTTTAGGATCTCATTGTTTTATTAGTACCTACTTATGCTGTAAGTATCATTTAAAAACCTTTCGGGGGCAGATTCACCCTGCTTATACCCCTAAGGCCCTTGCGATTTTTTTAATCCAACTGTTTTCAGAGTGCTTTTTTTAATGCAAAAATGTTTGAAATGATGCACGTTACAAAAATTAATTAAAAACTATGAAATTAAAATTGGATTAAAAATGAATTCAATATTTTTCGTGCAATTAAAATTCAATTAAAAATAAATTAAATAGTTTTTATTCAATTAAAATCCAATTAAAAATATATTGAATAGTTTTTGTTTAATTAAATTGGAATTAAAATTATTGTTCGATTTTTTAGGTTTAAAGATTGCTTAAAATTTTAATGTTATCGGACGAATTCGTGAATTCAGGGCAAAATAAATGTCCGCATATCCTTTGGAAAAATTTCGGCGTCCTCGTCACGCATTTTTTGGGTATCCTGAAACAGAAATGTCTTTGCGAAAGTGGCTCCGAGTGATTGAGTGACACTGATTGGCCGGGTAGCTTTTCCGGCAAAAACACACGTTCCTCAAAATCTCGTTATACGTCAATCATATCGGGCGAGAAATTCCTTGGGTGTCTTCATCAATCCTCTTTACGATTGGGACACATCCGCGTCGTGACTCGAATAGTTTCTTCGACGAATGACACGCTGGAACAATTTCGAACTTCGGGATATTTGGGGACCGAAATAATCCGAGGGTTGAATGTGAAAGCCATTTCTAGGCTCGAAGTAATCGATAGAGGCGAAATCAAAATTATTTTTCAAATTTTCTTTCTGAAAAATCATCCTTGTATATTATTCAAAAATCCTCCTATTCTGAAAAGTAACATCTGAAGAATATATTATAATTTTTTTCGTGCAAAAAATGTATAATTATGCCAAAATTTTAGCTGACTTTCTAGACTGACTTCTCTAAAATATTTTCTGCAGTGAGCAATACTTTTCAAAACCAGATAATTTTTACAAATATCGTTAGTCTATTAATTTATCCCACGATTGATCGAAGGAATTTCCGAAATATCAATTTGAAACAAAACGGTGGGTGTTCGAAGCAAGGACTTTGATTCTAAAAAAAGGGATTCTTCGTTCATAAAATTAAAGGTATACTTTTGAAAATAGAATTCTTCATTCAAATACTGAATCATTACATCTAGAAAAAGCCTTAAAGATTGCAGAAAGATCAATGCAGCAGTATTATTATTTATTATTTATATTTTTTATTGAGTTTTATTGTTATTTGTTCATTATAATCAACACAGAGATATGTTTACCGACTTTTGGAAAAGAGGGCTTAACCTTGCAAAAGTGGATTAAGCGTATAGACTCCAACGTAACAGCCTTAAACTCAATTAATCTTGATCCCATCGCTTTGAAATGATCCAGGAGGGATGATAAGCTGAGATAGTGTCAAAAAAAACATTTTTGAAACGTAATTGTTCGACATAGGACTAGGTATAAACGCCCTTAACGACCCCTTAACCACAAGATCGACAGGAGAACGACAGGGTCGTTCGTAGGTTATGGCTGTCACCTGGAGAATCTCTCCGTTGGTTAACCTCAATTATTTCGTTCATCCACGCGGTTGTCCATCCAGGGTTAATGGTCTAATTTGTAACTGTGAGCCGAACGGTTCTGTACTCGATTAAACATAAACTAGAGCCAGGGAACAGACGTTAAACCAACATCGAAGGAGTCAGGGGATGAGAAAACGAGATGGAGTTAACCATGCAGACGCCTTTTAGCGGATCGGGGTTGATGTGAGAGAGATGAGCTTACTCGCGTATCCTGTGTGCCGAGGATATAACTCTGGGGGGGGGGGGGGGGGTTGAAACGACGAGCCACAGAGAGAAAGAGGCGGGTTGAGGGTGGAAGAGACCGAGGAAGAGGAACATTTTGTATGGGAAATTAATGCTGGTGGGTGAATTCTACGAAACGATAAACCGTCTTGTGGCAGTCTCGTAAACTGCATCCAGTGGACGTCTGCAACCCAAACCCGAACCGTTGGAATGAAGTACAAGGGATGATAGTCATTGTACTATAGGTCGTTTTGTGCACAGGTGCACCCCCGCTCAAAAGTTTGGATTCCTATGTCCAAAAAGAGTCTATTTTTTGAATTACAAATCATTTAAGGATTGCACAGGAGAAATGAACGATAACTTTTCTGACCTACAAATTAATAAACACATACTTGTTACGAAAACATTTGTTATTGACAAATTATGAACATTTTAACGGGCTTTTGATGGGCACTCGAAAATATAAAAAAATTGAGAAAAAAAAAGTTTCTCAAACGATTTGGGATGGACGCCCCATATATAAGAGTAGTAGATAGGAATACTCAAAACATTATGTGGAGGTCTCAGTGGACGACTCTGAGGTCCCAGAACTCCGGAACACCTTGGAACGTATGGAACATGGGCTTTTTTGACCCACCTATGGTGTTCCAATTTGAAAAAAAATACCCACGTGAAGCGTGGTCTATTAGCATGCCAGATTGAACAAGAAGTGGAACACCTAGAATAAGAATTATGAGGGCCCATTTAAACCATTTCCATAACCCACTACTTTAAAGCCAAAGATACCTCCCACTTGTGTCTCTCGCCGCGTGAGTGATGACTTTGAATTAATATTGAGCAAAAATCGAACCAGGATGGTTCGACAGACTCAGATACCGATGATGGCTCTGACTTTAGCGACAGTATGAAGGATTGGCAATACAAAGTCCTCGCCTAGCTTGCATGTCCTAAAAGAGTCCTATTCCTATTACTATTTCTATGTCCTAAAAGAGTCTATTTTTTGAATAGTAAATAATTCAAGGATTGTACAGGAAAAATAAACAATAACTTTTTTGACCTACAAATGAACAAACACATACTTGGTACAAAACATTTATTGTTGACAAATTATGAACATTTTAACAAATCACACTTGTCACCTTCGATGTTTCAAAAACAGGTATTATCTATTTTCCATTGCGGCGACGTTGAAGTTCTGCCTGTTCTCGCTCCCTCTGCTGCTGCTTGGCCTTTTCCTCTTCTCGAATCCTTGCTCTTTCGATTGCCTCTTCTCTTCGCTTTTCAGCGCGTTCTGCGCTACGCTTAGCTGCTGTCATTGCGTCCTCCATGCTAAAATACGGTGTATCCCGTGGTCAGTCGCTCGTGAAAGTGAGTATTAAAATGAATGAGAATAACTCATCGGCCATGGTTTATATACGTTAACCTGAAACCGCAACGGGAAAGTAACTTGAAACAGTAAGTCATATCGAAAGTACAGAAAAAATTCCTCTAATTACGCACATATGTGACAAATCGCTCCAATGAACCGCAGCACGTACACAAGTGAAATCATTAAAAATTCCCTTTGTGGTTAATACACTATTTTTCCGGAATTTCAGGGTTTTTAACATGATTAATTATGACATGATTGACGCGCAGGTAGATTAGGCATTGACATTTTGTAGGTACCCTGCGTGTATTTTACAAAAACAAAAACGGTCAACTCTTAATTCTAAAGATTCGTCTTGTCGAGATCTTCAAAATGTATTGTCATACCCCGTATTTATTGGTATATGTTCGCGGGGATATTGTTGTCATGGGATATTAAGACGCGGAGTGGAACCATACCACGTCAAAATATCCCAACACTAATATCCCATACAAAAATATTCCTTTCCTTCGTAATAAATCATATTGAATAACCTGCTCAATGCAGGTTTCCGGGCTTTGGTGCCTGTTCCACGAAATGTGCCAGGGTCAAGGTCTCAAAAATATTTTTTTTTACAATGAAAGGATTAAGATTGTCCTTTTTTCTTTTCCATTCTGAATTGCCAATGAACCAGGCTACCCGTAGGTATTTTTTGTTTTAAAATCTAACCACTTTAAGGGGGTGAAAAAGGTCATGTTCCACATGTTCCAAGGTGTTCCGGGGTTTTGGGAACTCGGAACTTCTAGCCAGCTAGCCACTATACTACTACTCTTTACTTAATAATAATAATAATAATAATAATAATAATAATAATAATAATAAATATATATATATATATATAAGAGTAGTAAATAGTGGTACTCGGGACATCACGTAGAGGTCTCAGTAGACGACTCCGAGGTCCCAGAACCCCGGAACACCTTGGAACATATGGAACATGGGCATTTTTGACCCACTTATGGTGTTCCGATTTTGAAAAAAAAATACCCACGTGAAGCGTGGTCTATCAGCATGCCAGATCAAGAATTTAATTTTAAAAATTTCGTTTTATCGATTTAAAAAAAAACATCTTACCATACTTACTATGGAACATTCTGTGGAACTAGGCTGGAACAAGAAGTGGAACACCTAGAATAAGAATTATGAAGGCCCATTTGAACCATTTCCATAAGCCACTACTTTTAAGCCAAAGACACCTCCCACTTCTGTCTCTCGCCGCGTGAGTGATGACTTTGAGTTAATATTGACCAAAAATCGAACCGGGATGGTTCGTCAGACCCAGACACCAATGGCTCTGACTTCAGCGACAGTATGGGGACATTGGCAATACACAGTCCACGCCTAGCTTGCATGACCTAAAAGAGTCCTATTCCTATTTCTATGTCCTAAAAGAGTCCTATTCTTGTGTCCTAAAAGAGTCTATTTTTTGAATTACATATTATTTAAGGATTGTACAGGAAAAATGAACAATAACTTTTTTGACCTAGAAATGAATAAACACATACTCGGTACAAACACATTTACTATTGACGAATTATGTACATTTTACCGAATCACACTTTTCACCTCCGATGTTTCTTGAACAGGTATTATCTGTTTTTCATCGCTGCGACGTTGAAGTTCTGTTGGTTCTTGTTTCCGCCACTGCTGCTTGCGCCTTGCTTCTTCTTGGATCCTTCCTTTTTCGATTACTTCATTTACTCGCGCTTTAACGCATTTTGCCATAAAATTTAGCTTGATTACCTCATCAATGCTATACGGTGTATCAAGTATGGACTGCTGCTCGCGCTTTGCTTCTTCTGGAATTCTTCCTTTTTCGATTACTTTATTTACTCGCTCTTTAATGCATTTTGTGATAAAACTCAGCACAATTACCTCCTCCATGCTAAAATACGGTGTATCAAGTATCGGCCGTGGTCAGCCGCTCGTGAATGTGAGTATTAAAATGAATTAGAATAACTCATCGGCCATGGTTTATATAAATTATCCTGAAACCACAACGGGAAAGCCACTTAAAAAAATAAGTCATATCGAAAATACTGAACAAATTCCTCTAATTACGCACATATGTGACAAATCGCTCCAATAAACCGCAGCACGTACACAAGTGAAATCATTAAATATTCCTTTTGTGATTAATATACTATTTTTCCTGAATTTCGGGGTTTTTAACATGATTAATTATGACATCATTGACGCGCAGGTAGATTAGGCATTGACATTTTGTAGGTACACTGTGTGTATTTTACAAAAACTAAAACGGTCAACTCTTGATTCTAAAGATTCGTCTTGTCGAGATCTTCAAAATGTATTGTCATACCCCGTATTTATTGGTATATGTTCGCGGGGATATTGTTGTCATGGGATATTAAGACGCGGAGTGGAACCATACCACGTCAAAATATCCCAACACTAATATCCCATACAAAAATATTCCTTTCCTTCGTAATAAATCATATTGAATAACCTGCTCAATGCAGGTTTCCGGGCTTTGGTGCCTGTTCCACGAAATGTGCCAGGGTCAAGGTCTCAAAAATATTTTTTTTTACAATGAAAGGATTAAGATTGTCCTTTTTTCTTTTCCATTCTGAATTGCCAATGAACCAGGCTACCCGTAGGTATTTTTTGTTTTAAAATCTAACCACTTTAAGGGGGTGCAAAAGGTCATGTTCCACATGTTCCAAGGTGTTCCGGGGTTTTGGGAACTCGGAACTTCTAGCCAGCTAGCCACTATACTAATACTCTTTACTTAATAATAATAATAAAAATAATAATAATAATAATAATAATAATATAAGAGTAGTAAATAGTGGTACTCGAGACATCACGTAGAGGTCTCAGTAGACTACTCTGAGGTCCCAGAACCCCGGAACACCTTGGAACATATGGAACATGGGGATTTTTGACCCACTTATGGTGTTCCGAATTTGAAAAAAAATACCCACCTGAAGCGTGGTCTATCAGCATGCCAGATTAAGGATTTAATTTTCAAAATTTCGTTTTTATCGATTTTTAAAAAAATATCTCATTATACCTACCATGGAACATTCTGTGGAACTAGGCTAGACCAAGAAGTGGAACACCTAGAATAAGACTTTTGAGGGCCCATTTGAACCTATTATCATAAGCCACTACTTTTAAACCTCTCACTTCTGTCTCTCGCCGCGTGAGTGATGACTTTGAGTTAATATTGATCAAAAATCGAACCGGGATGGTTCGTCAGACTCAGATACCGATGGTCCTGACTTTAGCAACAGTATGAAGGCATTGGCAATACACAGTCCTCGCCTAGCTTGCATGTCCTAAAAGTCCTATTTCTATTCCTATTTCTATGTCTTAAAGGAGTCTATTTTTTTAATTACAAATCATTTAAGGATTGTACAGGAAAAATGAACAATAACTTTTTCGACCTACAAATGAAAAAAATACATAGTTGGTTTTAAAACATTTATTATTGACAAATGATGTACATTTTAAGGCATCACACTTAACACCTCCGATGTTTCTAGAACAGGTTTTTTCTGTTTTCCATTGTTGCGACGTTGAGGTTCTGTCTGTTCCTGCTCCTTACGCTGCTGCTCGCGCTTTGCTTCTTCTTGAATGCTTGCTTTCTTGATTACTTCATTTACATGCTCTTTAATGCATTTTGCGATAAAATCCAGCACGATTGAGTCCTCCATGCTCAAATACGGTGTATCAAATATGGACCGTGGTCCGTTGCTCGTGAAAGTGAGTTTCAAAATGAATTAGAATAACTCATCGGCCATGGTTTATATACTTTGTCCTGAAACCGCAACGGGAAAGCCACTTGAAACAGTCAGTCATATCGAAAATACAGAAAAAATTCCTCTAATTACGCACATATGTGACAAATCGCTCCAATAAACCGCAGCACGTACACAAGTGAAATCATTAAAAATTCCATTTGTGGTTAATATACTATTTTTCCTGAATTTCAGGGTTTTTAACATGATTAATTATGACATCATTGACGCGCAGGTAGATGAGGCATTGATATTTTGTAGGTGCCCTGCGTGTATTTTACAAAAACTAAAACGGTCAACTCTTATCTCTAAAGATTCGTCTTGTCGAGATCTTCAAAATGCATTGTCATACCCCATATTTATTGGTATATGTTCGCGGGGATATTGTTGTCATGGGATATTAAGACGCGGAGTGGAACCATACCACGTCAAAATATCCCAACAAAAATATTCCTTTCCTTCGTAATGAATCGTATTGAATAACCTGCTCAATGAAGGGTTCCGGGCTTTGGTGCCTGTTCCACGAAATGTGCTAGGGTCAAGGTTTCGAAAATATTTTTTTTACAATGAAAGGATTAAAATTAGCCTTTTTTCTTTTCTAATCTGAACTGCCAATGAACCACGCTACCCGTAGGTATTTTTTGTTTCAAAATCTAACCACTTTAAGGGGGTGAAAAACGTCATGTTCCACATGTTCCAAGGTGTTCCGGCGTATTGGGAACTCGGAACTTCTAGCCAGCTAGCCACTATACTACTACTCTTTACTTAATAATAATAATAATAATATATATATATATATATATATATATATATATAAGAGTAGTAAATAGTGGTACTCGAGACATCACGTAGAGGTCTGAGTAGACGACTCCGAGGTCCCAGAACCCCGGAACACC
This sequence comes from Alloplasta piceator, assembly GCA_946863875.1. Classification (NCBI taxonomy): domain Eukaryota; kingdom Metazoa; phylum Arthropoda; class Insecta; order Hymenoptera; family Ichneumonidae; genus Alloplasta; species Alloplasta piceator. The sequence goes on from OX333073.1 coordinate 4,603,731, forward strand.
TTGGAACATATGGAACATGGGCAATTTTGACCCACTTATGGTGTATCAATTTGAAAAAAAATACCCACGTGAAGCGTGGTCTATTAGCATGCCAGATTAAGAATTTAATTTTAAAAATTCCATTTTATTGCTTTTTAAAAACATATCTTACCATACCTACCATGGAACATTGTGTGGAACTAGGCTGGAACAAGAAGTGAAACACCTAGAATAAGATTTATGAGGGCCCATTTGAACCACTTCCATAAGCCAATACTTTTAAGCCAAAGACACCTCCCACTTCGGTCTCTCGCCACATGAGTGATGACTTTGAGTTAATATTGATTAAAAATCGAACCAGGATGGTTCGTCAGACTCAGATACCGATGGTCCTGACTTTGGCGACAGTATGAAGGTATTGGCAATACACAGTCCTCGCCTAGCTTGCATGTCCTAAAAGAGTCCTATTCCTATTTCTATGTCCAAAAAGAGTCCCATTCTTTTGTCCTAAAAGAGTCTATTTTTTGAATTACATGTCATTTAACGATCGTACAGGAAAAATGAACAATAACTTTTTTGACCTACAAATGAATAAACACATACTTGATACAGAAACATTTATTGTTGACAAATTATGAACATTTTAACGAATCACACTTGTCACCTACGATGTTTCAAGAACAGGTATTATCTATTTTCCATTGCTGCGACGTTGAAGTTCTGCCTGTCGTTGCTCCACCCGCCTCTGCTCGCGCTTTTCCTCTTCTTTAATCCTTGCTCTTTCGATTGCCTCTTTTCTTCGCTCTTCATCGCGCTTTATGATACGATCCATCAGCTTGCTTGCCTCCTCCATGCTCAAATACGGTGTATCAAATATGGACCGTGGTCCGTTGCTCGTGAAAGTGAGTTTCAAAATGAATTAGAATAACTCATCGGCCATGGTTTATATACGTTATCCTGAAACCGCAACGGGAAAGCCACTTGAAACAGTAAGTCATATCGAAAATACAGAAAAAATTCCTCTAATTACGCACATATGTGACAAATCGCTCCAATAAACCGCAGCACGGACACAAGTGAAATCATTAAATGAAGTCACTATATCTCTATATATATCACAGTCCAAGTCAACTTACTTGATTACACGAAGTCCTTTCGCGATCTCCCTCCCCCGCACGACGTGCGCAAACAACCCCTCGAGTTGGCAGAGGACGCGCGAGAAATTTGACGCTCAACGATCCGAGAAGAGAGGTCGAACATTCTGTTTGAACTCTGGTCTTGAGCACACGAGCTTTAAGAAAATCAGTAAAAAGGAAGGCGAGCCTTAATCGATCGAGTTCACCCTTCACGCGTCTCTCCAAACAAAAAAATTGCCTATTTTTATTTTACTTGCAATAAAATTTATAACAGCAGAATATTTTAGTTTACGCCATCAAAGTCACCAACTTATTTCAACGTCGTTTTTTAAAGGCAAATTTGCAATCTTAGTTCGGCCTCGATGAATGAGAACATATTTTGTTTGTCGTTGTGGTCGTTGTGGTCAAGATTTTTTATTGAAAAATGGGTTGATTTGTTAACGATGAGTGATGTTATAAATATTTTTCAGTGGATCCTTGAAGAATCTTTCGAACAAAAATGAATTACTGATTTATTTTTCTGTAACATTTTCGTTTTATATTTTTTTTTTTACATGGAGTAAGAATTGTTTAACCCAAATTTATGTTCGCACCAGTTGAAAAAAATAATGAGTACAAACAATTTTGGAGGTCTTCGTAGTTGACTTGACTCTACTGGAAGGACTAGTTCGAGCCTCAAAACCCTTAACTCACTTTGCAACCCACTTTGCTATTGTATCAACCATAATAATTTAACTTCTTTCACAATCAAGTTTCATTGATTTAAACTGGATCCACTGACTTTACCGCTGTCCACGTGACCGCACCTTCTCCTAACCAACTCTCTTATGTAGCGCCTGGCTGTTGATTTTCTTATTAGCCCCGCTGTAGAACGGGTTAGGTTAGGACGAGTTAGGACGCCTTTAGTCAGGCGTCCTAACTCGTCTCGGTGGGCCGTTATAGGCGTTGCTGCGCTGTAAAGCGGGAAACCTTCAGTCAGGCGTCCTTACTCTAATGCTTGGCATCTCGGTGGGCCGTTAGTGTCGTTACTCTATCATATTAACCACAATAATTTAACCTTCTTTCACAACAAAGTTCCATTAACTCGTATCCTTTTGGATGACTTTTGGTTCACTCTGTGATAAAGTATCTCAAGTTACCCCGCGACAATTGTCAATGCTGTATGTATATAAACGTGGGCATGCAATAAACTGAAGAGATTCGCGAGACAGAGGGAAGTTACCCCCAGTAGAAATCGTGTCGTGTACCGGTGAAACCGCATCTGCGTTTAGCATTTCGAGATTCCTAGTCGTCTCGAGTGTCTTCCCATCTCCACGGAGATGGCAGAGAACGGGTGAGAGAGAGAGAGAGGGACAAGCATAGCAGAGGTGATCAACAATTGCCGGACCAACCCGTTTCGTGTCCGTCTATTTATCCAACGGCTTGAGCTCACTAGAGCGAAAGCTCGAAGAGCGTATATGCATGTACATATATATATATACAACCCTAAATGCACATATATCGCGTCGTCGACGTCGTCACGTGTCGTCAGTCCCACGAGACAAACTTGTCCCTCTCTCTCTTGCGCACGAAGCAGGAGGTGTTGTGGTCCAATGATTTTCCACCCCTCTTGCTTCGCCAGCGTTAACCAACCATTGAGCTTTTCTCATTTCCCACGTTCCTTTGCGAAACGTGCCGAAATTTCGCGTACCATATCGTCGTCTTTTTCGGATGTCCTGCCTCGAGATTAAAGTCAGTTTAAACAGGTAAACAGCTGGGAGACGAGCTTCGTTGTTGAGTCCCAAAAATAGGGGTTGAAAGCTCCACGAAGATACTTTGGTCATTTAAGGAGGTATCCTGGTCCACAGCAGAGTTGTAAGTAAGTACCCATTACACTGCACAATGTGAAATGGGCAAGTGTACCATTACAAAATACAAGAGTAATGTGTAACGAATGCGGGTTCCATATTACAAGTAAGAAAATAATGTGTAGCACGTTCCATTACAATTACTAAAAGTACTGTGTAATGGATGGATGTGTAATGTGTAATGCATGTGCTATTACAAAAGAAAAAAGTAATGTGTAATGGATGAGTGCTCCATTACAAATTAGTGTGCTTCTACGACAATTTGAAGCAGATAATATTTTGCTCAAAGGTAAGTCTATTAATTTTTCAATGAAAATAATTTGTGTGTATCAAGTTTTTGTTAACTTTACTATCGTAGTGGTAAATGTATGAACAGTGATTGTTTTGAGTAATTTTTAATCCATTGTTGTAAAAATTACAATTCAAGAATGGAGTAAAAATTACTTCAAAAAATCACTTTTCATACATTTACCACTACGATAGTAAAGTTAACAAAAACTTGATACACACAAATTATTTTGATTGAAAAATTAATAGACTTACCTTTGAGCAAAATAGTATTTGCTCCAAATTGTCGTAGAAACACACTAATTTGTAATGGACTATTTTCCACTACAAATTACTTTTTTTAAATTGTAATTTGGAATGGAGCACTCATTCATTACACGTTATTTTTTTATATTTGTAATGGCACATGCAACTATTACACATTACTTTTAACATTTGTAACGGAACACGCATGCATTACACATTACTTTTTTTATTTGTAATGGAACACACATCCATTACACATTACTATTTTCATTTTTAATGGAATATTCATTCATTACACGTTACTTTTGTAATTTGTAATAGAAAACTTATTCAATACACATTGTTCAAAATAATGGGCAATGCATTACTTTTACATTACTATTTTCACAACTCTGGTCTAAAGACATACATTTTGAGCGTTTTGTCGAGCTGGATAAAAAATTACCATTCTTTTTTTTTTGAAACATATTTATTAATATTGCGTCTATAAACAAAAAAAATCCAGAAAAAAACTAAAATTAAATAATTTATAAGCTGGTAAAGTTGGGGCTAAAGAAAAAGGTTGTGCTGGCTGACACGATTGCAACTTTTCTAGTCATCTAATACAAAATTAAAAAAAAAGATTCTTAATTAGTAAGAATTTCGTTCTAGTCCCTACCTCAGAGAAAACGGAAAATTTCTTTTTTTTCGCAAAATGGCGGCTGCCTGAACAAAAATAAGGCGTTTTTCGACCCTTTTTTCATAGTTATTAATTTTTTTACAATAGTTAAAAAAATATTTTTGATACGAAAGGGGTAAGGGCGAGAGAGTTATACATCGAAAATTGGTAAAAAATTTGAAGTAAATCGGATGAGTAAAACTTGAAATATCATGTCAGCCATCTTGAGAAAAGTAATTTTAAGAAAAATGAAGTCCGATTTGCTTCGACGTCACGAAAATAGCTATAAATCCGTAAAATATTGGAATTAAAAAATTTCCTTTCGAGGATCTATTCTCAAAGGTCTAAACTTTAAGAACATGCCAAAAAAATGAATTTTTCAAAATTCTTGACCAGAATACTCTCTCAAAGATAAAGCATATTCTTGTGCGACATTTTAGATAATCCTTGGGTTTATGTCCATCCATTGGAAAACCATATGTATAGAAAAGTCCATTTCGGTAGCTCATTTTTAAATTCGAATTCTCCCTCGTTTTGAGGTTTATTCTCGTTGGGGGTTAATTTTATATTTCAGGTTAGTTCGACGATAAAAGGGCGGAGTGAAAAGCCTCTTTGCCCTTCAAAGGGACATTGAAAATTCGTTTTGCCAAGGGAAATATGACTCGGAGCAGAGAGAGGGAGGGATTTGGAAAATGGTTCCTCGGTTAAGGCCCTAGGATCAACAGATTTAAGGGGAGAAACTGCTCCTTTAGGTATTCGCTCTGGGTCGCGAATATTCCAGTCCTCAAGAGCGTCGTCTCGTGCGGATAGAATTATATTGGATACTAACGCTCTACGTGCACACACACACACACATACCTCTATATTTCTGTGTGTACATAGTACTGTATACTCAGGATAGAACGACCGTTCGGAAAAAGAAATCGCCGTGGATTCAGGCCCGCGCAAGTATTACCGAGAACAGGAGCTTTCGAGATGAAACGAGCCGCGCGATACACACGCGAACGTTTTTATACACTGAGAAAAAAAAATGGTTGAATGAACTAAATCTTTAGTCGCATACGCACGACTGAATATTTAGTTGTACAAGCCCAAATTTTTTTGCCTGAATCATATTTTGGTCAACTGAAACGCAGAATCATTCAAAAAAATAATTATTTAGTTAGACCCAATAAATATTTAGTCGTGCGTATGCAACTAAAGATTTAGTTCATTCAACCATTTTTTTTTCTCAGTGTATACGAAAAAAAAAAAGATTTATACGTAGAATTGAGCGAGATGAGGAAGAAAAGACTCTTCGACCCTCGGAAAAATTTCGAGAATTATTTCTCGTATTAAAATTTTTCCATTCGGAGGTTTTTAAAAATAGTGCCAAAATCTAGAAAATATGTTTTTGGTGAAAAGTCATATAAATTTTGATTTTTTGGAAAAACTATCAGTAGATTCGTGTTCAAGAGGACAAAATACGTTGACATAAGGCTTAAAAATTTTTTTTTTTTTGCAAAGTGGACAATATTCAATTGGTTCATTAAAATGGCTGTAATTTTTTTTCTGGATAACTTTTCGGCTTTAACTTGAGCTCATTCTCTTTGTGATCGTTGAAGCTTCAAAACCCCGCTCAGTTCATTCGATTCAAATCATTTTTCGATTTTTGGCAGATTTTTTAAGTTCAATCATCGATTTTTGCAAATTTTTGAAGGCATCCCTTTCCTTCATTTTCGGTGATTTTCAAACTGCTCTCATTTCAACGATAATTGGAATATCAGAATGAACCAATGGGCAATCTCTAAGTTCAGTCACAACCTTTCTCTACGAATAAGAAATTTTAGAATCGGTTAAATCGAAGTAGAGCTATGATCATTTAAAGTTTTGCTATTTTGGGGTTTCTAAAAATGCGGTCAAAATCGAGCAAATATGTGTTTAATGAAAATTAATAAAAATCTTGTTTTTTTGAGAAAACTATTGCCAGATTCGTGTTCAGGAGCACAAAATACATCAATATTGAATCTTTCAAAAAAAAGAAATGAAAATAAAAAAAATTCTTTGCTTTTTGGCAACAATTGAATCTGTTCACTAAAATCATTGTCATTTATTTTCTGTAGGTGATTTCGGTTTGATTATGATTTCGATTTTTGAAATTGGACCATCGATTTTTGCAATTTTTTCAAGGCATACCCTTTCTATTTTTTTCCAGAGCGATTTTAAAACTGCTCTGATTTCTACAAAAAAATAGTTATCAGGATGAGCCGAACAGCGAAATTTCTGTTTTTTGAGGTATCTGAAAATTCGGTCAAAAAGTAAAAAAAAAAAATTGTTTTTTCCAATTTGGTTCAAAAATCATATTTTGATAGAAAATTTCTCGCTATGGTGACTCACGCAGAGTTTTGAAGGAAAAAAAAAATCACGAGAAAAAGCGGAAAAGTTCATTACCTCAAAATTCAATCCTATTATTTTTGTTTGTCTATCAAAATTTCATTCTAATCAATTTTCCTTTAAAAATACACATTTTTAGGTTGAGTTTCCTCAAAGTTTAAAGAATTTTCTTTCAATATATTTATGGTGCCAATTAATCTTCATGAAAGGGGGTGGGGGTCGAAGAGTCGACTAACCAATATTTCGAACGGCCGAAATCCCGAATTTCACGGTTACGAGCGTTCGAATAACGAAGCGCCGAAATCCCGAACGCCAGAAAAGCGAAAGCGGAGAGCGCCGTCCCACGCGTAAGAGAGAGAGAGATGCGCCTCCTCTCTCTCTTACGCATGGGGCAGCTCTCTCGACTTTCTATTTTCTGGCGATCGGGATTTCGGCGCTTCGTTATTCTAACGCTCGTAATCGTAAAATTCGGGATTACGGCCGTTCGAAATATTGGTTAGTCAACTCTTCGACCCCCACCCATGAAAGGCGAAAATATGTCAATGAGCTTGAAAAAAAATTTGCCGCTGATATTTCGAGCTGAACAAATAATATTTGGAATGAAAATATGGAACGATGATGGACGAACCTCAGGCCGAACCATTGGCCGAGAACGATATTGTATACGAGAATAATTTCAAGCATCGTCATTTTGTTTATTTGACGCATACCATTTCACGCTCCGAATCTTGATTGATCGATTCGGTGGCACGGCCTCGAACAGTAAGAATGAATATATACCGTTTTGCCCAGGGTTTCACGATTTTTTTTCTTTTCTTATCGTGACGGCAACGGGATTTATTATACTTCTCGAGCAAACATACAGATATATACACGGAGCAATATACACAGCCAAATATATCATCATATAAGTATTAGGGTGATTCGTTTCAGGGCAACTTTTTTTTTGACCCATCGTGCCCGAAAACCTTTAGTTGGTATCCAAAAACGAAGTTTCGTGAAAGGGGGTGTCGTCAAAAAATATTTTGATTCGCGACCTCTAAATATTTTTTCACAATGCCCCCCTTTGACGAAACTTCGTTTTTGGGCACCAACTAAAGGTTTTCGGGCACGATGGGTCAAAAAAAAAAGTTGCCCTGAAATGAATCACCCTAATGTGTATACATTAACATATACACTGCGGTCCAAAAGTTTGGAAACACTCTCACACTCTTTTAAAAATGCTCTTTTAAAAATGAAGATATTTGAATTCAACAAGCAGCATTTCGGAGAAGACATTTTCAGCTTTATTTCGCTTTTTCAAAAAAAAAATATATTTTTTTTTTTAAACCGGTACGCCCTTTGAAATATGGTCGTTTTTTGGCTTTTTTGGCGTTGAAATTTAGGCTCACGACTCATTAAATTTTTTTGAAACTGTTTTTCGCATGAAAAACTTATGGGGGGGAGTATAAGCTTCAAATTCGACATTCAAAAAGTTTCGTAAAATCTTTCTTCGCAAAAATCCATCGGATAACCTCATCTCCATGGCTTTTTCATCAGAATATTTTTGTAGATTAGGTAAGAGACGAAAATTGTTTGAAATAAAAAAAATATCTCATTGACAGAAAAGAGGATTTTTTAAAAAATTTTGAAAAAAAATCCTGAAAAAATTTCATTAAATCCACAATAATTGTATGCAACTTTTTACCCTCTCGGTGATTTTACGAAAATTTAGTGGTATTAGAGATACGCTACATTTGATAAATACGGTCGTTTTTTGCGAAAATCTGAATCTGTAACATTGAAATTTTATTTATTAATTTTTCGATTTCTCTCTTCCATTTCATTCTTATAGAAATTTATATTTACCCTCATAAATAATTAATCCACAACCTGTAAGTTGTGAATTGTTCGAAATTTGAATTTTTTTACTGCAAGCAAGTTCAAATTTAAATCTCTCAGCTGCTCTATTTCGCCTCATTTTTTTCTATAATATAGAAAAGGGGCAAAATGACAATTGGAGCTAAAATGGACATCACTAAGAATTATTTTTAAAAGAACTAAAAATTGAAAAAATTAATTAATGCAGAAATTATCTTTACGATATTTTCAAAATGTTCTCTCACATATTAAAAATCAAAACACCCCAATATTCTCTAATATTTTTATGGTAACCCACAAATCGATGATCCGGGGGCCGAAGCAAAATAAGGAAACGGGGGCAAAATGGCCCACCCCCATAATCACGTTTAAAATTGAATTTCGTCAAAAATTCCATTGCAAAAATACGCCAAGGAGCTTGGTCCAAGTTTTTTCAGTGTTTTTCCTCCTGTACTTGAATTTTCGAAAAAAAATGTCTAACGGTGTCCATTTTGCCCCTCCAAAATGAATTCAGGTCGAGAGGAACGACTTTTTACAATGTGCAGCCTTCTAGCTGCGTTTTTTCTTATCTTGTCCATTTTGCATCCTCTCCCTCCCTTATTGAGACTGGAAAAGATGCTCCCTCATTCTCCCAGCAAAAGTTGCTCATTCCACCGCACGGTAAATATCTCGCGTGACAATGGAACTCCTCGCGAGTCTCATAAATTCCCTTCGAAATTTTCATTGGCCCGGAATATGTATTACCCCGTTATGTCCAGGGTGGAGGCGTCTGCAATGGCGTGAAAGAGAGAGAGAGAGGAAGAAGGTGGGTGGATTTAATTGGTCCTGGAATAAGCATGGTGAGAAGATGAGAGAATGGTAGAGGAAGGCTAGACGTTGGCTAATCTCGAAATTCTCGACTCCCTGAATCGAAATCAAGAGAGAGAGAGGGAGAGAATAGCTTTTGCCTTCGTCGACCGGCGCACACTGCCAGGGGTTATTAGAGATATACGCAAGCGATTATGTATGCAAATAAGCGACTGAATTCATGCGCCCGGGGTATTATTATACCTGAATACGATGGGAACGATGCCGAGAGTTGTTGGCAGCGAGACAGAGAGGGAACATCCCTGTATATGCATGAACGTGTATATATGCGCATACCTTTATGCTGGTATGGCCTTTAGGTATGTATATAACCCCGCTCGCGTTCGACTTCCGACAGACAAGACGAAGTGGAAGCTTAGGAAACAATTCGGTAATATAACCCACAGTGTCGTAACTTAGTGGACCACGTACCCGGTGGATTATTCACGCGTAAGTGACCATCCTGCCCCAGAGAATCCTAGACACGAGCCCCAACACTGAAGTTTTCGAAAAATCGATTTTTTCACTGACCAGGGTTGTAGTTTTGACTTTTGGGAATCATTCAAGCATTTATTGGTGCCAGATTTCCTATTATTTCCAAAGTTACAGCAATTTTAAGAGAGCAGCAGCCGTTTTGTGAAACTGGTGGAGAAGCTGCCTTTTATAGCACAGTTTTGTATAGTACTGTTATAAAATATGATATATTCTAACTGTGCTATAGTTCTAGGATATAAATATGCTATTTGTGACCTATAAAATCTTCACCAATTATGCATAAAAGGGCCAAAAACCATTTTGGTCGGATTTGACCGAAAAAAGTTGAAAACTGATACTTAAAAGGCCCATAACTCTGGTCCCTTTTATCCAATCGGGGATTTCTTTTTTCTAGTCGATAGGGCACTTGATAACGAAGAGACTGGTGCAAAGATCAATCCGATATGTTGATTTTTGGCGGCGATAGAGAACGTTTAACGTTCCGTGGTCACACGAGGTCAAAACGACCCCACGATTAGTTTTCTTCTTCATGATTTTTTTTGAATATATAGTCATTTGATCTTTCATAAACTAATTTTTCATACATCAACTACAATGTTTGAAGGATCTTCTGTAATTTTTTGAGACTTTTCCGACCGATAATTTGGTCACCATATTTGTTCAAAAATGGACAAGGTCAAATCGCGTAAGTGTCCATCCTGCCCCAGAGAATCCTAGAGACAATTAAGAAGCCCCAACACTCTGAAGTTTTCGAAAAATCGATTTTTTCACTGTCCAGGGCTGCAGTTTTGACTTTTGGGAATCATTCGAGCATCTATTTGTGTCAGAATTCCTATTATTTTAAAAGTTACAGGAATTTTAAGAGAGCAGTGGCCGTTTTGTGAAACTGGTGGAGAAGCTGCCTTTTACAGTACAGTTTTTTATAGTACTGCTATAGAATATGATATATACTAACTGTACTATAGTTCTAGGACATAAATATGCTATTTGTGACCCATAAAATCCTCACCAATCATGCATAAAAGGGCCAAAAACCTTTTTGGTCGGATTCGACCGAAAAAAGTTGAAAACTGATACTTAAAAGGCCCATAACTCTGGTCCCTTTTATCCAATCGGGGATTTCTTTTTTCTAGTCAATAGGGCACTTGATAACGAAGAGACTGGTGCAAAGATCAACCCGATATGTTGATTTTTGGCGGCGATAGAGAACTCTTAACCTTCCATGGTCACACGAGGTCAAAACGACCCCACGACTAGTTTTCTTCTTTATGAATTTTTTTGAATATATAGTCGTTTGATTTTTTACAAACTAATTTTGCACACATCAACTAAAATGTTTTAAGGATGTTCTGTAATTTTTTGAGACTTTTCCGACCGATAATTTGGTCACCATGCTTGTTCAAAAATGGACCAGGTCAAATCGACTCCGATAAGTGTGACCACGGAGAGTTAAAATCGCCAAAAATTGACCGTAGGCTTAAAAAATTTGGAAAAAATTTCTGTTTTTCCATTGGGGGCATCATTGGGCTTATACCGTTTTTCCATATCAAATAAGAATAACCTATTCTTGCTGGCTTTTTATCCAATCAAATTGTCCTTCAAAACGCGTACATCTAATTTTTTAATGTTTTGTTTATCTAATTAAATCACTGCTGAATTTTGAATATTTTTTCTATACATAATTCACGAGTTAATCGATAACAACGAACAGTTTTATTTTTGGCACTGTTTTGATCACCGTAAATCGCTCCAACCCCCTCAAACGGGCTTTCACAGTTGAAAGCTTGCGCCCCTGATAATCTCACGTTTATTTTGCCAACCAAAGTGAAGCCTTTGCCACTGATATTGCCGCATTCAGCACCGGGGAAATCGCACTGTCAACGTCTGTAGAATATTATACTTTGCATGAAAATACTCGGGTTATTAAAGCTCGCGTGTGCGCGTAACTATTTGGTCTCCGAACTTTACTCCGGGGAAATAGACACGACGATGTGCGAGGATATCGCATCGCGCTTGTTTTCTCACTCACGACGACGAGACCGAAGGGGAAAACACCTATAAAAAAAAGGAGGAAAAGGGGAAAAAATTGTTGACACTTTAGCTCAGAGCGGGAACGACGGCGCCACTTTTTGCCGAACGGGAGACACCAACGACCAAAATAGGCAAACCGCGCTATGAAACTTTGGGGAGTTGAAGTAACAAGGTTAAAAAAAATTTCTCGTTCATCTTTTTTTTTCTTCGAGTTTTATTTTCCGCGAATGTTGTTTGCCCAAATGACAAGTGACCAGCTTGAGAATAGAAAAAAAGCGGGTAAAAAATTTGTACGGTAGAGTTGGATGGTCATTGTTGAAAATGATTTTTCAATTTTGAGTAAAAATAATGGCTAACCTACAGAGTTTTCCAAAGTATAAAAGACTGCCTTAAGTTTGGACACTTTTAGGCGAGAACCAATCGACCAATCACTAAATTGGTGACAATGGATTCTCCATTTTGATATTTTGAGACACCAACTTTTGAGAGGAGATTTTGTACGATTATTTGATGTAAAAAAATGGCATTTTTGAAAAAAAGTCGACTTCCACGACGGCTTATAACCCCTTAAGGTGAAGAACAATATACCGATGCAGAGCACGCCCCGTATATTCACCCTGTGTCCCACCGAGTAACGTCCCTCACCCTCTCCCAACACATCCTGAATTCTATTTACGAATCCGCCATCGCTCGGGGCATAAATCGCATCTGTTCCTAAAGAGCGTCCTCTTTGCTCTACGTGACGCGCTAGGTTCTGTCTTTTCATCCCCTCCTCTGTCTCCCTCATTCTCTCTCAACCCTCTCTCAACTCCGCTCCACCTCAACTTGCCTCGAGGATATCAACATCGGGCTATTTTCGCCGCACCTACTTTTTCACCTATTTTTTCCATTATTTCCTCCAAAAAAAATGACAAACTCGGTGTTTCCGGAAGTCAGGTCAAAAAGTTCAAAAATATGTGATTCACATTTTGAAAAAAAATTTCGATCAATTTTGATAAAATTTATTTTTCAAGGTCCTCCAAGGTTTTTCAAGGATCCACAGTCATGATTATTATTACAGGCTTATGTTCAAAGTTAAAGCGGAAAAAAAGCAAAAAATAGGGATTCTCATCCCTTACTTATTCTACAGGGTGTCACAGGGATGAAGGTCAATACCGTGAGGATAAATTCGTGACGTATTATCGTGTAGAAAAGTCCTTTGCCATTTTTGGGTATTTAGAAACCCTGAATTGTTATTGATTTTTTGAATCAGCCTATCATCGCGCTCGTCGGTATGAACAAGGTAAATGGGCGCATCTCATTGGTTGATTAAAGGAATTAATAACAATGCAGGGGTTCAAAATACTAAAAAATGACAAAGGACTTTTCTACTCGATATTACATCACGAATCTACCCTCACGGTATTGACCTTCACTCCTGGGACACCCTGTATATACTATATAATCTTGATAAATCCATTAAATACCGTCGGAATTTCATATTCGATCAAAGAAGTAATATCCGTTTTAATCAGAAGTAATATATCAAGTCAGTCACTGCCTCCTTCCAGGACTCTTCAACTGGGTCAATTTTTGATGTCATCGTCTTAATTCGCCCCTCCTCAGTGAGTGAGATCCCTCTCAGATGTGACTCAATTCCATCGGAAGAACTTGAGATATTTTGCTTGTATATCTTGCATGTAATCTGCGAATCCGGGTCATCAGAGAGGGTTATTTGCTTGTCCGGGGTTATTAGTCAACCTGCTTAACACTGTTCCTTGCATCAAAGCCCCATTCGGTTTAGTCCCGCTGTGTACATTTTCCGACAATAAGGCGGAGGGGTATGTCACAATTGCCGGCATTCTGTTTACACCATTGTCCATAAGGGAGGGTTTCATCATGGCAGGGCATTGCGGATTATACGTCGTACACCGGAAGCCCATTCTCCATACCCTCAAACAACTAACTTCCTCCAGGCATAACCAAAGACAAGTGTAATCTAGAATATCTTCATCCCCCATAACCCAGCGTCCCCTTAACCCTTTCTCTTTTCCGCTACAAACCCGATGGCCCATAATGGTTAGGATAACTCATGATAGCTTTATCTGAAGGCTTATCTAAAGGCTGAAATATAAAAATTACATGTCGAAGATATATTCTTAAAGGTCTAAGCTTCAAGAATATGCAAACAATATTGATTTTTTCAAAGTTCTAGACCAGTATACTCTCTTAAGACTGTATCATCTGCATGAGAATACAAGTGAAGTCCTGGAAGAGATTAGGCAGAAGCCCAAACCACTCGGAATACCTGTATCCACGTAGATTATCCAAGACACACGAATACCTTTGCAACCCTTCCTGCTCCATCTACCCCGTGTTAGCGAGGATGTTCAGCTGGAATTATACTTGTCGTTGAGTCTCTGTATTTCTCTCTGTATCTCATCTGCCATCAGACCGAGCTACCGCCCTCCTCTTTCCCATCCGGTAATTGCCAAGATTAATTATGCGCGAGATGAAATTCCTGAGTGTTGAAGTGTGACGATTCCGGATCTCGAAATTCTCTTCCCACCTAACCCCTTGATGACCTTATTCCCAAGAGGAAAGTTGAAAGGTATCTTCATTGTGTGTTTATGTGTAACGAGCTGTTATCAACTGATATTAATCAACTACGACGTAATTGAATTCGCCGGAAGGACCAATTTCATTAGACCGATTCACTGACATCAAACCATCCTTCCATGACGATGATTCTGCGTCGATCAGTGACGCGTCCTTATTCAACGGGGTCTTTTGATCGCTGGAGAAACATCTGTGAAATGATTTTCTCAGATGAAGGGTTGGGGGTCTGGAATTAAGGACGTCACTGAAAGCAATGGCGTTGCCAGGGGACATCAGGGGATGGGCTTTGCTCGAGGCTCAACTCATAATGCAAGCTCCCTGGTTCTCTCAGCGACTCACACCCCTCTCTCTCTCTCTCGTCGCTGACTCCTGTCGATGGTAATCGTAACTTTTCCAGATGAAAAAACTTCTCTCACTCGGCGACCCACGTCTCCGGCAACGTCAGGCCTCGAGGAAACTAACGCTCGTGTTTTCCGACTTCGATAACCGCGTCCTTGCCTCATCTCTCGGTCTTTCTCCCTCTCCGCTAAGGGTAGTTGGCCACGGGGTTGAAACTTTACCAACTGGTCTCTCTTAATAAACCTTTTTCTCACTCTTGCTCTCACTTTTTCCATCTCGCTTCATTTCAGCCCCTTTTGACATTGGCTGCTTACTCTTTCATCCCCAACAGTTCCGGTGACACGCGGGGTTGAAAAAAACGCGTCCTCCTTCAGCCAGGGTGTTTTTCACGCTTTTCCGTCAAGCACAATCTCTTTGTTAACTCTGGTATTTTTTTATTCGCCCCTCTGTCGTTGCAGGACTCCGATTTCCCGGGGGCGATGCAAAATCCGCTGGATGTGTGTTTATATAGTTTCAACGAATGACAATTTATTGTAGCACTCTCCGTTGACGATTACATTGTAATGTAAAGCCGTATTAGCGAGAATCCGCAAAAAAAAAATGAAACAAGCTTCTTCCATCCGGGCCGACCACCCTTTTGCTTCCAGTTCCAGCGATTACAACCCCCTGGCGTGATGCCCGCGAAGCTTTTTTCCCTTTCTGCTTCCTCATAAAGGGAGCTTTGTTCTCGCAGAAATTTTTCGTTCTCCACATCTTGAAGCTCTTTTTTCGACGCCTCTGTGAGCTAAGCTCCCAGATTCTGTCGCTCGAAAGCTGCCCGGGAATATCCAAATGATACTTTAAGCTCTGCGTCCAAAAGAACGTAAATTGTGGCTCAATTTTGTTTTTGCTCACTCTTCTCGCAACTTTTCCATTGTCATAAATTTTAGTTGAAGAACTTTTCGTCTGGGAGACATCGTCCCGTGAGAGCTTGCAAGTTCTGGCTGGATATTAACCTTCAGAAGGCCTTCAAAGCTTGCGGGATATCACGTCCTTATTTTAGGTGGAGAGCTTTTTGGATATATTTTTAGATAGAGACTTTTTATTACATTTTGGATGGAGAGCTCTTTGGATAAATTTTAGATGGGGAGCTTTTTGGCTAATTTTTAGATGAAGAGCTTTTTAGATAAATTTTAGAGGGATATATTTTTTCATAAATTTTAGATGGAGAACTTTTAGGATAAATTTTGGATGCAGAGCTTTTTGTCCAGGAAACATCGTCCCGCGAAAGCTTGCAAGTTCTGGTTAGATATTGACTTTCAGAAGGTCAAAGCTTGTGGGATATCACGTCCTTAATGTTGATGCAGAGCTTTTTGAATAAATTTTGGATTGAGAGCTTTTTGGTTAAATTTTAAATAAGGAGCTTTTTGGTTAACTTTTAGATGCGGAGCTTTTTGGATAAATTTCAGATTAAGAGCTTTTTTCATAAATTTTAGATGGAGAAGTTCTTGGATGAATTTTAGATGGGGAGCTTTTTGTCTGAGATACATCGTCCCACGAAAGCTTGCAAGTTCTGGGTGGATATTGACCTTCAGAAGGTCAAAGCTTGCGGGATATCACGTTCTTGAGTTCTCTCTTTATTTTGGTACGAAATCCAATGATGAACGCTGGGTAAAATGATTTTTTGACAGGATGACACGTGATTGTACGACGCAAGAAAATTGAAAGAAACTCCGCCCTCGTCCGACATGTTGAATCGCTTTATCTTGCCCCGCGGCGCGTCGTTTTTCTCTTCGACAATCCTCGCAGCTTTAATCCACTTCCGCTCGATGCTACTGGCTTTCACCCTGTTCTCTCTCCTCTCTTTGTGGCCTCGGTATTTCTGTGATAAACAATCTCGCCCCTCGCGATTGCTCGTGCCCGTTTTTCTCATCTCTCTCATCACACGGGGTTGCAACCCCTTCGAGCACCCTGACGATGACCTCGATCTTGCGAACTAATCGCCATGAAGGCAGATTCACAGCTCTACCGGTTAAAATGCCACTGGAAATCCTTTTTATGGCATTAAAATGGTACGAAAACATCTCTACTGAATCACAACTGTACCGGATACAACTTCTACCCAATAAAAACGTATTCAAATTCGCATCAAATAATAAGTTTGGCAGAATCAATCTTTGTTGAATAGTAGCGCTGATACTTTCGAACTTAAAGGAATATTCTTCCTTCTGGTCCAGAATTTTGAAAAAATCAATTTTTTCTTGCACATTCTTAAAGCCTAGACCTTTTTGTTTATTGTCAAAATATTAATAAACATGTTGTAAAAAACGAATGGTAAAAATATATTTTTTCTTTTTCGAACTATGATAAGAACTATAATGAGACGCTTTTTATCGTGGCAGAGCTTTTTTTCGGTGCAGTTGTTACTTGGTAACGAATTTTGTTTTATAATGATGGGTCTATACTTCTGGTAGAGTTGTAATTGAACCATCTCTTTCGATCCACGCTGTTCGCATTAGTGAGAAACCACCTGGTTCGTGAATCAAGTGGTTGGGCCATTGCTCATCGTTGCAACAAGACGAAACTCCAATTAAGCGCTCTCCGGACATTTAATTGCTTCGCTTATTCCAGTGGCCCTCTTCGTTGTTTTTTTTAATTCTCCTCCTGAATTCGTCCACGACCACAGTCGAGAATGGTCATGAATTATTCAAGATATTGCGAATCACGTCGCACCAGGAGAACAATTGTTAACTGTGAGAGTAAAACAGACGCAAATCTGACGCACCCCCAACAACTGTACCAGTTATTACTCGACAAAAAATTTTTATTCGTTAAATCGAAAATATGGTGTCCGATCAAAAGAAAAAAAAACACACAGAGAGACAAAATTACTAGAACCAATGAAATAAAGTTTTGAAGGCAAAAAATATTTTTTTTCATTATTTGCCAAAACATATTAGATTGATTCCCTTATATATTTACTTGGTTCGGTTATTTCAGTCAATTCCATAAATTTCTGTTTCAATAAACGAATTTACTTGAATCTATAATTGATAACAATATGTTATCAATTATATGTAATATGTTGTTTGAATCAAGAACACATTTTATCATCCAAAACATGCATGTCTTTTAATACCGGAAGCACTGAGAAAAACAATTTGTTGAATCAACAAATTAATTAGTCCAATCAACAGGAAAAATGATTGATTCAATCAAATGCGTGTTTATTAATTGTTGCTAAACATTTTATAATAAATACATAGCCCTTGCCAAATAATTTAATATGCATAGTTTAGTGACCCCAAAAAGAGATAAATAGAAAAAAAAGACAAATCTGCGCCAATTCTCCGATTTAATTTCTCTGTCCGACAGAGGTTCGAACCCTCGACCCTACCTACCATCATACCTATCCTACCTAACTACCTAACACACTATCTATTACGCTATCAACTACTACTATGCACTCGAAAAAAGTTAGGACTTATGAAGATTCGAATGTAAGAAAACATTTAAAAAACCAGTTTTTTAATTTTTAACAACTTATGTATACTATTAAAGTATACTATAGGAATGATAGTTCTTTGCTTGAAGAAAATAAAAATTTCATCATTCCAAACACATATTCTATTGGAATAAAATAATGTGTTATTCATTTTACTACAGCTTCTTTTCGAATAATCACAATCAATTTTATATCTAATAAATATTGAAAATACTACAAAAATATTTTTAGAAGTAAAATAATGATGAATTTTTCGCAAAAAAATAATTTTGTTCGAAAAAAATAATTCCGCATTGAAGTGATTTTTTAGATCCAAATAATTTCATGTTTATGATGCCATAAATAATTTCCTTCAAAAAAAATAATTTTGTATTGAAGTCGTTTTTTAGATTCAAATAATCATAATTTTAGATTCAAATAATCTAATGTTTATGATGCGATAAATGTAATTAATCCAACGAATACAAATTCAATCAAATCTATTTAAATAAAAATATTTTTTGAAGTAAAATAATAATGACTTAATTGCAAGAAAATAATTTTTACGAAAAAAAATTTTTTCTATTGAATTCGTTTTTTAGATTCAAATAATCTCATGTTTACGATGCGATCAATGTAATTAATCCAATGAATACAAATTTAATCAAATTGATCATGCATTTAATTGTTACTATTAAATAAGAGTTTAATATAATGGAGTAATAGATTCGTGAAAATATTTTTTTAAATGAAGAGTGATTTTCTTGGTTCAACAAATAAATAATCGAATTAATACTTTCATTCAATAAATAAATTCATGTTCTCAAATTCAGTAATTTTTTCTCTCAGTGTATGTACAAAAATAACCTGACCAAAATATCTATGTCTAAAAATGAAATAAAATTCAAAATTAAAGTAAAATTGGAAAGGAGTAATTTTAATAATAATTTTAATAAATAAATTTTACCTGAATGAATGAATTCGACCTTCAGCGAGGATCGAGCTCAAGGTAAAATATTCTCGGAGGACATTTATCTTGGGGAGAATATTCAAAAGTAATTAATAAGTAATTTTGAGTGGATATCATTGTGGATTTATTTTTCACTTGGATATTTTTGTACTTAGATATTTTTCCAATAGGATATTTTTCTAAGTAGATACTTGCCCATCAGGCTACTTTCGTACTTAATGTTTTCGTAGCAGCCATTTTTGTCTTGATATTTAGAACTGTAGCCAAAACTGTACATCGAAAAAAATCCTTCGATCAAATACCATGTTTTTTTCATTTACAAAAAGCCCAGGAAACTTCCATCAAAAAAGTATTTTTTATAAACCATAAAAAATATCGTTACAAAAAAAAAGTGTTCCCTCGAGTTGTACGGCCGGATATAAACCCTTAATGGGGTTACAAAAAAACATTTCAATTCGTCGCGGATCCGTTTCGGAATCGCATCTGGAATCCAGCCTTTGTGAAGGATGTACCGGTAAAACCGCGTAGATTCGTATCATAAAAAAAAAGAAGGTCGATAAAAGAAAACCGAAGTTGCCGAATAATTTTTTCAATCCAATTCTCTTCACTGTAACAAGGTGACCCTTGGAACGTCCCAGAGGCTGAAAAATGTCTCCCAGGGGATAAGTAAAGGAGGAAAGAGTGACATTGGTTGACATTGGTTGTGGCGCGGGGAATCCTTGATTCTGGCAGATTCACCGCGAGGAGAACCCACCGAGGATTTAGTTTTAGTGCCGCGGGCGGATTGGGTTGACGACCGCGTGACTTCACATTGGGGACAAAAGGAGGGAAGCCACAGGAATATAGGGAAAAGTTGGGGGCAGAGCGCGGGAGGCACAAAGGGCCCAAAGTATTATACCATCGCGTCCCAAAGTATCGAACCCTTGTCCTCGAAGGTCCTTGGTCAAGGATTCACCTTCCGGACCATTTCATTCGGCGAACGATCGACTGCCGCCACACAGAGGCCGATTTCTCACTTCGTCAAATATCCATTCGTTCTCCGACTCTCCTCTTTACCTCGTTCCTCGCCGTTCAACCGCACAGGATCATCAACATTTTCGTCCTGCTCTCGCTATCTCTTCCGCAGTTTTGTCCGGCCACGGCAAAGACCTTTTCGCCATCCTTATCCCTCGTTCCTTCTCGAAACGCCTTCACTCTCGTATTTCCCTTGAAACTTTCATCGACCATCGAAGCGTTTTCAGCCCACTGACCTCTCTTTGGAGCTTTTCCCAGATTTTCACGTATAATGCACATGCAGTTATGGCTGAGACTCGCTTGGACTTTGTAGCTTTTCCAAAAGCGGATTATCAATCGGATTCTCACGTGCCAATCCCAGAGCCAGTGATAGGCGAAAAAAAATCTGTCTATTTTTATTACCCAATTTTCACGAAAAATTAAGGATGTTGAGTCCCTATGAAATCTTTTAATGTTAATTGTTCAATAAATAGCTTCTTAATCGTCGTGAAATTTTTACACGAATTCCCGAATACTTCATGTAAAAACATATTAAATTTTCAGAATTCTGTCATCATAACTTCAACCTCCTTAAGGGTTAAAATGAAAAATGATGAGAAAATTCTGAAAATTTCGTATGTTTTTGTATGAAGTATTTAAGAGGTCGTGTAAAAATTTCAAGACGATTAGGAAGCTCGTTGTTAAAATATTAACGTTTGTTAAGAACAATTTTTTAAACAAATAAAAAAAACATTTATCAATAAACTTCGTTTTGTTTCCGTTGCTTTCAATACCCGTAGTAAAAAACTCCATTGAATCGCCAATGGCAACCAATGGTCCTCATACGATTCCATTGGACAGTGAATGGGGACCCATTGAGATTTCCGCATTTTTCAATGGCGTATAGGAACGACCATTGATCAGTGAATGGATATCCATTGACAAGTCACCATTGCCCAATGACGTCCATTGAACAACAAATGCGGATGAACCGAATGATCACCATTACTCAATGATGCCCATTGGAAAGCAAATGCTGATGGACCAAGCGATCAGCATTGCCCAATGGTGTCCATTAGAAGGCAAATGCTGATGAACGAAATGATCAGCTTCACCCAATAATGTCCATTGGGACGTAAATGCGGATGAACTGAATGATCAGCATTACCCAAAGATGTCCATTGGAAACCGCGTCGCGTTAGTTCCGAGACTTGGCGCGAGATGTCGCAGGACGGCAACCCGCTAAACTCCCATACGGATTATGCGAAGAGTATGCTTATCTAGACGAGTGTGAGCACGGAATATTAGCAGGAGTCGGTGTCCAAAAAATCCATGCAAGGAGTTCTTTCCGACTGATGCCCATGGGATAATCCCTATTCCACTTGAAATGGGGAAGTCAATCCTCATTGGAAAATTCCTATTTGATTTCAAATGGGGAATTCAATGGCGAAAACGTCCTTGGGCAATTGGGCATTCATCTCCATTGGTTATTTTGGCAATGGGGAATGAATGGCGATTTTTCAATGGTGACGAATGGAGTTTTTTACTATATGAAAGAATCTCCATTGATTATCGCCATTCATTCCCCATTGTCTACAAAAACCAATGGAGATGAATGCCGAATTGCTTATGGGGATTTTCTTCATTGAATCCCCATAGGATAATCCCCATTCCGTTTCAAATGGGGAATTCAATGGCGAGAATCCCCTTA
Organism: Alloplasta piceator; assembly: GCA_946863875.1. Taxonomy (NCBI): domain Eukaryota; kingdom Metazoa; phylum Arthropoda; class Insecta; order Hymenoptera; family Ichneumonidae; genus Alloplasta; species Alloplasta piceator. Next base: position 4,625,564 of record OX333073.1, read on the forward strand.
GGCCATTCGGCATTCATCTCCGTTGGTTATTTTGACAATGGGTAATGAATGGGGATTTTTCAATGGCGACGAATGGAGTTTTTTACTACGGGTATAGTGTGGATATTAAAAAATTGAGAGGTCAAAAAAAAACTTATCGCAAAGTTATATCAGTTTTCACAAGACTACATTTGATTTAATTTAATTTGTTAACGTTAATTGTTCGATAACGAGCTTCTCAATCGGCGTGAAATTTTTACGCGACTTCTTAAATAATTCATCCAAAAACATACCAAATTTTCAGAATTTTCTCATCATTTGCGATTTGGGACTCAACATCTTTAATAATTAGCAAAGAAATATTATTAATTAGCGAGAATGTATTACTCATTTTTCTAAAAAATTAGTCATTAGTGACAAAATATTTCTAATTCTTATTAAAAAATTAGTATTTAGCATAAAAATATTACTAATTTTTTTTCATTTGTAATTAGCGAGAAAGATATTGCTAAATAAACGAATGAATCAATAATTTGTGGAGAAATGTTGTAAATTTTAGACAAAGTAATGAATAAATAAAAATCACCAATGCATTTTTTAATAAGGACTGATTAAATATTCGTATTGATAATAACTTATGTGATATCGTATAACATTGCATACAATAAATACTAATGTATGATATATTGCAAAAATCTAGTTATTATAAAAAATAAAACAACTTTTTTAATAGAATTGTTTAAGCTTATAACAAGTACGTAAATATACGCAATACTTTTCTACAAATTACTGTTTTTTTTAAATTTAGTAATATCTTTCTTACCAATTACTATATTTAGAAAACAACTTTGTAATATTTTTGCGCTCATTACTAATTTTTTTGGAAAAATTAAAAATATTTTGTCACTATAATTACTAATTTTTTTAGAAAAATTATAAATATTTTCTCACTAATAACTAATTTTTTAGAAAAATTACTAATATTTTTCCGACAATTACGAATTTTTATAAAAACTAGTACTATTTTTTGACTAATTATTAATTATTCGAAATTTTTTTTAATATAATCAATATCGTTGACGAAAAAATCGTTACTGCCGATCACTGCCCAGAACAAGGTTTATTCTCTTATTCCTCGAGGGATGGTTCGGGGTCGCGATGGATTTGGAATATCTAAAATCCATTTCTATTGAGTACTTCATCGATTTTCCTCATGAATCACAAGAAAAAGTCTCGCTTTTCACGTCGATATTACGCATCAATGACTTTTTATATGTTCTCCTGCATTCTAGATTTGAAACCTTCATTTAGATTATGATTTTAGATTATCACTATGTATTATATAGTAATTGTGATTTTTAATTTTAGATTTTAGATTCTAGATTCTAGATTCTTGATCCTAAGTTCTAGATTTTAGATTTTATATTCTAGCTTCTAGATTCTAGCTTCTAGCTTCTAGATTTTAAATTTTAGATTTTAGATTCTAGATTAAAGATTCAAGAATCTAAATTCTAGATTCTGCATTTAAGGTTTGAGATGAGATTTTAGATTTTGGATTCTAGATTCACGATTCCAGATTTTATATTTTCTCGATGGGATATATCATACCCATAAATGTTACAAAATGATTGCTTTGTGATTGAATAATTGATCAATAAGGCTAATGGATATTTAAAAAAAAAATACATTCAGTCTATTGTCTCTTGCAATCTCATTCGAGGTTCGATAATTAACTTCGTCACTGGAAATATCGTGGCAAAAAAAAATATCCATCAAAAGTGTAATTATGAAGCTTCAAAGCTCCTCCGACCTGAATTCGTGTTTTTGTCATTTTTTTCATTGTTCACGGTAACGATATTTCAGTTCCACTCCCTTTGGGCAATTTATTACAACGATGTTTCACGACCCTCCAAAGCATAATTAAATTGCCCTCCCAGACTCGTTGACGATGTGGTAAGCGACAAATAATCGGTTTTTTCGTCGTTGTCGTTCATTTTTCGCAGCGAATGAAAATAATGGTTCGTACGAATTTTTTATTTGAATTAAATCCAGCGGTTTTGGCGACTTGTTTGGCAATTTTGTTTTTTTTTGCCTTTTTTCGTCGAACATTTTTCAACGATGCAACAAATTATGTATTATGAAATTTTCATAACGTTACGTGGAGAGTTCTATCAAGGGGTGGAGAATTCTTGTGTTTTGCTCTGATCGCAATATTCACGTCTCGAGGTTTCACTTCGGTATTATACATTCTACATCTTACACGGGACGTTCCATGTTTGTTTAACATTCATCTCTCTTTCTCTTTCTTGGATTTGATCAATGTTTTTCTTCTATGATCAAATGAAATATGAGAAGGATTTTTACTTTTGAGAAAAGTTTAATAGCTACTTTTTAATAACATTTTTTGATGGACAAAAATTGGATTGTGTGCAAAATTTTTATATTTTTAGGGAAAATAGATCCAGATAATTTTTGTATAATTTAAGAATAAAAATCATGTTTCACAATAAAAAAATGGTTAATTGAATTTATGCTGGGTGGCAAAATATTTTAGGAATTGTAGAGAATGGTCAAATATTATTCTTTAATTTTTCACTAATTTTCCAACACTAAAGAATAAAGGGAATAAAAAGAATGAGAAATAAAATAATACAAATAAATGCAGTAGGGAAAATAAAATTTTCTTATACAGATTACGGTTTAACAATTTTGATATTAAATGCTGGTTTTTCTTAAGAGTTCTCAGATTTTCAAAATCCCGCATGGAAAATTTCTTGTAAATTACTTCTGTTATTTTAAATATTGATTTTTAATATCTCGTAGATTTTTGTAGTTTTTCGGAATTTGAAAGTTTTACTTGGTTGAAAAAAGGCTGACAGAATTGTTATCATGAATCAAATTGATGAATTAAATTAAATTAAACATTTAATCAAATTAAAATTAGTAAAATCATGGATTAAATTCAAGAGGCCGAGACTCAACTCTAGATCGATTTTCTGAATTTTGACATTTGCCTTCATTAAAAAAAAGGCTTGTAGAATCTTTATCATGAATTAAATTAACAAATTAAATTAAACTAAGAATTAAATCAAATTAAAATTAGTAAAATCATGAATTAAATTCAAGAGGCCAAGAGTCCACTCTATATCGATTTTCTAAATTTTCTAAGTCAATAAATTAAATTAAATTAAATTTAATATTTAATCAAATTAAAATTCGTGAAATCATGGATTTAATTCAGGAAGCTAGATTTGGACGTATTTCTTCAGTAAAAAAAAGGCTAACATAATCTTTATCATGAATTAAATGAAATAAAGAATTTAATCGAATTAAAATTATAAAAATCATTAATTAAATTCAAGAGTCTCAACTGTATTCAACACAGAATGGCCTGTACATAAATACATACATACGACAATGTACGTTGCGCAAAGCTCGAGTATATGTTCCCTATAAACTATACATTACCTTGGTACAGCGCATCCGGCAATACCATAGAAACACCCTGAGCATATAACGTTGCTCTTCTCCGGCATCCTCGTCGATGTCATTTACATATTCTGGCACTCCAAACAGTTTACGCGCTCGCTTTGCCTGTCCATTTCTCGTGAGATCGCGTATTTCGTACTTTTACTCCCACATCTCCTCTTTCTTTCTCGAACCCTCAGCTTTTTTTTTTTGCATATCTTTATTTCCTCAACGGTGCAAAATGGATTCGGATGCACCGTCTTATCTTCCTTTACACGTAGAAAAGTGCATAAGCATATCGCAACGACTACCTCGAAATCTGGGTTTTCCCACGGTTTTATATACCGCCGGAAACTCTGCAACTGAGATCGAGCTTTCGCGTGTTCAAAACCAGCGCCTTCGAGATCGCCTTTGCCGGAATATCACAGAAGCACCGACAAGATTTCTCCCTCTCTTTTCTTCTCTTCCTCCCTCTTCCTATCTCTCTTCACAGCCGGTTTAATAGCGCACAGCCTGGTATTTAACCTTTGTGGCGGCAGATCAAACGCCGAAGAGCTCGCGGTAATTAAATTTCACGATGTTGCTCAACATCCACGTGGGAAGCTCACTGCTGCAGCCCGGATTTTCCTTCGACGCTCGTGTCAGGATAAATTAATTGGCAAAATGTGCCCTATCGACGAGACCCGATGAAAATATGAATCCACAAAAATATCGGATTCTTTGAGATCCACTGAGAGAAAAAATTACTGAATTTGAGAACATGAATTTATTTATTAAATGAAAGTATTAATTCGATTATTTATTTGCTGAACAAAGAAAATCACTCTCCATTCAAAAAAATATTTTCACGAATCTATTACTCCATTACATTAAACTCTTATTTAATAGTAACAATTAAATGCATGATAGATTTGATTGAATTTGTATTCATTGGATTAATTACATTGATCGCATAATAAACATGAGATTATTTGAATCTAAAAAACGAATTCAATACAAAATTATTTTTTTCGGAAAAATTATTTTCTTGCAATAAAGTCATTATTATTTTACTTCAAAAAATATTTTTATTTAAATAGATTTGATTGAATTTGTATTCATTACATTAATTAAATTTATCGCATCATAAACATTAGATTATTTGAATCTAAAATGATGATTATTTGAATCTAAGAAACGACTGCAATACGAAGTCATTTTTTTTCGAAGAAAATTATTTATGGCACCATGAACATGAGATTATTTGGGTCTAAAAAATGACTCCAATGCGAAATTATTTTTTTCGAACAAAATTATTTCTTTGCAATAAATTCATCATATTTTACTTCTAAAAATATTTCTGTAGTATTTTCAATATTTATATTAGATACAAAATTGATTGTGATTATTTGAAAAGAAGCTGTAGTAAAAAAAATAACACATTATTTTATTCCAATAGAATATTTGTTTGGAATGATGAAATTTTTATTTCCTTCAAGCAAAGAACTATCATTTCTATAGTATACTTTAATAGTATACATAAGTTGTTAAAAATTAAATCTTTGACATAAGTTGCACTTCAATGCCTCTCCAAAGTAGCCCCACACTCGGGGTTACTTTGGTTTTTTTTTCTAAATATATAAAATTATGAGGGTCTAGTGGGGCTTCCTATTGTTATACATTTTATAGGCAAAGGACACGTTGTTCTGTTCAAGCAAAAAATAATAATTTTGGACGTTAAAAAAAAGTTACGACCAAAAAACTTCCGAAACACCAACAAAGTAGCCCCGTTTTACGGGAAGTTTTTGCATTGACTTCGTTTGTTGAAATTGATGAAATTCAGCTGGAAAATTGACTTTATATAGCGCTGAAATAAATTCATGGGATTCGTGAGGAAAATTTCAAACTACACTACTGGCAAACAATTTTCGGACAAAACTTCAAAAAAAGGCTGAAACGTTAATTTAACGAGCGGATTTTTGAGGGGGAAGAGAATTCGGCTTAATTTCCTGATTTTTAAATTATTTTTACAAATTGTTTTTAGATTTGGATTCTATTTTGAAAACAGCTGTTTTTCGCCTTTTATCCTCTCTCTTCAGGTGCACCCATCTTCCAGAGGAAATTTTTTTTATACATTTTTACGATTAGATTCATAAAAAAGAATGTTTGAGCTTCAATTTCCTTTTTTCATAAACTTTGAGCGATTTTTTCTTCCAAAGTTATTCTGTTTTTTGTGAAAAAAGAGGAAATTTGAAAAATCCCGTATAACACGGAAACAAAGAGGACGCATGAAAAACTTCAAGATGATAAAAAGTTGCATCTGTTCTTGTTGAGTTCAGAGGAATTTTTTCAGATTTTTTTTCTAAAATTTTGTTTTCTCATGTTGAGGCTGGAAAGAAATTTAGGGAAAAAAAAATTGAAAAAAATTCCAATATGTTGAAAATGGCAAAATAAAGTATTTTTCCTTCTTGAAATTTTATCAGTAATCTCATAGTTCTCGAGTTATGGTAATTGAATGATATAAGCTCCGACCCAGAAAATAAGAAAAAAAAAGTTGGGAACAAAAATCTGAATAAATTCCTCTGCACTCAACAAAAAAAGACGCAACTTTTTGCTATCTTGAAGTTTTTCATGAATCCTCTTTGTTTTTATGTTATACGAGATTTTTCAAATTTCCTGTGTTTTCACAAAAAACAGAATAACTTTGGACAAAAAATAGCTTCAAGTTTTTAAAAAAGGAAATTGAAGCTCCAACTCTCCTATTTATGAATCGAATCGTAAAAATGAATTTAAAAAATTTCCTCTAGAAGATAGGATGCACCTGTAGAGAGGGAAAAAATAGGCGAATAACAGCTGTTTTCAAAATAGAGTCCAAATCTGAAAACAAATTGTAAAAGTTATTAAAAAATCAAAAAATGAAGCAAAATTGTTCTAAAAATTCGGAAAAAATTGTTATTTTCTTTCAAACAATATTTGAATTAAAGGATTTTGTGATATGAAAATTTTCTTAAGCACCGTTTTTCACTTATTTTTTAACCATTTTCTTTGTTATATTTTCTTTCCTCATAAATTATGTGCCAAAACGATTTTCTGATTCTGATTGAGCTCCAAAAATTGTGGATACACAAAATTCATCCATTTTCTTTCCACATTTAGAAATTATTCGCTAGAAATTAATTAGCAGAATGTGCCAATTAACGAGACTTGGAAATTGAAAATTTAATTGGATTTCCGATTTTTTATTTTTATTATTCTCATAAGAGCAGCATGAAAAATAGCTTCATCAAAAAATAGTCCATATTAAAAATTGGGAGTGAAACAGTTTCATGAAACACGAAAAAAAATTACAAACTACAACTTAAAAAGAAAAAAAATACCAAAAGATCAAGATTCGGAAAAACTGTTGTTTTCCCGCAAAGAATGGTAAACTGAAGGATTTCATTCAAGAATTTTCTTTATTGTCAAGAGCGTCATTTTTTTCCTAGATTTCAATGTGAGCAAGGATTTTCGGGAAAGATCTTTTAGGGCACGTTAAAAAAAATGCTTTTTTTAATCATCTGAATATATCTATGTAAATATACATGGGGGTATTAAGCGCGCGTTTCCTCCTTTTCCACTTGAAATTCCACATTGAAAACGTTCTCAAACTGCAGTCGGAGAAAGAGAAGGATTGAAAGAGAGAAAAAGGGTTTACAGTGGAAAATGAAAAATTGGCGTACATCATTGCTCTGCCTTGAAATGTTCCGGGCGTGCACCTATCGCTGTGCGTTGCACCCCCGCGAGTTTTCCCGGCAGAAGGGAAAAACGCCCGCGGCGAGGGTTGCGCGTGAGAGCGCCAGGATCTCGGATATGACGTGTCGGCTTTGCGCCAGGATCCACCCCACACACTTTTCAAATGGTTCACAGTTTTGTGTGTGTGAGGGAGAGTACGACATCGTGGGTAAATGAAAATATGTGACTTCTGGCGTTTGAACATTTTTATCGGTACACGACGTGGCGAGCTTGAGCGAGAAAGCTCATTGTTGTGTGTATTTGTGTGAGAGCTTGCAGAAAGGGGAAAAGAGGGTTAAAAAGCGTCAGAACTCAGAACGAACGGAAATTTTGCAGACACAACGTCCAGTTTTTCCGAATGGAAAATTTTATGCCGAAACGAGTTTTGAACTCCGATTGAGCTTGAAAAAATCGTAGACAGTGAAAATTCGACCATTTTCTTTGTCATATGAGGAGTTATTTTTCAACCGGGCCACTTTTTTTTCTCACCCTCTCCAATTTTTTTCAAAATCTGCCGGTTTGAAATATTTGTCAAAAAGAACGCCTGTGATTTTTTTTTTTAAGATTTTTTTAGGCGTCCGTCCAAGATTTTTAATTTTTCATTACGAACACTGTATCTCAAAAAATATTCATCAAACAAAAAAAAACATAAGAATAAAAACTTATTTATTTTTTCCACTTTATCGAAAAAAATTAAAATCATAATTTTTCTGCATTGGGAAAATTGAAATTTGGCAAAAAAATGAGAATAACATTTTTTTAAACCTAATAACTCACTTTCGATTTCGGTACAAATTTTACAGGATGTCTGTCATTGGGTAAAGAGTCTGCGAAAAAAATTTCAGAATGGCACCTGTAATGGTTACGATGAAAAAAAATAAAAACCCTATGAAATCTCATAAACGCTTAAAGATTTCGCAGGGTTTTTATTTTTTTTCATCGTAACCATTGCAGGTGCCATTCTGAAATTTTTTTCGCAGACTCTTTACCCATTGACAGACATCCTGTAAAATTTGTACCGAAATCGAAAGTGTGTTATTACGTTTAAAAAAATTATATTCTCATTTTTTTGCCAAATTTCCATTTTCTCAATGCAGAAAAATTATGATTTAAATTTTTTTCGATAAAGTGCAAAAAATAAATAAGTTTTTGTCCTCATGTTTTTTTTGTTTGATGAATATTTTTCGAGATACAGTGTTCGTAATGAAAAATTGAAAATCCTAAACGGACGCCTAAAAAAATCTTTAAAAAATCACAGACGTTCCTTTATACTGATATTTCAAATTGGCAGATTTTGAAAAAAATTGGAGAGGGTGAATAAAAAAAGTGGCCCGGTTGAAAAAGAACCCCTCATATATGAAATTTACTAATTTTCTCTTCCCTCGTGGAAAATAAAGGGCCAAAATGAGCTTTAGACCCCGATTGAGCTGCGGAAAATTGTAAGCATTAAAAATTCACCCATTTTCATTGATATGTTAGAAATTATTTTTGAATTTTCTTTTCTTGGGAGGGAAACTTTGGGCCAGTTCCTTGGATTTAGATTGAGCTTACAAATTGTGCGCATTGAAAATTCGTATATTTTCTTTGTAATATGGGACATCATCGAGCTTTCATTGAGCTCAAAAAAATCGTGTTCATTAAAAATTCGCCCATTTTCTTTCTCAACACTTAACCCATTCCCAAGTTCTTCACCATGAACACAGCTTTCCCAATTTTCCATTTCCTCCTATAGAAATCTCTCTATACAAATTAACCTCAAATTGATTCCTTAGCAAACGAATAAGCCATTAATTTATCAAATTTGCAGGATCCTTAATACAAGGATTTTTTAAATAAGGATTCAAAGCCAAATTCATTTCCCACCAATTAAGATAACTATCTGCATGACTTTTTCAATCCAAAAAACAAACTATTTGCGAAAATTAGAGAGCTTTTCTGTCTAAAAAATCAAAACCCACAAAAAATAAACAAAAGGGAAGGGGAGGGAAGTCAAAGCTTCAGAAACAGAATTTTTGTGGATCTGACACAAAATGTCACATGCGTGTTTTTTTTATTCATGTACATAATAATCCACGTGAAGCTTCACGAGTTGCAAGCACACACGGCAACAACGACTTCTCTTCGCTATCGCGCACTTTTTCTCCGCAAGTGCGGGCGTGCGCCCTCTGGATGGTACGCGCGGAAAATATAGCCGGATATTACAAATAAAAGGAGACGCATAAAAACCAACGTGGTACGGTGAGGTTACGTTGGTCGTGCTCTGAATACTGAGCATCGTGCGTCGCAGTATTACATTTTAAAGCGTAGAGCACGACGTATATTCCCAAGCGCAAGCTCATCTCTCTCTCTTTCTTTCGAGCTTTTCACGTATAATCATAACAATAGTAGCAAAGTACAACCGCCACTATTCTAGCGTCAAAAAACGTAGAAAAATCGTGTTTTATAATAATTTAATAAAGTTCACGTTGGAATTTAATTTTGTACATTTCGTATTCAATATTGATAAACAATTATCCATCGAATTACACGAAAAAAAAAATGCATTCGATGCAAATAAACGTTTTTGATCAATTTCCATTTAGGTCCGATAAATAGCCGGATATTTAAATATTATTAAATAATGAATTTGATATTATTGAATATTAAACCAATATTTAGAACAGTATTCTAGTTTAAAAAATTCCTTTTGCGAATATATTTTTAAAGCTCTTAACTTTAAGAATAATAAGTGATTTTTTTAAAATTAATTTATAAAAATGAATTGAAATCGTTTTTCTCTTACTTTGAATATTGAGCTGTGCAGGATAATTTTCGGAGGATGTATTGTGAATTTTTTAAAGTTTTTTTGCCAAGGAAATATGTAAAACTACCCCTAAAAGGTGGATTCTTATTTTTGATGCTGGAGGGTTCGATATTTTTTTTACTCGAGACATATTTAAGGCGGTATTCTGGTCTAAAAAATTCCTTTCGAGAATATATCTTTAAAGCTCTTAACTTTAAGAATAATAATTGATTTTTTCTAATTTTAGACCAGAATACCGCCTTAAGTAGAATTTTATTTTTTTTAAATTAATTTATAAAAATGAATTGAAATCGTGTTTCTCTCACTTTGAATATTGAGCTGTGCAGGATAATTTTCGGAGGATGTATTGTGAACTTTTTTAAGTTTTTTTGCCAAGGAAATATGTAAAACCACCCCTCAAAGGTGGATTCTTATTTCTTATGCTGGAGCGTTCGATATTTTTTTTACTCGAGGCATATTTAAGGCGGTATTCTGGTCTAAAAAATTCTTTTCAAGAATATATCTTTAAAGCTCTTAACTTTAAGAATAATAATTGATTTTTTCTAATTTTAGACCAGAATACCGCCTTAAGTAGAATTTTATTTTTTTTAATTAATTTATAAAAATGAATTGAAATCGTGTTTCTCTTACTTTGAATATTGAGCTGTGCAGGATAATTTTCGGAGGATGTATTGTGAATTTTTTTAAGTTTTTTTGCCAAGGAAATATGTAAAACCACCCCTAAAAGGTGGATTCTTATTTCTTATGCTGGAGCGTTCGATATTTTTTTTACTCGAGGCATATTAAAGGCGGTATTCTGGTCTAAAAAATTCTTTTCAAGAATATATCTTTAAAGGTCTTAACTTTAAGAGTAATAATTGATTTCTTTTAATTTTAGACCAGAATACCGCCTTAAGTAGAATTTTGTTTAAAAATTAATTTATAAACATGAAGTAAAATCATTTTTCTCTTACTTTGAATATTGAGCGGTGCAGGATAATTTTCGGAGGATGTATTGTGAATTTTTTAAAGTTTTTTTGCCAAGGAAATATGTAAAACCACCCCTAAAAGGTGGATTCTTATTTCTTATGTCGGAGGGTTCGATATTTTTTTGACTCGAGACATATTTAAGGCGGTATTCTGGTTTAAAAAATTCCTTTCAAGAATATATCCTTAAAGGTCTTAACTTTAAGAGTAATAATTGATTTCTTTTAATTTTAGACCAGAATACCGCCTTGAGTAGAATTTTGTTTAAAAATTAATTTATAAACATGAAGTAAAATCATTTTTCTCTTACTTTGAATATTGAGCGGTGCAGGATAATTTTCGGAGGATGTATTGTGAATTTTTTAAAGTTTTTTTGCCAAGGAAATATGTAAAACCACCCCTAAAAGGTGGGTTCTTATTTCTTATGTCGGAGGGTTCGATATTTTTTTGACTCGAGACATATTTAAGGCGGTATTCTGGTTGAAAAAATTCCTTTTAAGAATATATCTTTAAAGGTCTTAACTTTAAGAGTAATAATTGATTTCTTTTAATTTTAGACCAGAATACCGCCTTAAGTAGAATTTTTTTTTAAATTATTTTATAAAAATGAAGTGAAATCATTTTTCTCTTACTTTGAATATTGAGCGGTGCAGGATAAATTTCGGAGGATGTATTGTGAATTTTTTAAAGTTTTTTGCCAAGGAAATATGTAAAACTACCCCTAAAAGGTGGATTCTTATTTCTTATGCTGGAGGGTTCGATATTTTTTTTACTCGAGACAGTTTTTGCGCGATATTTCGAGGCGACAGGTTTTTTTTGTTCTCTCGCTCTTTTTTTGGCTCTGAGGGCTGGAGAAAAAAATAAGAACCCTCGATTTTCTGGCTTTGGGGTGTACAATGGGGCTCAGCGTGGCTCTGACTGCTGAGTGATGCTGGATGAATCGTTCGTCGATATAAATGAACGTATTTATCATCGAAAGTCTGCGATGAAAGCGAAAAACCATTAGTCACGAGTCCGATGTTCGATATATATGTATTTATACAATTCTAGACAAGAATCCTTTCATGAAATCCTTCATGGAAATCCTTTCGAGACGAGACAAAAAAAATCCATCTTAAAGAGATTTTCCTATCTCTCGTGAAACGCTCGTTCATCCCGAATTCGCTAATGAGTATACAAATCGTCGCCGACATCGATAAATTATTTTTCAAAATAAAATTATTCCAATTTTTCCGAAACTTAAGAGCTTACATGGATTTTAAAGATTCAAAAAAATCTCGTTTTCTCTATGTCTATTTTGATATAAAAAAAATTATTTTATTCAAAATTCTAAATAAAAAAATTAAACAATATTTTGATTATTTAAATTCAGGGTTGCCAATGAGTCACTATTTTCACTCTTTTTTACTATTTTAAAATCGTGTCACTTATCTCACTATTTTCGAAACTTGGCCACTATTGTCACTATTTCTTAGAAATTTCTTAGAAATTTTGATTTTTTGGGAAAACTATTGGTAAATTCGGGTTCATGGAAAAAAAATACATCAATATAAGTTTTAAAAAGAAAAACATTGAAATTTTTTCCTCTTCGTATTTTGGCCAAAACTAGACCTATTCACTAAAATAGCTGTAACTTTTTTTCTAAGTGAAATTCCGGTTTTGACTTGAACTCATTCTTTTCGGAATCGTTGAAGCTTCGAAATGCCGCTTGATTCATCCAATTCGGATAATTTTTTAATTTTTGACAGATTTTTAAAGTTTGCTCATCGATTTTTGCAAATATTTTAAGGCATACCCCTTTCCATTTTTTTTCGGTGATTTTTAAAGTGCTCCCATTTTTACAAAAATTATGTTATCGAAATGAACCAAACGCCATTCTCTAAGTTTAGTAACAGCCTTTAAGTACGAAAAAGAAATTTGGGAATAGGGTGAACGGAAGTAAAGTTACGAGCACTTGAAATTTCGTGATTTCGAGGTTTCTGAGAATGAAGCTAAAATTGAAGAAAAATGTTCTCGATGAAAATTCATGAAAATTTTGATTTTTTGAAAAAATTATTGGTTGATTCGTATTCAGGGGGAAAACATACATAGGTATGGAACCCGAAAAAAAAATTAAAATTTTTTTTTTTTCGCATTTTGGTCAAAATTGAAACGGTTCACTAAAATGACTGTAATTTATTTTTCAGATAGAATTTCGGGTTCTACATGCGCTCATTCTCTTTGGGATCGTTCAAGCTTCAAAATGCCGCTTTGTTCATATAATTCGGATAATTTTTTGATTTTTGGCCGATTTTTAAAGTTCGCCCGTAGTAAAAAACTCCATTGAATCGCCAATGGCAACCAATGGTCCTCACACGACTCCATTGGACAATGAATGGGGACCCATTGAGATTTCCGCATTTGTCAATGGCGTACAGGGCTGACCATTGATCAGTGAATGGGTATCCATTGAACATCAAATGCGGATGAATCGAATGATCATCATTACTCAATGAAGCTCATTGGAAAGCCAATGCGGATGAATCGAATGATCATCATTACTCAATGATGCTCATTGGAAAGCCAATGCGGATGTATCGAGCGATCAGCATTGCCCAATGGTGTCCATGGGAAGGTAAATGCTGATGAACGAAATGATCCGCTTTACCCAATGATGTCCATTGGAAAGTCAATAAGGATGAACTGAAAGATCAGCACTTCCCACAGATGTTTATTGGAACCCAAATGCGGCTAACGATGAAATGATCAGCATTTACCAAGGATACCCATTGAATAATAAGTAACTACGAATTATACAATGATCAACATTTATCAATAATGTCACTTCATTGATGACTGATCGAATGATGAGCAGCATTCGTTAACGATGTTGCAATCCATATTCGAGGTTCAATGCTGAACAATTGAACCCATCGATCGATGAAAATTTTTCCGAATGCGATATTTCTCAAACCGCGGTGAATTAATAAAATTAAGTAAGAGTAGATGTCGCTGATTCTCATATATGAACCAAATATTTTCTTCAATTGTAATAAATGCTGATGATTATATCAATGGTCAATCAATATTAGCGTAAGCTCGGAAATTATTTGAAAGTAATTATAAAAAATATATTATAAACTGCTCATCAAGTACGCGTACGTTTGGGATAAATGATTTTTAAAACCGTTCATTTTTAACATATACACATAATTTTATCAGTCCTTCTCAACCCGATTTGTGAGAGGAGAAACGTATATACTTTCATTATCAATCGTCATCTGAATACACTTACAATCTATTTTCTAAATTCTGAGCTTCAATAATTTTTATTAAATGTAATAATATATATAATGCGTATATAATTATTGGTCGTTATGCTAATATTAGCATTATGATTAACCTTACTTACTAATATCTTATATCATTTGATTATTTAATGCGTAATTCCATGTATATATAGCAATCATATGAAAGAATCTCCATTGATGATCCCATTTATTCCCCATTGCCCACAAAAACCAATGGAGGTGAATGGCAAATTAACTAGGGAGATTGTCTCCATTGAATCCCCATGGGATAATCACCATTCCGTTTCAAATGGGGAATTCAATGGCGAAAATGTCCTTAGAAAATTCGGCATTCATATCCATTGGTTTTGTGGGCAATGGGGTATGAGTGGCGAACAGCAATGGAGATTCTTTCGTATAGTAAAAACTCCATTCATCGCCATTGAAAAATCCCCATTCATTCCCCATTGCCAAAATAACCAATGGGGATGAATGCCGAATTGCCTAAGGGGATTGTCTCCATTGAATCCCCATTAGATAATCCCCATTCCGTTTCAAATGGGGAATTCAATGGCGAAAATCCCCTTAGGCAATTCGGCATTCATCTCCATTGGTTATTTTGGCAATGGGGAATGAATGGGGATTTTTCAATGGCGACGAATGGAGTTTTTTACTACGGGCGACCATCGATTTTTGCCAATTTTTTAAGGCTACTATTTTTACCTTTACAGTACCCCTCTTTACAGGCCACCCCTTTCCATTTTTTTCGGTGATTTTCAAAGTGCTCTCATTTCTACCCAAATTAAGTTTAGTGACAGTCTTTTAGTACGAAAAAACAATTTTGGAATCGGTCAAACTGAAGTAAAGTTATGTCGCTATTTTGAGGTTTTTGAAAATAGGGCCAAAATTGAGCAAAAAAATTTATTTTCATTTTTATCGTCTTCAAACGTTATTTCGTATATAAGTATAATAAATTTTCTTTCATATGGTATCACTAAAATGACAAATTTGAAGGAAAAAGGAAAAGAAAGTCACTCAAGTTTCCCTTTTCTCGTCCTTCATTCACTTCCCATATCCTACAAATTTCTCATGAAAATACTGCAAATAAGCTCTGAAATGGTGAAAAAAATACGATTAGCTTTCACAAAAGTTTCTAAATTGGTAGGAAAAGTGTCACTATTTAAATAAAAAAGTCACTATTATGTCACTATTTCTGCGAAAGTAAGTCACTATTCTACTATTTTTGACCCTCCGAAGCGCTGGCAACCCTGTGGTTAAAATTTAATCATTAAATAATTAACAATAATAATAATAATTGAATAATTTATTCATTTGAACAATATTTATTTAAACAACTTAAAACTTCGGAAAAATATTCTAGACGATGCTTGATAATTCCTCCGGCAAAAGAAACACGAAAAAATTTCTCATACGATTTTTCCACGAGCCAAAAATGTTATGAAGAAATTTCCCTCCCCGTAATTGCAGGTTCACTTTGAACAATCACTAGCTCAGAATTTTCCGAATGAATTTTCATTTTTCTGACACATTTCACGAAGAAACTCCACGCCTCTCGATGAGGAATTGAAATATCGAATCACAGAGAGAAAAAACAATTGTGTCTTTTTTTTCTCTTTCTTCTGTCGTATGCAGAAGTATGGGGTTTATTTATTTATTAATAACAGGGAAAGAGAAATGCACTGTACCAGGCATGATTTATGCCCTTTCTTTGGCACGTAATTTCTCCTCGGGAAAAATAAAAAATAAAAATGTGGAGTTACGAGAGCCTGGGGAATTCGAGCCTCGTGCGAATACCTGGTTTGAGGTGCCATTTTCCCACATTTTCTCTGTATACCCTGAGTAAAGAGTTCTCGTGCCGAATCACAAAATCCCATGGAGAAAAGAGAGAAAGAGGAAGAGAGAGAGAGGAAGAGAGAGAGGAAGTACACATGCTTTCCCACTCTGTCTGTCGAGAGAGCTCTCGAACTAGCTGGAAATGAATCTGCAATCTACTCATTGCATAAGTAGTAACATCCACCCATATAAACCAGGGTGTGTCTATAAAAAAAGCTCATTTTCCGAACTCCCACTCGACGAAATTCCAGACTTTCAAAACGAACTCTCATTAAAATGGAATTCTCAAGATCGATACTTAGAATTGGCCAATACAAATTTTCTCCTTGACAGAATTTTCCTATCATTTTCCAAGCACAGATTTTCCTCAGTGTCTCAATTTCTCACAAATGTATTTTCCCAAGGTTTTTCCGAAACAAACCCTCATTGAAACAGAATCCTCAATATCAATACTTAGAATTGGCCAATACAAATTTTTTTCTCGACAGAATTTTCCTCTCATTTTCCAAGCACAGATTTTCCTCAGTATCTCAATTTCTCACAAATGTGCTTTCCCAAGGTTTTTCCGAAACAAACCCTGATTGAAACAGAATCTTCAATATCAATACTTAGAATTGGCCCATACACATTTTCTCCTCGACAGAATTTTCTTCTCATTTTCCAAGCACAGATTTTCCTCAGTATCTCAATTTCTCACAAATGTGCTTTCCCAAGGTTTTTCCGAAACAAACCCTGATTGAAACAGAATCCTCAATACCAATACTTAGAATTGGCCAATACAAATTTTCTCCTCGACAGAATTTTCTTCTCATTTTCCAAGCACAGATTTTCCTCAGTATCTCAATTTCTCACAAATGTGCTTTCCCAAGGTTTTTCCGAAACAAACCCTGATTGAAACAGAATCCTCAATACCAATACTTAGAATTGGCCAATACAAATTTTCTCCTCGACAGAATTTTCATCTCATTTTCCAAGCACAGATTTTTCTCAGTATCTCAATTTCTCTCAAATGTGCTTTCCCAAGGTTTTTCCTGATCAATGGAGTCGAATCCGAGATCTTATTTCTGGAATTCAAAAATTCAGAAAGCTCCGAGTCAAATAAAAATAATGAAACGATTTTCCTCTTGAGGAAAATTGAGCTCTCAAAATCGAATTTACAAATATTACGTTGTTTTCTTCAATTTTGATTTACCAATCAATTTTTTTCAATTAAATTTAAGCAGTCATGGGAAAATTTCCAAAAAGCGAATTTTTGGAAATTATTGAGGACAAAAAAAAATCAACTCCCTGAGAAACTGAAGTTTGTTGGAAAAATGATTTTCCAGCATCGTTTCTAAATATTGAGCTAGAGAGATAGCTTGATCCAAAATTTTATCGAGAGGAAGTTGAATGGAAAAAAATATTGTCTTTTGACACGCTCCACCATTTTTTTCTCATTTTCTCGTCGACCGAATTTTCCTTTCATTTTCCAAGCACAGATTTTTCTCTCTCACAAACGTGCTTTCTCAAGGTTTTTCCTACTCAATAGACTCAAATCTATGATTTTTTTTGCTGAAAACAAAAAATTCAGGGAGCTCCAAGCCAAATGAAAATAATGAAACAATTTTCCTCGTCAGGAAAATTTAGCTCTCAAAATCGAATTTACAAATATTGTATTATTTTCTTCAAATTTGATTTGCCAATGGATAAAAAAAAATTAGATTCTACTAGTAATGGAAAAACGTCTGAAAAGTAAATTTTTGAAAATTATTGGTGCCAAAGAAAATTTATTCCTTGCGAGAACAAAAATTTCGTTGGAAAAATAATTTTCAGCATCATTTCTGAATATTGAGCTTCATGGCTCCATCTAAAATTTTATCGAGTGGAAGTCGAATGAAAAAAAAATGACTTTCGACACACTCTTTTATATATCCTTAACTAGGATGTATACAGTAATACGCGTCCTGGGAAAACCGAGAAGCTGTGCGTTGATGAATAATTCGCGGTGTTTTTCCCTGCCACGTTCGTGTGTACATAAACGCGTGTGTACATTCTCAAAGGTGTTGAACTCCATTGCGAAAGGGAGAAAGAGAGGAGTAACGCACTCGTTGTAGCAACTACGAGGCGAAACCTCCCATCCTGTCTGTAGATCTAGTTAGGATAATGCAGTAGCGATAGTGAGGGCTTTTCTTTTTTTTCCCATTTTCCCGTGCAATGTGAATGAATTTTGAAAAATGCGGGAAAAATTGAAAGAAAATATTTTCAATGAAAACGCGCTTGCGACGTTTTTCATCGGAAATTTTTTTCATCGGATCATGAAAACAGCATTTTTGTCGATTCAAATTATCCACAGAGAAATATCGTTTGAGTGTGACGATGAGTCGTGAAAAGCTGAAAAAGCTTTCTGGAAAATAAAAATAGTAAAACTGGAGTGGTAATTAATTTTACTAATTCGGGGGTTGATTAAGGAGTCGAAAAAGTCTCAAAAGGGCAGCTTTTTTAACATCTGAGTGTATAAAAAATTTCAATATATTCTGAACAAACAAATTTATATTTTGTTTATAAAAAATTATCTTGCAATATTGAATAATGCATCAAAAAAAGTTTCGAGAAAATTTGTTCTACCGGAGCCAAGAAAAAAAATCACATTTTCCCTTCGTATAATAATGAAACATTTTATTCCAAATTTCAAGCATATAAAAGAGCAAAGTTTTGATAAATATTATAAAAATTTCATAGAAAATATTCTAGAAATATTTTCCTATCAGATAAAAAAATAAATAGATTTTTTTTTTAATTTTCAACCCCATCAAAATAAATTTTCCTCCCCTTAAGGGTGAAAATAAATTCATCTCCGGAAGATCGATTGAATGATCGACAAAGACCAAAAAATGTGAAAATGTACTCCACGTACATTCTCGATGAGGAAGCTGCGAGGGGGTTGAAAGTGCCTTCGGTAAAATAAGGGCCTAGTCACCCCACATCCAGGCAGACCCTTAGAGGAAAATGGTGTGTTTGAAAATGTTGGGAATGTTAGGAGAGAGTGGAAAGAGATTGTGGAGGACGCTGAGAAAGCTGAGCTCGATGATGCATCGATCGATGACGAAAATAAGGGCGCTTGTCGAGGGATGCTTCGTCGTTTAATAACGTAGGATGAGCCCTTATTCGAGCAAACCAACGATACCGTTGCAGCAAGCGTTTTATGGTCGATCGGCCTGGCTCGTTGCTGCTTTGCGAAAAGCTGCTGCCACGATTCCCTTTTCCCTCCCTTTTCCTCCCTATTCCTCTCTCTCTCTTCATCCCCTTCGCTCTTTCTATTTCTCTGTTGCTTTACGATCCGCCGCTCGGTCGGCTTCTCGCCGAAGGAGCGATGTACGAGCTTCCGGCAGGACGCCAGAGCATTATTTACGCCACGAAACAAGTCCAATAAACACGGCGAGCCTTGGAATAAGGGAGGAGGGAAATAGAGAGGAATAGAGAGAGAAAGAGAGGACGAAGGAGGGAAAAAAGATAGAGGCAGAGAGAAGGGAGGAAAAAAGCGGTTTCCGGATGGGACGGCCATAGGGACGATACTTTTTATTTACGAGTGACCTGGATGTGTGTGTGTGTGGGTCTCCCTGTTATATACGGACATGTATATACATTTTGATAGGAGCTCGCGACGTCGCGGCACGTTTGATCCCCCGCGGACCTGCCACGTGGATTTTACGTTTTCAAAGTACTAAATGTCCGCCTGGGGAGCGGACATTTCCCGATGTTACGGGAATGAAAGTGGAAGATGGAGGGGAAAAAAATGGAGAAGAACGAAATTTCGCGGGATGAGGGAATCCTACGCCGAGGGAAATATAAAATATCTTCGGCGAAATCGTATTCAAATCAATATACCGCATTTATTTTGGTCTCGAATGAAATTGACGATGTTCGGGATCGGGAAAATTCGAAGCTTGGGTTCTTGATGCTGTCGATGTTATTATGAATAAAGATTATTATAATATCATATAATTGATTATATGATGAATAAATTCTATTATTTGAAAGAAAATTCGATCGAGGTTGAATCGTCGAGATTTTCTATTTGTTTGAAATCCTTAGACGAAAAAATAATAATATTTCTTTTCATTTATCACAAAGCTCAGAGAGTTTTTCGTACGCTTTAAAATTGTAACAGCTTCAATTGTTAATTTTTGATTCTATACACGGAAAAAAATGATCAGTGAGAACTGCTGAGATTCCCATTAATTTTTACAGTTTTCCCCATCAACAGCGCCTCCTGTAAGGGGAAACAGTGAAATTTGCATATTTCTTTAATACAATATACACACTGAGAGAAAAAATTACCAGAACCAATGGAATAAAGTTTGGAAGGCAAAAAATGATTTTTTTCATTATTTGCCAAAACATATTAGATTGGTTCCCTTATACATTTACTGGGTTCATTTTTTTCAGTCAATTCCATAAATTTCTGTTTCAATAAATGAATTTACTTGAATCTAACAATATGTTATCAATTATATGTAATATGTTGTTTGAATCAAGAATACATTTTATCATTGAAAACATGCATGTCTTTCAATACAGGAAGCACTGAGAAAAAAAATTTGTTGAATCAACAAATTAATTAGTCCAATCAACAGGAAAAATGATTGATTCAATCAAATGCGTGTTTATTAATTGTTGCTAAACATTTTATAAAAAATATATAGCCCTTGCCAAATAATTTAATATGCATAGTTTAGTGACCCCAAAAAGAGATAAATAGAAAAAAAAGACTAATCTGCGCCAATTCTCCGATCTAATTTCTCTGTCCAACCGAGATTCGAACCCTCGACCCTACCTATCATCATACCTATCCTACCTAACTACCTAACACGTTACCTATTACGCTATCGAGTACTACTATGCGCTTAAAAAAGTTAGGAGTTATGAAGATTCGAATATAAGAAAACATTTTAAAAACCAGTTTTTTAATTTTTAACAACTTCTGTATACTACTAACATTATAAATCTAGACGAAGTCGACCTGAACTTCGATAACAGCAGCATCGTCGACCTGGATACTAAAATTTAAATAAATTCATGAAAACCACGTCATCATGGGCCCGTCGAGCTCCATATAAATCTATGCATACAGATAAAAATATGTATGTTTCATTCCGACAGTAGCGTATAACCGCACGCTCATACGCGCAACTGTCAAACTGACAGCGGAACTCGGATCGAAATTCTCGTGTATAAGAGCCAATTTCACAGCACGAATAAAGAGGCTTCAAAGATTCGATATTTCGGTATATCGATCCCATGAACTTTTTATTAGAAGAGATTAGAAGAGATCAAATTGAATATTATGATTTTTTTTTTGACCATCGAGATAGATCATTGAAACTTCCCGTCAATTGTTCCAAACTCCTAAATGAAAAAAAAATCCGGTCTAATCCTTCAAACAGCAGTCCTCAAATTTCTCGTCACATAAATACTACAGTATCATAAAAAGATTAATATATAATTATACATAAACATATACAAATTACTCGAAAAAACCTATAGAAAAGGCCTTCTCAATTCCCCCCAAACCAACCCCAAAATTTCCTCCCATCCATTCCCCATTTTTCGGTCCTCTCGTGCAAATTTTTTTTTCATCCCTCTAAAGTCACACCGATGAAAAAGACACAAGCGTTTTCGCGAGAATGACGGAACGGGTTTAAATCCGTGTGTACAAGAGTAAGTCCAGAGCCTTTGCCGGGAAAACGTAGAGACTGGCACGCGCCAGAGTAATCGCTCAAGAGCGCCAGGCCCGAGTTAATCCTCGTCGCTATTCTCCCGCAACGTTTTGGATTCATCCCCTTTTGCCTCTCACCGTGTTTATACGCTTCTGTGTTTCTCCCGAAGCTTCATTCGCACTTTGCCCGAGCTTTCCCTCATTTCCACCATTTTGTAGACCCATATAAACGTATATGTAGCTTTTCCACCCCCCCCTCTCTCTCTCCCTCTCCCTCTCCCTCTCTTTCGTAACCTGACATTCCATGTGCCAACCGCAGAAAGTACGTTATCCGGGATTTCTCGCTGTCTCTCGTACAAACATTCATCTTCGCGACCCTTTTCCGCCGCGTGCGCGACATCATATTTCCCTGCACGACGAGTCTATACTTCTTCTCGTCTCATCCCTTCACGCTCATCATCCTTCTGCCCTCAACCCCTGAAAAATCCCCGTCCCTTATTTATCCCCGGCATTCTGATTCTTGCCGTTCCCATCGGATTCCTTTTGCCAAAAGACCCGGGAAACAAAGATGACACTGCTGACAGATACTCGCATACTCGTGTCTCCGAGCTTTCTCACTTTATGAATGTGCAAGCGCGCGCTCCGCAATCTTGCGCACTGCAATCTTCCATATTGCAAGTACCTTTGTGTATGCGAAGACAGAAGGGCGTAACTTCCCGAATTGGAGGCTCGGAACAGCGGGAATTGGGACCGTTTTTCTGCTGCTATGTTGGTCGTTGGTATATACTAATATGACAGGAAATATTCTGCCTTCTCCGATTTTCAACAATACGTCAAATCTCGTCTCGCGAGGCTCGAGATTGTTAGAGGCAAGAATGACGTTTTTTTAAGGGCTGCGCTGATGCTGGCTCGTAGGAATTTTTTTAAAAAGAATTGTAGTGAGTGGAAAAGGAAATCTGTTATATAAATTTTGTTTCTCAGATCCTCTTGAAAATATCCACGATTTTTTATAAAAATTCTTTAATTAAAAATGAAACTTTTTTTTAAATGCTTTGACTTTTTGAAAGATTTTTTTTTTTAAGAATTTTGAGTGGAAGAGGAAATCTGTTGAATAAATTTTTTTTTCTTGGATCCTTTTGAAAGTGTTCACGATTTTTTATAAAAATTATTTAATTGAAAACCATTTTTTATTTAAATAATTGCTCTGACTTTATGAGAATTTTTTTTCAATAGAAATATCGTGAGTTACTAAGAAAATCTGTTGAAAAAGGAATTTAGAACCTTCTTGAGAGAATTCACAATTTGTTACAAAATTTCTTTAATCAAAAACGAAACATTTTTTTAAATGCTTTGACTTTTTGAAAGATTTTTTTTTTTAAGAATTGTGAGTGGAAGAGGAAATCTGTTAAATAATTTTTTTTCTCAGATCCTCTTAAAAGTATCCACGATTTTTTATAAAAATTATTTAATTGAAAACAAATTTTCTTTATAATTGTTCCGGTGTTGTGAGAATTTTTTTTTTTAAGAAATATCGTGAGCGAAGAAGAAAATCTGTGGAAAAAGAAACTTTTCGAACCCTCTTGAGAGTATTCCACGATTTTTTAGAAAAATTCTTCAATTGAAAACAAAACAAAATTTTAAACGTTTTGACTTTCGTAATTTTGCAACTATTGCTCTTAATTTTTTTCCACGTGTGCTCCGAGTCTTTGAAATAATTGGAATGAAGTTTTGGAGGAATTGCTTAAAGGGTTTAACTTTTAACAAAAATTTGGGGCATCAAGGAAAATTTTTGCAGTCATACTGAAAGAAATTTTTAAGGGGTCTAGAATTTTGTTAAAATCGATTTTTTTTGCCTTAAACAATACTTTTGGGGTTATAAAAACAATATTCAGTTGGTTCTATGGTGAAAAAAAAAATGGTTCAATTTTCAATTTTGCTGCAGTAACTTCAAACCCATTTTTCTCGAAACCACTTTTTTCAAGCTTGGATATGGATTACTCAAACCTTATTGCATGGATTTGTTTGAAATTTGGACAGAAGTTTCAAAATTATATTCCCTATGGATGTACTCAGCCATTTTACAATTTAATGCAAACTTTTTTTTTAATAAACAATTTACTGCCAATTTTTTGCCAAAAATCGATTAACTTTCTAAAAAATGCACCATTTTGCTTCAAAATGATGATAACAAATTTTTTTTCTATACTTCAATATGTTTCGAATAAGCCCTCCAAATAGAAATTTATTGCTTTTTCCATTCTCCTAAAATAAATTGCCAAAGTTAGGCCTTTTTTCCGATCGCTAGTCAAGGTAAATCCCCCTTAAGAAAAAAACAGTGAAAATGGGAAAAGAGATCGATGATCATCGATGATAAAAATTGAATAGCAGCCCCCTCGTCGAAAAACACGTGAAGCAGTGATAATTCCAATTTCGGCGAGTCCCTTATGCGGCTAAAAGGCTCCTAAAAGCCAACCCTAACATTTCTTTTCCTCTTTTTTCCTCCCTCGCTCGTTCTTCCCTCGTTTTCTCTATATTCTCGAGCTAGAGAGTGATATTGAAGAAGCCCAGGTCTCCGGTGTCTATATATTATATACACACATATATATTAGGGTCGTCGTTATTTACAGCGCGGACGAATTTTTTATCAGACTCCCATCAAATCGACTCCAAATAATTCAAAAACAATACTCCAATTTTTTCAGATTGTTATCTAGACCTAACCCTTCCCACCAAGAGGGTAGATTTCTCCATTCGAAATAAACGTGTTTCGGCCATATTTTCAAGATATATTTTATTCCAAATGTAGTAATTTTTATAAAAATCTGTAATTGCAAGATTTTAGAGATTATTGGTGCTACTATTTGAGGAAAAATTCACATTATTTTACGGGTCAATCTAGACGAATTGCAATTCGTCAAGATTGACCCTTCAAATGGGGGAATCTATCTTCTTTTGGGAGGGGTTAGAGGCTAGATAAAAATCTTAAAAAATTTGGGTATTGTTTTTGAATTATTTGGAGCCGATTCGGGAGGCTTCTAATAAAATTCGCCCGAGCCCTAAATAAGGACCACCCTAATATATATATATATACACAACGCTTTCGCATCCCTTATAGGGACCCATTTTGACGGGCCCATATGGCGTGCAATGAAAAGTGTGAGCCCGAGTATTAGGCTAGATATATCTTCCTCTCCCTCTCTCATTCTCTCGCTCTTTTTCGCGAATATATAGACGCTATCTGGAGGAGTAACTTCATGGCAGAAGCTTTATCCGAAACCCGTTTATGATATATATGTGGCATTCCACGGTATTTCGATCAAAATCTTACCTTGATGATTTCGATTTTCCTCTAAATTTTGTATACAAATTAGGACATTGAAAAAAAAAATTCCCAAATTTTTTCAGAATTTTTCGGTCACGCTTTTTTTGGATTTATTTTTTGAAAAAAACAGGATAACTTTGTAGAATCTGAAAAAATTCAGAAAAATCTAATAAAATAGAGTATTAAAAAAAAGTAATCATAGAGTATTAAAATCTCCATTTTGGAACCAAGCCCAAAAATTTTGTTATATTTTATTAGATTATTCTGAATTTTTTCAGATTTTACAAAAGGGTCACTTTAAAAAAAAAAAAAAAAATCAAAGAACGCGTGACCAAAAAATTCTGAAAAAATTTAAGAATTTTTTGTTTAATGTGTTCTTTTATATAAAATATTAAGAGGAAAATCGAAATCATCAAAACAAGATTTTGTCGTGTCATTCCACGACATTCCGATCAAAATCTTGCCTCGATGATTTCGATTTTTCTCTAAATTTTTTATATAAAAAAACACATTGAAATACATTTTTCTAAATTATTTCAGAATTTCTTGGTCACGCGTTCTTTGGATTTTTTTTTTAAAGGGACCTCTTTGTAAAATCTGAAAAAATTCAGAATTATCTAATAAAATATAACTAAACTTTTGAGCTTTTTTCCAAAATGGAGATTTTAATACTTTATGAGTTAAATTTTTTTTTTTTAATTTTTTGATTTTTACTCGTAGAGTACTGAAATCTCCGTTATGGAACAAAGCCCAAAAAGTTTGTTATATTTTATTAAATTTTTCTGCATTTTTTCAGATTTTACAAAGTTGTCCCGTCTTTTTAAAAAAAAATAAATAAATCCAAAAAACGCGTGACCGAAAAATTCTGACAAAATTTAGGAATTGTTTTTTCAATGTCCTTATTTATATAGAAAATTTAGAGGAAAATCGAAATCATGAAGGTAAGATTTTGATCGAAATACCGTGGAATGCCACATATATATATGTATATCTATTCTTTCATCTCTCTCTGTCTCTCTCTGAAGCTACGAGGAACTTTGTGAAATCCAATTTTTAAACGTTACGCATATTCACCCTCTTATCGAAGAAATAATATATCCAGAAGCTTTGTCTATCCAGGATCCTCCTTTTCATCCCCCTCTCCCATATAAGTCCTTGCGAAACTTGCAATAATTTCATTGTTACTTTCCTAACGCGTTTCAGCGTCTTCCTCCTCATTTTAATCTCACACACGTCGTCCGCAAATATATCTCACGAAACTTTTCTCTTTGCCTCACTTTGTACCAAAAATTTCGTTTATTTATCTTCACGAGAAGAAATAAGGCGATAGTTGACGATGTTTGAAAAACATCCCCTAAAGGGCTGGATCAGACGATTTAAACATTTTTAGAAATTTCACATGTTTGGTAAATGGAAAGGGGATGAAATTTTTCTCAATTAAAAACTCATCAATCGTCAACTTAATTTTTCATGAATTTATTAATTAATTAACGCTGAATATATTTAGCGCGTTGCACTCATCACAGAAATAAGTAATGGGAACATTCAAAATGATAGATTAAATTGTAATCTGATAAAAAAATGAAATTGAATTATTTGAAAAACATCCCCCAAACGTAAAAGGTGTGTTTGAATGTGATCAGACGATTTAAATATTTTTGGAAACTTCACATATTTAACAAATGGAGAAGGAACGAAATAATTCCCAATTAAAAGATCATAAAATGTAAATTAAATTTTTTATTAAATTTTGCATCAATTAACGCTGTATATATTTAAGGAATTTTCGCTCATCAAAGAAATAAATAATGGAAACATTCAACGCGATAGATCAATTTGCAATTTCATTGATAAACAAATAAAATCGAATTATTTGAAAAACATCCCCCAAACGCAAGGGGTGTATTCGAATGAGATCAGACGATTCAACATTTTTTGGAAAATTCACATATTCAACAAATGGAAAGGGGATGAAGTAATTCCCAATTAAAAGCTGATAAAATGAAAATTAAATTTTTTATTAACTAACTTATTCATCAATTAACGCTGTAAATATTTGACAAATTGGCGATCATCACAGAAATAAATAATTGAAACATTCAAAACCATAGATTAATTTGTAACTGCATTGATAAAAAAAGCAAAATAAAATAATTTGAAAAACAACCCCCAAACCCAAGAAGTGTATTCGAATATGATCAGACGATTGAAACATTTTTATGAAATTTGCATCCTCAATAAATGGAAAGCTCAAAAATCGTGAATTGAATTTTTAATTAATTTTTGCATCAATAAACGCTGTAAACATTTGACAAATTGGCGATAATCACAGAAATAAACAATTGAAACATTCAAAACAATAGATTAATTTGTAATTTCATTGATAACAAAATAAAATAATTTGAAAAACATCCCCCAAACAAAGGGGTGCGTTCAAACGTGATTAGACGATTTAAACATTTTTGGAAAATTCACATATTCAACAAATGAAAAGGGGAGGAAATAATTCCCAATTAAAAGCTCATAAATCGTAAATTTCATTTTTTATTAATCAATTCATCAATCAACGTTGTAAATATTTTTAACAAATTTAGACTAACCTCAGAAATAAATATTGAAATATTCAAAATGATAGATTAATTTGTAATTTCATTGATAAAAAAAAATTGAATTATTTGAAAAACATCCCCCAAACGCAAGGGGTGTATTCGAATGTGATCAGACGATTGAAACTTTTTTATAAAATTTGCATATTCAATAAATGGAAAGGGGAGAAAATAATTGCCAATTAAAAGCTCACAAATCGTAAACTTCATTTTTAATTAATTAATTCATCAATCAACGTTGTAAATATTTAACAAATTTAGGCTAATCACAGAAATAAACCTTGAAACATTCAAAACGACACATTAATTTGTAATTTCATGGATAAAACAATAAAATTGAATTATCAGAATATAAAATTAATTAACCGGGGTAATTGGTGACGAGGGTGAATGTTGCCCGTAAATATCCCACGGGGGTTGCGGGAGAGGGGAATGGAACTAACAAATCTGAAATCCTCGTCGTCGTCGTCGACGACTCTGCTAGAGATAACCGAATAGAAACGTTGCCAGGAATACTATCGGAGCGTATACGGTGACCAAGAAAGTCCGGCTTGACTTTTGGCTGCGCATAACGGTATTCTCTCTCTCTCTCTCTCTCTTTCCATCCCTCTCGCCATCTCTTTCTCTTCTCTTTGCTCTCCTGTGGGGATTTTCGTTGCTCGAGCACCGCGAACAAATTGCCACGACGAACTTAGCTCCCATGGCTAAATCTAGCCCTTATTTAGACCAGCAACGTTTCGCTACAAATCCCCCAACCCCTAATGTCTCTCTCCCCCTTTGCTACCCCTATTTCTCGTACAGTTGTAATGTCGGTTGGATCTGCAGCAAGGAGTTTGGGCCTTCGATCGAACTTTCCCAAACTATACGTATACACACTTTTATACACATGTGTGTGTGTGTGTTTAGGGGTGGGTTTTGTCTTAGTGTTGAGTGCAGTGCATTCCACTGGTATTCAAACCATTCGCGAAATGAGAAAGTTGAAGAAGAGACTGTGCAAGGGTGATTAAGAAGTGATACGCTAATGGACACATCCAGTAATGCCTCAGCACACACACCAACACACGTACATAAAGATGTGTAAGGGAAAAGGTGTCCAAAATGATCCCTATGGGTAAAATGATCCCCTCTGAATTCATCGAACCTTTTAGCTTCATCCAGCGAACGTCGAAATCGAGGAAAAGCTTAGAAAATCACACGAAATCGAAATTCTGATGGCTTATCTAATTACATTCTGATTATTACATCTATAATTACATTCTGCACATTTAAAATTTTTCTGTTTTCGTTGATTTCATTCAAAATGTATGATCCAATCTTGACTTGATTCTGATCGGTTTGGTTGAGTTA
This sequence comes from Alloplasta piceator, assembly GCA_946863875.1. Taxonomy (NCBI): domain Eukaryota; kingdom Metazoa; phylum Arthropoda; class Insecta; order Hymenoptera; family Ichneumonidae; genus Alloplasta; species Alloplasta piceator. The sequence continues at coordinate 4,654,623 of OX333073.1, forward strand.
ACTCAATGCATCGCGTGGAAGAATGTCGAATGGGGCAAAACGATCCCCCATGAGGGTACAAAATGAGCCCCGGATCATTTTACCCCCATCAATTTGACTTTGTTGCGGATGTAGATTCATTAGTGGCTTTTGTTGTAATCAACTCCGAGACTGTATTTTTTATGATGAAATGGAATAAGAATGTGTTAAATCATTTTTATTCAATACTTGGTAATGGGGGATGATTTCACCCCATGGAAGATGATTTTATTTAAAAGCAAATTTTTAAGATTTATTTCTCAGCTTGTTTATCAGCTATGGCTATGAAACTGGTTTTACAACATTGTTTCATCCTTCGAAAATACAAAAAAAAATATTATCCTCCATTTTGATTCTTTGAATAATTTATAGAAGGCGCCAAAATCGAAAATGTCTTTTCCCATGGCAGATAGTTAATCTCAGAATTGGCGACTCTGAAATAAAAAAAATAAAAAAAGCATTTTTAAGAGAAAGGTTTTTAACACAACAATTTATCACCGTTGATGAAATTCGATTTAAAAAAAACTGACGCAGGTTTGAAATGAAAATTAACCCTTGAATTTTTCACAATTTATTTCAAACATCCGCCATTTTTTTTCAAAATCGATTTTTTATTAACGCTGGTAAATTGTTGTGTAAAAAACCTTACGCTTTAAAATGTTTTTTTATTTTTTTGTATCAGACTTGCCAATCTTGAGATTAACTGTCAGCGATGGGACAAAACATTTTCGAAGACTCGACTTTGGCGCCTTCTATAAATTATTCAAAGAATCAAAATAAAAAATAAAAATATTTTTTTTTGTACTTCCGAAGAATGAAACAATGTTGTATAAACAGTTTTATAGCCATTTCTGATAAAGGGGCTGAGAAAAAAAATCTTAAAGATTCGAACCTTAAAGAAATATGAAAAAAATTGAAAATTCAGTCCACTGTTTTAAATAATTTAAATAATTCACTTTGACTAAATAGACTTAAAATCGGCAACTCTTGTAGTTTCCCCAATTTCTGGAATTTAAAAAAAATTAAAAAAATCAACTGCTTAAATTTACTTATGAATTAACATTAACTTCATTATTTTAAATATGATTTTTTGGCACCAGTTCAGATTTTAACATTAATATGAATCTGGCATTTCAATAATAAATGTGAATCTGAAGAAATTTATAAAGATCTTAAAATAATAAAAATTCATTAATAATAAATCTTGATTCAGACAAACGAAAAGTAACATCATCCAAAAAAATAATGAATAAAATTTTCAATCGTACTTTGAGTGAGTATTTTTCAAAATTTATTATAATAGCGCTTTTGGAGTAGAAATTCGAATTTTCAGTCTCAAAGATTTGAAACTACCCCCTGCAACTTCCCCTTCTTTTTCCTGGTTTTCAATTACTTTTTTATATTTCTTCAGATCGATTACAACGACATAATTGGAATTATTATTTTATATTTAATAAATGATGACATTTATAAAAATCTTAAAATAATAAAAGTTCATTAATAAAACATTTTGATTCAGACAAACGAAACGTAAAATCATCCAAAAAAATAATGAATAAAATTTTCAATCGTACTTTGAGTGAGTATTTTTCAAAATTTATTATAATAGCGCTTTTGGAGTAGAAATTCGAATTTTCAGTCTCAAAGATTTGAAACTACCCCCTGCAACTTCCCCTTCTTTTTCCTGGTTTTCAATTACTTTTTTATATTTCTTCAGATCGATTACAACGACATAATTGGAATTATTATTTTATATTTAATAAATGATGACATTTATAAAAATCTTAAAATAATAAAAGTTCATTAATAAAACATTTTGATTCAGACAAACGAAACGTAAAATCATCCAAAAAAATAATGAATAAAGTTTTCAATCGTACTTTGAGTGAGTATTTTCCAAAATTTGTTATAATAGCGCTTTTGGAGTAGAAATTCGAATTTTCAGTCTCAAAGACTTGAAACTACCCCCTGCAACTTCCCCTTCTTTTTCCTGGTTTTCAATTACTTTTTTATATTTCTTCGGATCGATTACAACGACATAATTGGAACTATTAAATTTTATATTTAATACATGATGACATTTATCTAAATCTTAAAATAATAAAAGTTCATTAATAAAATTTTTTGATTCAGACAAACGAAACGTAAAATCAATTAAAAAAAAAATGAATAAAGTTTTCAATCGTACTTTGAGTGAATATTTTCCAAAATTTGTTATAACAGCGCTTTTGGAGTAGAAATTCGAATTTTCAGTCTCAAAGACTTGAAACTACCCCCTGCAACTTCCCCTTCTTTTTCCTGGTTTTCAATTACTTTTTTATATTTCTTCGGATCGATTACAACGACATAATTGGAACTATTAAATTTTATATTTAATACATGATGACATTTATATAAATCTTAAAATAATAAAAGTTCATTAATCAAATTTTTTGATTCAGACAAACGAAACGTAAAATCATTCAAAAAAATAATGAATAAAATTTTCAATCGCACTTTGAGTGAGTATTTTTCAAAATTTGTTATAACAGCGCTTTTGGAGTAGAAATTCGAATTTTCAGTCTTAAAGACTTGAAACTACCCCCTGCAACTTCAATTAAGATTTTTCATATTTCTTCGGATCAATTATAACAACATAATTGAAACTATTAAATTTTCAAAGGGATCAAGACCTGCTAAATTGACGTCAAATATTCAACATGCACCCCCGTTTTCATTAATTTTGTGGAAGGGTAGAATGAGCTTTTCGATGTGTTTGTCTGAGTGACGCGCCTGAGCATGTTTTCTTGTTGCGCCACGAGGGAAATACGAGAAAGGCGAGTGTTCTTCTTGACATTCGAAGAAGAAAGAGTGAAAGGATCTCGCATCCATATGAAACGTAACGGGAAATCGTGAGTCCAACATTTCCTGGAAATACTCTGGGGAAAATCGTCGAGAGATGGAGATAGATAAATAGATAGATAGAGTGGGATGAAGAGGGAGGAGGAGGGATGTATATGTTAGGAGAAATGACTTTGCTCTCGAGCGCTTTTGAGTCGCGAAATTCGAGAGCGACTCATTGATCGTTATTTCACTTTACTCTTCTTCCCTTTGTCCGTACGTTTTGTCTGTTTCAGAGATCAAGAGACGCGTCCTCTCCCCATTCCAATCTCCCTTCCTCCACAGTTTTCCTCATTCTCGCTGTTATTCAATTATTCCTCTCCCTTTTTATTTTTCCATTCTCACGACAATTTACAGCCCGTACAATCGGATTACTTCATCCTATTCTCCGAATGTAATCTCTCGTTACAGCTGTCACTGCAAAATTGAGCCCTTGCAAAAACAAAGGAGAAATAACGAAGGGTTTGATAACCGATTTTAATTAGACCGTTTTTCTTTTACAAAATGATGTATATTTAGGGGGATGAAATTTGAATAAACGATTTTTTGACTTGAAAAAATCCTGAATGATCCTGATGGGTCCCACTTTGTGGAAACTGACAATTTTTTTCAGGGTGAAGGGTTTATTGAGCCTTAAGGGATTTTTTTCAACCCTTTTTGACATGACGAGGGTAAATATCAACCCCATGTTTCGTCTTATCCAAAAATCTGGTTTGACAGTGACAAAGAGCCTCAATGATTGATGGGACTGGATGCATAACCTTTATTTTTCCATAAAGCAACAAAAGCCATGCTCCAGATTGAATGTTAATATTTGGCTTTGGTCCAAAAATCCCTTTAAAGATGGAAGATTATTGAAAACTGGCAAAGTCCTCATTTTGTAAACGAAATTTTGACTTCGAATGAATTATGGCTGAGATTCTGAGTCGATAATGTCACTCGCCAACTCAGAAGGATAGTTCAAAGTTCACCCGGGGGTTAAAATCCACACCACACTCCAAAAGAATTTCAGGCCAGAGTCCCACGAATGGGGGGATCATCTTCGAAAATTGAATCAGCAAAATATACTGCCATGCCTCGTCATAAATTTCCATCCCAGAAGAAAACCGATGAAAAACGAGGAAAACACCCCCTCGTTTTTTTTTTTAGTTCGAAGGTTTTTCGTCGATCAATAATTCGACCGGTCAATGTAAACTTGGAATCCAGTAAATAATTGATGAATTCAATAATTGACAAGTTGAGAAAAGTTTTTTTGTTTTAGGGTCGGATAAAAAAAGGAAACGAGTGTACGCGCGAAAACAAAAGACTGTTTTTCCCCTGTTTTACATAATATGCATGTAATATATATTTGGGTACTTACATGGACATATATATATATGGGGCATTCCGTCCCAAATCGGACAGCTTGAAACACTTTTTTTTTATTTCCTCAGTTTTTTTATATTTTTGAGTACCCATCAAAAGATCCTTTCTATTGAATTTTGAGATTTTTTTAAATTATCCGTTCAAAAGATATTAAATTAATAAAAAAACCGCTCTTTTTTTGGTATATTGGTCATAACTTCTTTAATAATGGTCCAAATTGAAAGTTTTTTTTTCAAAATTTTTGTTTTTTTCGGCCTTTTCAGAAAAAAATATAATAAAAATATTCGACTTGTTTTTGAATGAGTTTTTTGAGTTTTAAACTTTAAATCGCGTTTTTAATAGTCAATATCATTTTTGATTTTTTTTTAAATTTTTTGCTTCAAACATCTATCTATTCAACAATTTTGAAGACTAGTCCGATCGTGGGATCGAAATAACTACTATTTTTTTTCGATTTTTTAAAATTGATTTTTTTTTTTTTTTATAAATTATTATGAATACCAATTTTGTTACGGTATAGTATTTTTTCAATATTTAGAATTTATTTTGACCCAATTTTTGTTTTGCAAACTTTCTTTTGCATCTGAATAATGTTTCAATGCCCACTCACACAATTCTTGAACTGTTGTTATTTCCTCATCGATTAATTATTAATTTTAAAAGTCTGTTAACAATGAAAAAGTGTCCAAATTAATTCAAACTTATTTAAAAAATACTACACAGTAACAAAAAGTGGTAGTCATAATAATTTACAATAAAAAAATTTTTTGATTTTCAAAAATCGTAAAAATAGTTATTGAGATCCCACGATCGGACTAGTCTTAAAAATTGTTGAATAAATAGATGTTCGAAACAAAAAAATAAAATAAAAAATCAAAAATGACATTCATTTTCAAAAACACGATTTAACGTTTCAAACTCAAAAAACTCATTCAAAAACACTTTTAATATTTTGGTTGTATTTTTTTCTGAAAAGGCTATAAGGAACAAAAATTTTGAAAAAAAAAACTTATAATTTGGACCATTATTAAAGAAGTTATGACCAAAATACCAAAAAAAGAGCGGTTTTTTTGTTAATTTAATATCTTTTGAACGGGTAATCAAAAAAATCTCAAAATTTAACAGGAAGGGTCTTTTGATGGGTACTCAAAAATATAAAATAATTGAGAAAATAAAAAAAAAAGTTTTTCAAACTGTCCGATTTGGGATTGAATGCCCCATATATATATATATTTAGCTCGTGGCACACACAACTCGATGAATAATTGACGAGAACGTGATGAAGTGCAACGCTTACCATTATTCTTGTACAGTCGAAGGTGGGGGTTGCTCGAGGGGGTGTAAAACTCGCAAATAAGGGATGGGAAGATAGTAAAGTAGATGAGAGGAGGTCGGGGGAGGGTTGCTCAGGTCGTGATGGAAGCTCGACACTGCGGTCGATACGACTCCTCTTCCCAGGCCCTTTTTCCACCTTTTCGACCTCTTCAGCCTCTCTGCTAACCTCCCGCTTCCACCCTCACTGTCTTCTCTTTCGCTGTGGCAGCAAATGACTCAATAATGCATCGTCGACTCGCTATAAGCGACCTCGAACGATCTAGAAACCAGCGATGCAAGAGTGAGAGAGAGTGACTTTAGCGAGTGACGAGAGAGGGTCGCGAGGGAATCGATCCATGAAGTAGACACACTCCCGATAAACTCTTCACCCCTTTCTACCCCATCAGAGATTTTGCGGTGTACATAAATTACGATTTTTTTTCGATCTCTTCCTCCAACAGAGCGATATCCACCGGCTGATTGAGTCGCGATGACGACGCGAACCTTCCCAAAAAAACTCAATTATTTTTCCCTCGTGGGAATTCAGAAAATGAAACGCTTCATTTTCTTCACGATTTTTTAAATTCCTTGCGGCTAAGCCTGGTTTTTATTACTGAGGGGCAGTGATCGGCAAAAAAAAATTGTAGATTTTTAATTAATCGTTATTTATCAAATTAATATTATCATCCATTATTTTTTGAGGTATTTCCATAATCAGTAATTTAAAGACCAATACTACGAATTATTTGGATATTAAATATGTGTATTCTTTGAATTATACATTATTATAAAAATTAGTAATCAAATTATGTCAATTATTGATTATTTGAATAATTAGTAATGTATGTATCTAAATTACTAATTATTCAAGTAATTAGTAATTGAACTGTTTTAATTACCAATTATTTGAATAATTAATAATTTAGATCTATAAATTGTTAGACTAATTAGTAATTGAACTATTTTAATTACTTATTATTTGAGTAATTAGTAATTATATTAATTATCAATTTTCGGAGTAATTAATTTCAAGCTTTTTGTATTTGAATCGGAATCTTGAGTTTTTCAGCGTAAAGATCATTCAGATTATGTTTTTTTCTTCAATTCGAAAGGAGTTGAAGCTCTGTCCAATGATTTATCACTAAGTAAACATCGATCAAAGAATTTTTTTTTTAATTATTAATTTGAAGAATGAAGTTTCTTATTATTCGAATAATTAATAATTGGAAAGAATAATTAACTAATTTTTTGAAAAATTAGTAATTAGGAGAATTAATTATCTAATCATTCGAATAATTAATAATTGGAAAAAATGATTAACTAATTTCATACAAAATTAGTAAGTAAAGTACTTAAGTATTTAAATACTTGGATAATTAATAATTAGATGGAACAATTACCTAATTTTTAAAAAAATCAGTAATTCATAAGAGCCAAATTTTAATTACCTCGTTATTCTTTAAAAAAAACTTTGAATATTTAGGGGAATGAAATTTGAATAAATGATCTTTTGACTGGAAAAAGTCCTGGATGATCCAGATAGGTCCCATTTTATTGGAATTGACGTTTTTTTCAGCGTGAAGGGTTCATTAAGCCCTAGAAATCGTAAAGGAATTTTTTTAACCCTTATCAAAGCTAATGGAAGGGCAATAATTAAACAATAATTAATGGAGCAATAATCCAAACAATCATTTATGAAATCTTCATTGAAGATTTTGGAAAACTATTTTTTTGGAGTTTAAAAACCTAATTTTATCTGCTAGTAGATAAGTAAAGTTCATGATTGAACGGAGGATTTAAAAAAAATTGAAAAAAGCATCTTTCTCGACTTTTTTATATAATAAATAAATTAATTTATAGAAAATTTTCTCTCCTAGCCTTTTTTCTCTGATTGGCTTCAAATTATGGGAAAATATTCTAGATATATTGCACTGTTGATTCAAAAAAGTAATTTTTGGATTTCACCCCTCAAATGGTATACTATCCAAATTGTTGCAAAAAATCGTAATTTTTATTGCTATTGCTTATCTTATAAATTGTCTCTCTTCAATAGTTGAACAAATATGACACGTACAAAACGAAAAAAAATCACTAATTTAGATCTTTCTTGAAATATTCAAACCAAAATTTATAAAATTTTCATTGAAGAATTTCGAAAATTCTTTATTTGGAATTTAAAAATCAAATTTTATCTGTTAGCAGATAAGTAAAGCTTTTGATTGAACGAGAGATTTGAAAAAATTAAAAAAATCTTATTTTCTCTATTTTTTATATAATAAATAGATTATTTTATTTAAAATTTTAAGCATATAAAAAAGCAACACCTAAACAATATTTTACAAAATTTTCTCTCCTAGCCTTTTTTTCTGATTGCCTTGAAACTTTGGGAAAATATTTTAAACCTATTGCACTTTTTGTTTGAAAAAATCCATTCTGCTTCCTCATAAAGGAAGCTTTTATTTTCACCCCTCAAATGATAAACTGTCCAAATTGTTGCCAACAATCGCAATTTTATTGTTATCGCTTATCTCATAAATTGTCTCTCTTCAATAGTTGAAAAAATACGACGCGTATGAAACGAAAAATAAATAATCACCAATTTGGATCTTTCTGGCACGTTATCTTTTGTAAAATTTACAGTGAAACGCATGATTGATAAACTGTCCGTTCGCGGACAGGACACTCATGAAAGGATGGATAGTTTGAATGGAGACAGACGCGCAATGTCTGTCATGCATGGCGATCATCCACGAAATTCTGGCAGGAAGCCCGATCCGCGTTCTCGACAGCTTAAAATATCGATTGAGCCAAGTATTTTCGTATCCACGCGTTTTTTTTTACCATGGCAGTGTACAGAGGAAAAAAACGAGACAATATGAGACAATACGAGACAATATCAACATTTTTGATGGCTAATTTCCAGTGAAAAGTTTTTTAGAATTTTTTAGGAGTTCCAAAATTCCGATTTTTCATTGTAAAGATTTTTCTTTCTTAAATGAGTGACCAAAAAAATCTGCAAAATTCTGGAACTTTTATTAAACTCAGTAAAATCATAGAAAAAATCATAAATAAAATCTGAAACGTCAAGGGTTGAATTATGGGTCAGTGAAAAGTTTTTTAGAACTTTTTAAGAGTTCCAAAATTCAGATTTTTCATTGCAAAGATTTTTCTCTCCCAAATGAGCGACCGAAAAAATCTGCAAAAATTTTGGAACCCTTATTAAGCTCAGTAAAATCATTTAAAAAATCATCAATAAAATCTGAAACGTTAAGGGTTGAATTTTGGGTCTGTGAAAAGTTTTTTAGAATTTTTTAAGCGTTCCAAAATTCAGATTTTTCATTGTCAAGATTTTTCTCTCCCAAATGAGTGACCGAAAAAATCTAAAAAAATTCTGGAATCCTTTTTACACTCAGTATAATCATAGAAAAGATCAGAAATAAAATCTGAAACGTTAAGAATTGAATTTTGGTTCAGTGAAAAGTTTTTTAGAATTTTTTAAGAGTTCCAAAATTCAGATTTTTCATTGTAAAGATTTTTCTCTCCCAAATGAGTGACCGAAAAAATCTGCAAAAATTCTGGAACCGTTATTAAACTCAGCAAAACCATAGAAAAAATCATAAATAAAATCTGAGACGTTAAGGGATGAATTTTAATTCAGTGAAAAGGTTTTAGAATTTTTTAAGAGTTCCAAAATTCAGATTTTTCATTGTAAAGATTTTTCTCTCCCAAATGAGTGACCGAAAAAATCTGTAAAAATTCTGGAACCTTTATTAAACTCAGTATAATCATAGGAAAAATCACAAATAAAATCTAAAAAGTTAAGGGTTAAATTTTGGTTCAATGAAAAGTTCTTTAGAATTTTTTAAACTTCCAAAATTCGGATATTTCATTGTAAATATTTCCTCTCCCAAATGAGTGACCAAAAAAATCTGAAAAAATTCTGGAATCTTCTTTAGCCTCAGTACAACCATAGAAATAATCATGAATTACATCCCAGAAGTAAAGGGTTGAATTTTGGATCAGTGGACTTGAAAGACCCCAAATACAGTGAAGTACGAATCATATGCATGCACTTCGCTTTGGCATGTTTCGCAAACGCGAGGAGACAGAGTGAAGTGCATGCAAAGAGAGAGAGAGAGAGAGAGAGAGAGAGAGAGAGAGAGAACGAGGGTCAACGTTCTATTGTTGCAGCTTTGGTCATAAAGCCCAGTTCGCCATTGTTTACTCGAGCTTGAGGCATTCCTAAATCTCTATTGTCGCGTACAACAAATACAATCGTGCAACGCGAGGTGCGATTCGGTTCGCATCGCCACTCAAATCAACGCCTCTTCCTCCCCCTTCATCCCTCTCGCTCCATTTCTCTCTTCCATCATTCTACTTCATCGCATTTCTTGGTGATATTTTACGTTGATAATATACGCCGTTGGATTCCTCGAATGATCGACACTGCGTCGGCTCTATCGCTGCCCATTGTGTACCCAAGAATGAGCGAAATATTGCAGAAGCGATAACTCCGCATAAATGTGTTTCCGTATTGCATCCCCTAGAGAGAGGGGTTGAGAGTAATCCCGAGCGATACAAAATCAGCTCGTAAACCACGTAATACAATATTTTACGAGGGATTTCCTAGCCTCGCTTTCGAAATTCTAGGCCCAAAAGCCTTGAAAATCCTTCAGCCCAAATGCCTAGGCCCAAAAAGGCCTTTTTTGGCAATTTTAAGGGTAGAAAATGCCATTCAAAATTGAGGGGATGATCAATGTACCAGAGCAAGGACGAAATTATTTAAGGTAGGAAAGAAATTAATTAAGGTAGGAAAGAAATGCCCTTTTTCCAAAACCCTGACTTACAACCCCTTACAACCCCCAAAAATCATCATCAACCTCCATGACATGATTTCCCAGAAAAATTATTTTCATCGACCATCCATAAAAAAAAAACATGATAAATATCTTATCGAAGAATCGAAGGAAAATGTCTCGTTCTCAAAAGGCCATGACCAGCAATTTTAAGGGTGGAAAGTGCGGATTAAAATTGAGGGGATGATCGACGTATCAATGCAAAGACAGAATTGTTCGCCGTGAGAAAAAAATGCGCTTTTTCTGACGGCCTGGCTTACAACCCCTTAAAGAATCATTCCCTGTAACACGATTTCCCAGGAAACGTAAATTCTTTTTATCGACGATCGATAAAAAAAAACATCATAAATTTCTTATCGAAGAATTGAAGAAAAATGTCCACAAACCAAGCATGTCATTCCAGATACAAGTATTTGAAAAAAGCCCACGTAAACACACATTCTCAAGGATCATAAAATCGTTCCTCATCCCCCGGATGTATCTTTTTTTCTTCTCCTTTACGACGTCTTTCGCGCTGTACTTGGGGCGGGGGTGGAAAAGGGCGATACACGTGGGCTTCTTACGCGAGTTAGCCGGGCATCGGTCGCGAATCGCGTGTTTCTCAAAGGTATACAGGAAAAAGTATTCGAGGCACTTGGACAACGAAGGTGGAAAGAGAAAAATGTGCGGAGACGAGTCCCAGGCGGTTTTTCTCTCCTGCGGCGATACCGCGAGGCCGAGAGGGAGCATCACTATCTATATAGGTGTGTGTGTGTGTGTGTGTGTGTGCGTGCGTGCGTGCGTGCGTGCGTGTGTGCGTGCGCGTGTGTGTGTGTGTGTGTGTGTGTGTGTGTGTGTGTGTGTGTGTGTGTGTGTGTGTGTGTGTGTGTGTGTGTGTGTGTGTGTGTGTGAAACAGTAAGAGATTGAACCCAGGGGGATGAAATAATCAGCAGTGGCGAGAGAGGGGGTGGAAAGAGCCTCCATTCGTTCTTTGCTCGGATTTTCTTCCTTTTGTCCAGTTTTCCCTTTTTTTTCTTTCGCTGAAACATCGCATAGGAGGTACCAATGTCCGCATTTCTCTGGTCATCCCTTAACTCACCCCCACATAACCGTACCCACTCAAGTCTATTTATACATGCTGCATTCCACGTCAAATTGACCACTTTTGACCCCGACCCCGTTCGATTTGGCTGAAACTTTTTTATCTTTTTCTACTCTATCAACAACATTTTTAAGAATTTTTTCAATTTTTTTTACCCAACCGATAAAAAGTTATGATTAAAAAAAAAAATTGGCTTTTTATTTTTCAAATATCTATAACTTTTTCAAAAATTGACTTATCGGGACGTTTTTTCTTCAAAATTTGTGTTTTTAAACGTGCTTTTCAGAAAAAAAAATAGAAAAAAATTATTCACACCGATCTTCAACGTTTTTCTTTTGAAGTTTCGGAAAAAAACTATAATTTTTTGATGATCGCTATTTTTAATTTTTTTTTCTTTTTTTTTATCGAAACTTTGATATTTTCTGCAAATTCTTTGAAATTTTCAGAGTGGGGACTTTTTGTTTTCTATTTTTTTTTTTTTTTTATTGAAAAAAATTATTATTTTTTAAGTCAGCTTATTTCTTATAATACCACTTTGGGGATTTTTGAAGATGTTGCGAGAACCTCACAGTTAAAAAAAAAAATTATAATTGAAATTCAAAGTTGTAACATCGGAAAAATTTCAAAGTTTTCGAAAGAGTAAGAAAAAAATAGAAGATAGTTCTGAATAATTTTTTAATATATTTTTTTTTGGATACTACATTTAAGAACAAAGAAAATGAAAAAAAATTGTTATTTGGTCCATTTTTAGACAAACAACAGGCTTTTAAAAATTTTTAAGTGGTTAATTTGTGATGGAATTATAGCTATTGTATATAAAATTATTTAATAAACTATAGTTTTTGGGTAATTAAACAAAAAAAAGCGAATTGTTGAAAAAAAACATGAAACGAATTCCATCACAAATCAACCATCATTTAAAATTTTTTCAAAGTCTGTTGTTTGTCCAAAAATGGATCAAATAACAATTTTTTTCATTTTCTTTATTTTAAAATGCAGTTAAAAGTAATATAAAAAATTATTCTGAACTATCTTCTATTTATTTTCTCACTTTTTCGAAAAACATTGCAATTTTTTCGATGATTACCTCTTTTAATTTCATTTATTATTTTTTTTCTCAAACTTTGAGGTTCTTTCAACATCCTCAAAAATCCCCAGAGTGGGATTATGAGAAATAATCTGAGTGAAAAAAATAATTTTTTTCTTAAAAAAAAAAAATAGAAAACGAAAAGTTCCCACTCTGAAAATTTCAGAGAATTTGCAGAAAATGGCAAAATTCTTATAAAAAAATAGAAACAAAAATTAAAAATGGCGATCATCGAGAAATCTTCGTTTGTTTCCGAAAATTAAAAAAAAACTTTGAAGATCGGTCTGAATAATTATTTTCTATTTTTTTTTCTGAAAAGTACATTGAAAAACAAGAATTTAAAAAAACGCCCTGATAAGTAAATTTTCGAAAAAGTTACAAGTATTTGAAAAATCAAAAGCCTTTTTTTTTTTAATTCATAACTTTTTATCGGTTGGGTAAAAAAATTCAAAAAAAATTCTAAAAAACGTTTTTGATAAAGTAGAAAAAGATAAAAAAAAGTTTCAGCCATATCGAAAGGAGCCGGGACCAAAGGTGGTCGATTTGACATGGAATGATCCATGTATATGTAGGATTTTTTGTCCTGCATTTCGATTCCCAACAGCCGGAAGGAGGTAGATTGAACTCTCCGGACACGGGAAATAATACAACCCTCGCGCCCTTTTAATTCCCATTTTTCGACGAAACGCTATATAACCTTACATCGTGTTTCGTACGGACTAAAAATCATCCATTACTCGTCCGTGCACAATCGTGTTTTTCCAACGTTGCAGCCACTTCGCTACATTGAAGGCTCTTTGAGCTCTCTGCTATTTCTCTCCCTCCCTCCGCTCTCACTGGGTTCTCCCTCGTTTCACGATATACCGACCCCCAGAGATCGAGCATGCGATAAGCCCCGTACACCAGAACGGAAGTGAAAAAAAAATATATATATACAGCTATATGTACTTGAGAGTTTCGAACGCAGCTACTCTCTCGCTTTTAGCGGTACTCGAAACGCGACGACGATTCAGCTTTTGTCGAAGCCCCCTCCCCCCCTTTCCTACCCCTTTGCGATATTTCGTTGTTATTTTTTTTTTCATCCTGGCGCAAAAAACTCTTTGCTCGGTACGTCAACACGAGACTTTAAACTTTTTTCCGTCAAAAGTGCCCTTGTACAACTTTTTTTTTCAATCGGATATCCCTTTTGTTACCTACGAACCCTCCACCCTCAACCCTCCGACTTTTTGTTCACTAAGCGGAGGCAAGCTTTTATTTTTTTTTAGTGAATTTTCTAGGTAGAAATGATAAAGTATTACGAATTAATTATGAGGGATGCATTGAAGTTTGATTAATTAGAAAAAAAATATTCATTTGATTTATCAAAATACAAATTAATAATAATTTGTGAAATTGGTTCATCAGGAGCTTAAGGGGAGAATTCTAAGAAATTATTTATTGATAAATAAATAAATTTTACGAAGACACATGCCTTTTGCCGCTGAATTTTACTTTCACATTCGACGACCTCTGCGGCGTTCGTTTCACCTCTGAGCTTTTTACGCGCTTTCGAAGCTCCGAGGAATAAGAACCTCGCTAGGTAAAACCTTAGAAGCCACCAAAGTCGACTTTCTCTCGTCTGAATACATACACGTAACTTCTTGCTGATATCTTGGTCGAAGAGAACGGTTTGTAATGTAGATATATATTTTAACCGCGAACGATGCTCCTTATGAAAGCATCTGGGAGCTTCTTGATTTTGATAAGGTCCGAATAGGACTGTAAAACTTATTACGTAACTGCGTTCCTCAAACCGCTTTCTCTCCTTCAACGAACGTTAGTTTCGACCTCAAAAACTCTCATTAAGAAATTTCCTTCATTCTGAAATTGGCCCTTCGGTGGAAGATCAAATTGACTTGGCGATTGACTTTGTTCTTGAGCTTTTCTCTCTCCTTCTCCCTATCTCGACCCCTTCTCATTCTCCTTTCGTTTCACTTTCAAACTTTCGCCCGTATGTTCTGATAAAAGCTTCAACCTTTACCGCCTTCTCATAATTTATATCTCATAAGTCAAACACGAGCGGACAAACTGTGAGAGAACCGTTCTATTGTACTTAGTTATGTTTTTCTTGGATAGAAAAAAGAGAAAAAATGGTGGTAATCGAAAAAAAGCTCGAGATGCTCCGTTTTGATTCTCGTTTCTTCAGCTTTTTTGAGGGAGCAAAAAAGCCAAGACTTTGTTTTTGGTTGGTCAGGATATCGTGGAACGCAGCTAAGCGCTCAAATCGGCCTAAATAGAATTACGTATTCAATATTCCAAAAACATTCTTCACACTTGTCTCACGGTGGCATCCGGTTTTGTGGATAGAAGAGATGGAGATAGAGAGAAAGGGAAGTGCTTCTCGCTGAGTTGGCTCATTGCCAATCGCTGAGGAAAGTCTCTGCTTCTTGGTGTATACCAAGATTTCATCCCCCCGTTGGCTTTTCCATTTCTGGCTCCTTTCGCCGTCTGCTTTTGCCCCCTTAGTCGGGATACCCTCGTGACTTCCCTCTTCCTGCATCCTCAACCCACACATTCGATGCTGCTTCATGGTGAGAGCATGACGACAAAGACAAGGAGAAATTATTCGGGCAGGCTCTTCCCCGAAGAGAAGCGAAGGTCGTGAGGATATGAAGCACAGTCGTCGTCATCGTTGTCGTCATCGTCAGGTTGCAACGACTCGCCTAAATGTCGCGACACTTCGCGAAAACTTCTTCAACCCTCTTCCCCGATGCCCTCGTTTCTTCGAAAGACGCTGATCAATCAGAGACCAAAGGTCTTGGCCTGTTAAAGGGTTACATGAATTTCGAAGACTACACTGAGAGAACAAATAACTGAATTTGAGAACATGAATTTATTTATTAAATGAAAGTATTAATTCGATTATTTATTTGTTGAACCAACAAAGTCACTCTTCATTTAAAAAAATATTTTCACGAATCTATGACTCCATTATATTAAAATCTTATTTAATAGTAACAATTAAATGCATGATAGATTTGATTGAATTTGTATTCATTGGATTAATTACATTGATCGCATCATAAACATGAGATTATTTGAATCAAAAAACGAATTCAATACGAAATTATTTTTTTCGAAAAAATTATTTTCTCGCAATAAAGTCATTATTATTGTACTGCAAAAAATATTTTTATTTAAAGAGATTTGATTGAATTTGTATTCATTAGATTAATTACATTTATCGCATCATAAACATTAGATTATTTGAGTCTAAAATGATGATTATTTGAATCTAAAAAACAACTTCAATACGAAGTTATTTTTTTTGAAGAAAATTATTTATATGGCATTATAAACATGAGATTATTTGGATCTAAAAAATGACTTCAATACGAAATTATTTTTTTCGAACAAAATTATTTCTTTGCAATAAATTCATCATTATTATACTTCCAAAAATATTTTTGTAGTATTTTCAATATTTATTAGATATAAAATTGATTGTGATTATTTGAAAAAAAGCTGTAGTAAAATAAATAACACATTATTTTATTCCAATAGAATATTTGTTAGGAATGATGAAATTTTTATTTCCTTCAAGCAAAGAACTATCATTTCTATAGTATACTTTAATAGTATACATAAGTTATTAAAAATTAAAAAAACTGGGTTTTTAAATGTTTTCTTATATTCGAATCTTCATAACTCCTAACTTTTTTTAAGTGCATAGCAGTACTCGATAGCGTAATAGGTAACGTGTTAGGTAGTTAGGTAGGATAGGTGTGATGGTAGGTAGGGTCGAGGGTTCGAATCTCGGTTGGACAGAGAAATTAGATCAGAGAATTGGCGCAGACTTGTCTTTTTTTCTATTTATCTCTTTTTGGGGTCACTAAACTATGCATATTAAATTCTTTTGCAAGGGCTCTATATTTTTTATAAAATGTTTAGCAACAATTAATAAACACGCATTTGATTGAATCAATCATTTTTCCTGTTGATTGGACTAATTAATTTGTTGATTCAACAAATTTTTTTTCCCAGTGCTTCCTGTATTAAAAAACATGCATGTTTTTAATGATAAATATGTTCTTGATTCAAACAACATATTACATATAATTAATACCATATTGTTAGATTCAAGTAAATTCGTTTATTGAAACAGAAATTTATGGAATTGACTGAAAAAAATGAACCAAATAAATATATAAGGGAACCAATCTAATATGTTTTGGCAAATAATGACAAAAATGATTTTTTGCCTTTAAAACTTTATTTCATTGGTTCTATAGTAATTTTTTCTCTCAGTGTACGAAGACCACTGAAAAAAGTATCCTCATGGGCGTCAGGATAAATTATGATTAAAAATTAAAAAACCGATTTTTATCTATTAGTAGATAAGCACAACTCGCGATTGAACGAAGCATTTGGAAAAAAATTGGAAATTGAAGAAAATATAAATATATTTGTGTCTACAGGAAAAGCACGAATTCTCTCATCAACTTGAGATTCGTGCTTCACGTGGAGGAGGTTAAAATGCACTAAAGTTCTCGAGTGCCCGATTACCCGCACCAACAATTCTTCTCACCTCCCCGTGGCTTTATTATCTCGCGAGAATAGTTCAAGTTCTTCGGTCTTTAACGCCAACGATCTCGCACCCCTTCTGTTCAACCCACAAGTTGATTTAAAATTACGAAAGTCGGATCCAGGGCACTTTTTTGTGATCCGATAAAAATTTTCCGACGACGATGACTTCCCAAGCAATAAAGACCCAGGTAGGTAAATCAAAAGGCTGACGATGGAAACAAGCTTGTGCGAGCCTTGTTTCACCGAGTCTGAGTGAGACAGACCTGGGCCAGGTTTCATTGCACCGTTTAGAGCAGCCTGGAACCAAGACTGGCTGCTTAGCCTAAACTCAGGGTTATTTCAGGCTTTATTCAGCCGGTGCATTTTAAGGCTAAAAAATCAAGGCTGGATGCAGGCTTGTTTCAGGTTGTAATAAAATAAAATAATTAGCCTTAAAATTCACCGGCTGAATAAATCTTGAAATAACCCTGAGTTTAGGCTTAGCAGCCAGTCTTCGTTCCAGGCTGCTCTAAACGATGCCATACCAGGTTTGTCTCACTCAGGCTCGGTAAAACAAGGCTCGCACAAGCTTGTTTCCATCGTCAGCCTTTTAGCTGAGTTTAAAATAATATTTTTTCTGTATTTTTATGAAAAAAAAAAATTTAGCAATAAATGCGAGAATATTTTGAAATTGTGTGTCTGAACAATATCTGAATAGTATCTTTCAAAGAATAAGATAATGAAAATAAAATCTAGTACATATATTCAATATGATATACATACACATGCATATACATAAATTAAAAATATGTTATAAATAATACAAATACATAAATACATCAACAATATAAATTAAGTAATAATATTCATTATCATTTAATATTATTATTATTATAACAAATATATTAATAATATTAATTATTATTATTATTGTTATTATTATTCATCTGACTCAATATTTGAATTTTTTAAATTAAGTTAAAAGACAGGTTGAACCAAAAAATGGCCTTCGGGTAATGAAGATAAATTCTTATTACTATTTTGGTACGTATTTATTTCTCGGCCTGGGTTCTATAAATATGATATTTACATCAGTATATCAAAAGTAGTCGATGGTGTAGTGGATAGCGTCCCAGTCTTAGGTCGTTAGTTAGGCTCGATAGGTAGGTAGGTTTCAAATCCCAGTCTAGCCTCGTACGTATTCTAGGGTCCGCGAATATGCATGAAAACTAAATCAGTCGGAAAAATCCATGAACTTCTAATTATCAATTTTTTTATAAATTTAATTCATGTTGAATTTGAGGATATGCGTAAACCGAGGGTCGCGTGTTCAAACCCCACTGGGGGCAAAATTTTGTTTTTCTCAAAAATTTTTTTTTCCGTTACTTGACCCTTAGAAACTATCAATTATGAATATGGAACCTATTTTCATCGTAACAACTGATAAATATATGGAAAAAATAAATAATTCTGCACGGGTCATAAATGCTCGTAAAGGCTTCATTGAGGCTCGTTTCACACTTAGTACAGGTTTTTCTACCAGCCCGTAGTAAAAAACTCCATTGAATCGCCAATGGCAACCAATGGTCCTCATACGGCTCCATTGGACAATGAATGGGGACCCATTGAGATTTCCGCATTTGTCAATGGCGTATAGGAACGACCATTGATCAGTGAATGGATATCCATTGAAAAGTCACCATTGCCCAATGACGTCCATTGGACAGCAAATGCGGATGAACCGAATGATCACCATTACTCAATGATGCCCATTGGAAAGCAAATGCTGATGGACCGAGCCATCAGCATTGCCCAATGGTGTCCGTTGGAAGGCAAATGCTGATGAACGAAATGATCAGCTTTACCCAATGATGTCCATTGAGAAGTAAATGCGGATGCGTTAGTTCCGAGACTTGGCGCGAGATGTCGCAGGACGGCAACCCGCTGAACTCCCATACGGATTATGCGAAGAGTATGCTTATCTAGACGAGTGTGAGCACGGAATATTAGCAGAAGTCGGTGTCCAGAAAATCTATGCAAGGAGTTCTTGCCGACTGATGCCCATGGGATAATCTCTATTCCGTTTGAAATGGGGAAGTCAATCCTCATTGGAAAATCCCTATTCGATTTCAAATGGGGAATTCAATGGCGAAAATGTCCTTGGGCAATTGGGCATTCATCTCCATTGGTTATTTTGGCGATGGGGAATGAATGGCGATTTTTCAATGGTGATGAATGGAGTTTTTTACTATATGAAAGAATCTCCATTGATTATCGTCATTCATTCCCCATTGCCTACAAAAACCAATGGAGATGAATGCCGAATTGCCTATGGGGATTTTCTTCATTGAATCCCCATAGGATAATCCCCATTCCGTTTCAAATGGGGAAGTCAATCCTCATTGGAAAATCCTCATTCGATTTGAAATGGGGAATTCAATGGCGAAACTCCCCTTAGGCAATTCGGCATTCATCTTCGTTGATTATTTTGGCAATGGGGAATGAATGGGGATTTTTCAATGGTGACGAATGGAGTTTTTTACTACGGGAGCCTTTGGTCAAGCCTGTGTGCAAGAGCCTGAAACCGCGTTATCATTCAGAGGTTTTCCTAGGCTTAAGATCAGGCTGGTGCTCAGTCTGAATTAAAAAATATGAGCCTTGTTTCAGGGCTTGGCGAGCCCTTTTTTCATCGTCAATTCCTACCTGGGGAGAGCCCGCATTAATTTTTTTCTAGCAGCCAATAATTCAATAACTCCTCGTCAACTCGTCAACTTGGAAAAGGGTGCATCTGCTTAATTTGGCACAATGGAAATTTTTTTTCCTTTGCTCTCCTCAAAATGGAAAATTGACCGAACTGAAAAAGATGTCCTGTCAAAATGTTTAAAAAATATCTTATAAGCTAGAATCTAGCTTCGGGTACAATCTTCTAGGAGGTTTTCTATTTTAGGGGAATCAACTGATCCCTTGATTCAGGCGAGACTGCACCACCGCAGCTGTTGTCAAATTGAAACATCAACAACAAATTATTCCGACATTTAACCACGAAAGATCCGTTCTCAATTCTCTTGGAAACTTTCAGCGCATACATTTGCTGTCGACCAGCGTTTTATTCCACGAAGAATTCCAAGCTTTGGGCGTCGGTGTTAGCGCGCCACGCTTGGAAATCACGCCCTGGACGTATTACCTGCGTTCCCGGGGTATATCTTGTTGGCCAGGAGAGGAGTTTGGGAAAGGAGCGTAAAATAGAGTGAAATTATGATGTCGGTGGGCGCGCTTCCCATGCGAGACGCGGAGCTTGCGGAGGCCTTGGGGGTATAAATCTTCGTTCAGTGGAAAACGCCTGGACTTTGGGGATACTGCCTTGTATATCTGTAGATGTTCGTATGGGGTTTTGGGTTATATGGCTCTTTTGCACGCCAGATAATATAATTTAACACCCGGGACAACGAGTCTGTTTTGTCGGAACGTGTGTTCGCGTTTTCTTTGTTCGTTCAACGACGAGCGTAGAAATTCTCAACGAATTCGCATCAACTTTCGTTGCGACCCTTTTACCAGCTCTTCGCTTGTTTTCCCACACATCTCGAGGCTTCTACCTCACCCCCAACATACCCTTTCGAATACCACATTCTCTTATTGCCCGTGTACACGTTCACGTGTGCGCGAATCGACCGCTTGTGTCGGGCAAAGTTTCCTCGTGAAACAGGAAGTGCTCGAACCCCAGGAACGATGTCCATCGTTCGTCGAACCGGCAAAACCACTACAGGAACTGGTAATTACCTCCGAAGCTCCGGCAGCGTTTCGAGAAGCATATTTGCACGAACACGAGACACGAGAGTATCTTGAAACTACCACGAAATACAACGGAATTGCATGCGATAATTTAAACCTACTTTTTGCTCTGTGTAGGAATTACTCAAAAACATGTGATCCTCAAAGTTATCTCGGGTTGTCTCTCGGTTGGATCAAATATTAAAAGAAATCGAGATTCTTTTTGCGAAACTCGACTCGTTGATCTATTCCTTTCCAAATAAAATACTTCCAGATAGAATCCCGTAGTAAAAAACTCCATTCGTCGCCATTGAAAAATCCCCATTCATTCCCCATTGCCAAAATAACCAACGGAGATGAATGCTGAATTGCCTAAGGGGATTTTCGCCATTGAATTCCCCAGTTGAAACGGAATGGGGTTTATCCTATGGGGATTCAATGAAGAAAATCCCCATAGGCAATTCGGCATTCATCTCCATTGGTTTTTGTAGGCAATAGGGAATGAATGACGATAATCAATGGAGATTCTTTCATATGGTAAAAAACTCCATTCGTCACCATTGAAAAATCGCCATTCATTCCCCATTGCCAAAATAACCAATGGAGATGAATGCCCAATTGCCCAAGGACATTTTCGCCATTGAATTCCCCATTTGAAATCAAATAGGAATTTTCCAATGAGGATTGACTTCCCCATTTCAAACGGAATAGGGATTATCCCATGGGCATCAGTCGGCAAGAACTCCTTGCATGGATTTTTTGGACACCGACTCCTGCTAATATTCCATGCTCACACTCGTGTAGATAAGCATACTCTTCGCATAATCTGTATGGGAGTTTAGCGGGTTGCCGTCCTGCGACATCTCGCGCCAAGTCTCGGAACTAACGCGACGCGGTTTCCAATGGACATCTTTGGGTAATGCTGATCATTCAGTTCATCCGCATTTACGTCCCAATGGACATCATTGGGTAAAGCTGATCATTTCGTTCATCAGCATTTGCCTTCTAATGGACACCATTGGGCAATGCTGATCGCTTGGTCCATCAGCATTTGCTTTCCAATGGGCATCATTGAGTAATGGTGATCATTCGGTTCATCCGCATTTGTTGTTCAATGTACGTCATTGGGCAATGGTGACTTTTCAATGGATATCTATTCACTGATCAATGGTCGTTCCTATACGCCATTGAAAAATGCGGAAATCTCAATGGGTCCCCATTCACTGTCCAATGGAATCGTATGAGGACCATTGGTTGCCATTGGCGATTCAATGGAGTTTTTTACTACGGGATGATTCAGAAAGATCCCAAAATAATGTTGTAGAATTTTCCTGGAACTTGTATCTTAAATTTATTTTTGTTGAACTGCGATCCGGGAAAAAGACAATTGTCTCGAGACTCCGAGACGAGACTTTTTTGAGGCAAGACAAGAAATTTCTCGATCTCGTCGTGTCTCAGAGATAAATTTCTCGATCTCGTCGCTACTCAACGAGAAATTTCTCGCTCTCATCGCGTCTCAACGAGAAATTTCTCCATCTCGTCGCATCTCGTTGAATCGTCGCTCAACCCCTAATCAATAACGATCAATTTGCCCAGAGGGATGATAGGCGGGATTGCGTGAGATTTTTCGGTCGAATGAGTCTGGAGAACGATGCTCAGAAGTTAGGAAAGGATATCTTCGAGGAGCCAGTCCCGTTAGCCGGAGAATATAACTGAACAGGATCCAACACGGGTGGCCACTAATATACCAGCTTTGCTGGCTACTAGCGTGCCATGCGCTATCACGTACGTAATTAGCTTGATAACGGATAAGGGATGCGCGAATCGCATAACGAGTCTGCGGCTTGCTCGTTCCTCTCACCAGGATATTTCGCGGGAGAAGCACCACCGGAAATGCATTCCGCATTTGTGTGTGTCTGTGTGTATGTGGACTCTCTCTACCTCTCTGTGCCCGATGCAGCCTCTCTGACTCTGATCCCAGGCCCAACGCCGAGA
This sequence comes from Alloplasta piceator, assembly GCA_946863875.1. Classification (NCBI taxonomy): domain Eukaryota; kingdom Metazoa; phylum Arthropoda; class Insecta; order Hymenoptera; family Ichneumonidae; genus Alloplasta; species Alloplasta piceator. The sequence goes on from OX333073.1 coordinate 4,677,533, forward strand.
GGACACTCCCGCACGTTCTAATGATCCTGTTACGCGGGCCATTTATCACCCCACATCCGGATAGAGTCCCTAATTAATTAGAGAGAGAGAGACCGAGAGAGTGGGTTGAAGAGAGAGAGATTGGGAGGGAGAAAGCTCTGCTATCCTTAGCGAGAAATTCTATTTGATATCAGGGTGTAGGCAAGAATTGCATTTAGCACCAAGTGCAAATCATGATGTGTAGTCCTTTAGGCATAAATCATGAAGCATCGACCCGGAAGAGATAGCTTTCTATCCGTAATTTGCGTCAGTTAAATTAGGCTAATTTCAGAGCTACGAGAAGCACACGCTTGAAATAATGGACTTGAAGATAGCTCTGTGATATCGTGCGTCAAAGATCTTTTCCAGGATGCAATAAAGGAGTCTCGGGTTTTCTTGAGATAGCGAGACGAAATATATGTCTTGAGAATCGAACAAAACATTCGGGCGAAGTGTTTTTGTGTGCGTATACATATGTGTGTGTGCGTGTGTGTGTGTGTGTGTGTGTGTGTGTGTGTGTGTGTGTGTGTGCCATCGAAAGCTCCATTCACATGAGCTTTTCACGACGTACATTTCTCACTGCCGGAGGTTTGGAGTTCCTAATGCACTTTTTTCGTCGGATATGTACGTTACGAAACGCGCAACGATATAACCTCTGCGGTGAAAGAAAGAATGAAAATAAAAACAAGTTAGGAGTATCGTTGGTATGTAGTGCAAGTTTGTTTTTGTGTGCGGTGAAACGGTGGCGAATAATGGAAGAATGGGAGACGCGATTTGTACGAATCGGGGGAAAAAGTATTTCCGGAGTTAAAAAAGAATCCTCTGAGATGTCTCAATGTCCGGCTCGTTTGTTTTGAGGGGTTGTAGGCAGTCGTAAAAGTCAAGCATCCCTCTTCTTGTGCTTTTTTAAAAGTATGTCGTTTGACAAATGTTACCTCGAAATTGCATGATCATTGGATCGATATTCGAACAGTTAATTAAAAATAATTATTATTATTACGATGGCTAATGAATAAAATAATCCAATAGTAAATTAAATAATTGAATAAATTGTAGACAGCAAAATTTCGTAAAAATCGAGTTTCTGATCAGAAGATTTTTTTTTCTATGATTATTTTTAAAAAGAATAATTTAAAGAATTGGCGATCGTCAAGTAATCGTATTTATTGTGAACTTGAAAAACCTATTTGGTTTTTAGATTTCAACTAGAACGTTTCAGCTGAAGAATGGACACCACTAGAAGTGGCGAAAAAAATGTCATCGTCTACCGGTGGCCATGTTTTTGTTGTTTTTCTGTATTTTTTTGGTGATTATTTTTTTTAAAGGCTCCCAATATATGGGGCATTCCATGACAAATCAACCACTTTTAAACCCGACCCCTTTCGATTTGACTGAAATATTGTTTCCCTTTACTACAAAAGAAAAAGCTTTTTTTTTAAATGATTATAATTTCTTCAAAAATGGACCAACTGGAACGTTTTTTTTTTTTAATTTTCGTTTTTGAATGTACTTTCCAAAAAAAAAACAAAAAATTGTTAAGATATTAAGATCTGGGAAATTTTTCACTTTTTCGAGAAAAATCAACTTTTTATAGGAGTTCGTTTTTTAAATTTTTTTTTTCACTCAAAAAATACTTTGATTAATCCCGGAAAAAATGCCGCCCAACCTGAAATGGCTCGACTTTTCCGTCTATTAGAAATTAAAAAATTGAGGAGAAGCAAAAATTGAAAGAAGTAAAAAAGTAGAAGTGGTAATTGCCGAATTTTTTAAAATTCTTTTTTCAAAAAAGTGAAACAAAAATAGGAAGAAAAGTGGCTCGGCTTTTCCTTCTATTTTTTTGAAAATACCCAGGTTGGGCGGCATTTTTTCCGGAATTGATCAAAGTATTTTTTGAGTGAAAAAAAAATTAAAAATGGCGAACTTCGACAAAAAGATTATTTTTCTCGAAAAAGTGCAAAATTAAATTGGGTTTTTAATTGGGTAGAAAAGGACAGGAAAATTTCAGCCAAATCGAAAGGGGTCGGGTTTTAAAGTGGTCGATTTGACATGGAATGCCCCATACGTACCTTTGTATTGAAAGAAAATTGGGTTTCGTCTTACCAACCGTTTCCCAGAAAAACATTCGGATTTCGACTATTCTTTTAATAGAAAAAGCCCTCTAAATTTCTCTAAAGAATCGAAAGAGAATCGTAACATTATTAAGATTTTGTTTTAGATGACGTGATTTTCTGGTACAATCGAATTGGAATTTAGCTGTGGCTTTAACTCTCTTTGTATGAATAAATTGTCTCCTAAATGCGGGCAGAATCGACAATGATGATGGCTTCCCAAGTATCCAAGCTTTCCTCTGAGTTAGCAAGTTTCACGGGGTAGAATGCGTATCGTTTTGTTCAGTCAATTTCGATACATTAGAATGCACATTGCGGAGGAGTAACAGAGTTAAGAAGGGAACCCAACACCCTCAAAACTTGGTCCGAAACTTCGATACTCGGTCGACATCCGGTACCCGTAATCTTCCTCGATACAGAACACACATATATATATGAGGAGTTCTTTTTCAACCGGGCCACTTTTTTTTTTCACCGTCTCCAATTTTTTTCAAAATCTGCCCGTTTGAAATGTTAGTCAAAAGAAACGTCTATGATTTTTTAAAGATTTTTTTAGGCGTCCGTTCAGGATTTTCAATTTTTCATTACGAACACTGTATCTCAAAAAATATTCATCAAACAAAAAAAAACATAAGAATAAAAACTTTTTTATTTTGACCACTCTATCGAAAAAAATTTAGATCATAATTTTTCTGCATTGAGAAAATTGAAATTTGGCAAAAAAAAATTAGAATAACATTTTTTAAAATCCAATAACACAATTTCGATTTCGGTAAAAATTTTACAGGATGTCTGTCATTGGGTAAAGAGTCTGCGAACAAATTTCCAGAATGGCACTTGCAATGGTTACGATGAAAAAAAATAAAAATCTTGCAAAATCTCATAACCGCATAAAGATTTCGCAGGGTTTTCATTTTTTTTCATCGTAACCATTGCAAGTGCCATTCTGAAAAATTTTTCGCAGACTCTTTACCCAACGACAGATATTCTGTAAAATTTGTACCGAAATCGAAAGTGTGTTATTAGGTTTAAAAAAATGTTATTCTCATTTTTTTGCCAAATTTCCATTTTCTCAATGCAGAAAAATTATGATTTCCATTTTTTTTCGATAAAGTGTAAAAAATAAAAAAGTTTTCATTCTTATATTTTTTTTGTTCGATGAATATTTTTTGAGATACAGTGTTCGTAATGAAAAATTGAAAATCCTGAACAGAAGCTTGGAAAAATCTTTAAAAAATCACAGACAATTATCTTGATTGATATTTCAAACTGGCAGATTTTGAAAAAAATTGGAGGGTGACAAAAAAAGTGGCCCGGTTGAAAAAGAACTCCTCGTATGAGAGATTCTCTGTCAATTCAGCCACTTTTACTTCGACCATTTCAGATGTGCCCCATAATTGGTTATATCAAAGCGCTACTAAAAGGCATTCTATGTGAATTTTTCCAAATTTTTTAATTCAAAATTTTAGCAATTGCCGTTTTTTTCCAAATGAATATATCTCGGAAACTTGAAGTAACTGAAAAAAAATGTCGATACATAAAAGTTGTAGTTTCGTGTTAGCATTTGAGCGGAATATTTGAAATAATTTTTACGTTCCGGTAACGCTGATTTTTTACCAAAAAAGGGGATAATTAATTTTTTATTCAAAAACAGCCCTTTTTATTTGGCTGAAAAAATTATAGAGTCTTCCAGTATGTCTGACGATATCGCGAAAAATTCGCCGGAGTGGCACGGATCGAGGTTCCGGTAGAAAAAAAAATAATTTGTGTGTTTTCATTTTTTTACCCTGGAACCTCGATCCGTGCCACTCTGGCGATTTTTTTGTGATATCGTCAGATATACTGAAAGACTCTGTAATTTTTTCAGCAAACAAAAAATGGCCTTTTTTAAATAATAAAATAATTATCCCCTTTTTTGGTAAAAAATCAGAGTTACCGGAACGTTAAAATTATTTCAAATATTCCGCTCGAATGCTAACACAAAACGACAATTTTTATGTATAGACATTTTTCTTTCAGTTACTTCAAGTTTCCGAGATATATTCATTTGGAAAAAAACGACGTTTTCTAAAACTTTGAATTAAAAAATCTGAAAAAAATCACATAGAATGCCTTTTAGTAGCACTTTGATATAATCAATTATGGGGCACATCTGAGATGGTCGAAAAAAAAGTGGCTGAATTGACGGAGAATCCCTCATACATGAAGGCGCGTATTCAGGTTGGAATCCCAGAATTTCGTCCGTTTCATTGCACAATCGCCGGGTTCGTGCAATTCAGGGTCAATTAGGGTTAATTCCATACGGATGTCGGATGAATCGGGATTGAATTTGAGCCTGATAGGGTAAGCTCGTGGTCGATATTGTTGTATCAGTGGGATCAGTTTCTCTCACAATGAAGAAGGACCCGCAACAGCGACTACAAACGGAAAGGCAAACGAATTCGTAGGCCTGCGGGCGTTGTTGGTCTCCCTCATTCTCTGATTTAGAGATGAATGAGCCCTAACTACCCTCATGAGGATTAAATTTCATTCCAAGAATTTTCCGGTCGAAAGCCTTACGCCATGCGCTGGAAAACCTGAATTCTCGCCCAATCCAAGTTACCGTCGTTATATTTTCATTCGCACTCACTTTTAGCTCGATGCACTGTTAACCCGAGGGTTTTCCGAGTTTCCGCGAAGTCTGATAATATTTCTCTCATCCGCTTAAAATTCGCCAACGAACACCGAGAGTATAACACATTTATGATTCATTCAAAGTCCAAACTCCGCGCGATACAGGAACGATAAATTATTCAGTTTTCCCAATAAACCTCTCAAATCCCTTCGAATCCTTCGATCCATTAACTCTCAAAATTTTAACATTACTAAATCATTTATTTATGAACTAATGTTTGACGTTGATGGTGCTTTTACTGAATCAAATTGACATGAGAGTCATCACGAAATACAAATAATAAACTTGAAAGTTTCCTCTTTATGGAATTGAATCCTTTTGAGTTATTCGAATGACGTTGAAAGGACCAATAACTGAATTATCAAGACGGTATTCTAGTCTAGAATTCAGACAAAAATGATTTTTTTTGCACATTCTTAAAATTTAGACCTTTGAAATCCTCGAAAGAAAATTCTCAAATTTCAATCATTCACGGAGTTTTTCACAAAACTACTTTTCTCAACACGACTGACATGATATCTTAAGTTCTAATCAACCAATTTACTTCAAATTTTCCACTAAACTTCAATGTATAACTCTCAAATGTATAAAATATGAATTTTTGAATTTTGGTAAATAATGTTTTTTTTTTACCTCTAAGTTAAGGAAAGTTGTGCAATCATGTAATTTTTACTGCTAAAAATTATAAAATTACATGACTTGCAACTTTATTTAACTTAGAGGTAAGCAAAAAAAATTGTGGAATTTTGAATTTTGCATAATTTTCGAAAAAAAATTAATTTTCTCCTTTGGTGAAACCCCGTTTTATGATAAAAGAAAACTGCTGAACAAATTTCATCGAAATTGAAAGGGGTCGATTCCAACTATTGGTCGATTTGACATGGAATGACCCACAATTTTGTAAAAAATGAGTGGTCAAATATATAAATTTTTTTTGTCGAGCTCAAACAAACCGCTCAAAATGTATGTCTCTAGACCAGAATACCACCTTAAATTCAAATAAATTGTTAACATTTCTGCTCGAAGGTCACCTTAATTTTAGGATTTAACTCGACATCATAAAATTCGAGGGATAAGGTCAAAACTTTTCTCTTCATAAAATTGTCTCTAGACCAGAATACCACCTTAAATTGAAATACATTTTCAACATTTCTGTTCGAAGGTCATCGTAATTTTAGGAATTAACTCGACATCATGAAATTCGAGGGATAAGGTCAAAACTTTTCTCTTCATAAAATTGTTTCTAGACCAGAATACCACCTTTAATTGAAATACATTTTCAACATTTCTGTTTGAAGGTCATCGTAATTTTAGGAATTAACTCGACATCATGAAATTCGAGGGATAAGTTCAAAACTTTTCTCTTCATAAAGTTGTCTTTATACCAGAATAACTACCTTAAATCAAAATACATTTTTAACGTTTCTGTTTGAAGGTCATTGTAATTTTAGCAATTAACTCGACGTCATGAAATTCGAGGGATAAGGTCAAAACTTTTCTCGTCATAAAATTGTCTCTGAACCAAAATACCACCTAAAATTAAAATACATTTTTAACATTTCTGTTTGAAGGTCATCGTAATTTTAAGAATTAACTCGACATCATGAAATTCGAAGGATAAGGTCAAAACTTCTCTCTCCATAAAATTGTCTCTAGACCAGAATACCACCTTAAATTGAAATACATTTTCAACATTTCTGTTTGAAGGTCATCGTAATTTTAGGAATTAACTCGACATCATGAAGTTCGTGGGTTAAGGTCAAAACTTTTCTCTTCATAAAATTGTCTCTAGACCAGAATAACCACCCTTAATTGAAATACATTCTTAACATTTCTGTTTGAAGGTCATCGTAATTTTAGCAATTAACTCGACATCATGAAATTCGAGGGACAAGGTCAAAACTTTTCTCGTCATGAAATTGAATCCTTTGGAGATGTTGGAATGACGTTGAAAGAATAATAATTGAATTATTGAATCGAATCAGCTTTGTGAAACTTTGCACGGTTTTATTTTGTTACAGCTGCTCGAGGGGTGATTACCTCAAGGTATTTCTTCATCTCGAGGGTCGAGGTGTATCCGAGTATACGCCGTGGTCAGGATTGCTGTGCGGAAATCTTCGTGACATCCCCCAAGTGCTCTACAGCTCGAGATCGACCCTCGTCCTTGAATTTCACACCGACAGACCAGCGAGCAACGCGACTGGCTTCACCGGCACTTTTCGATATATCGACAGACGTGAGTAAACGCGATAAAAGTCTTTCCTCCTTACAATCGAACAAAGCCGTTCCTTCCATCCTTGAACGAATCTCCTTCAACGTTGCCTTTCACTCTCGCAGCGCACGGACTTTTCTCTTGAAATCCTATAGCAGGTCTCTCAATATGTTTAACAGTTTGTTCCACGTGAAAATCTGGAGTTGCATTCTGAAGTGGCAAATTTGCGGTGTAGAGCTCTAGCGCCCTTTTTTTCTCGCAAAGTGTGCCATTTCTACTTTTCCGCGGTTTCACGAGTTCTCTCTGGTTTCTCTCGAGTGAGGTGACCCACGTTTCCGGTACACCACATTTTTCACTCAATGCCCGAGTACCTCGTTCTTTTATTTTTTGCAGCTATTCATTCTGAGGGCCAAAAAAGGACTTGCTCTTGAGCAACGAGATCAAGGTCATGAGAGAGGTAATAAAATTAGGAAAATTATGAACTTGAAGGACTAGAGATAGAGAGTACTTGCACAAAGCAATTAATTACGAAAAATTAATCATTGAAATATTTTTTTTCCTTCAAATGCTCGCGCATGCTTTCCACGTCTGACCAAAGCAGGTTTTACTACTTGGAAAGAGTCTCTTCAGGAGAATAGGAAATGGTTTTAGGAAGTGTCTCTGCAGTGAATGTCAGGAAATCTTTGATAGAAGCACCGTGGGAATATGCATCGAAAATATATTGGGCGTTCCATCCCAAATCGGACAGTTTGAATAACTTTTTTTTATATTTTCTCAATTTTTTAATATTTTTTAGTGCCCATCAAAAGACCCCTTCTGTTAAATTTGGAGATTTTTTCGATTACACGTTCACGAGATATTGAATTTGAAAAAAACCATTTTTTCGGCTTTTTGGTCATAACTTTTT
>OX333073.1:4685651-4728539 GCA_946863875.1 Alloplasta piceator
TGCTCTATGCAGGGGTATACGTGTGATTTGCGTAAGCATTATACTTTGGGCCCAGAAAAAGCCAAAATACAGATTGTTACAACTGTCCCCGGTCTCCCCTACGTCGAATCTATCGATCGCACAATCGAGGTACTCTTTTTCCTTTTGTTTATTTTCTCATGTCCGATAGACGCGAAAACATTTCTTTGCCTTGCATCCGACGGATTTGACTGCTGTAATTAGATCAAGTTCTCGTTGAAAAATGTGAACGACGATCCGTGAAATTTTTTCATGATAATTCTGTGAAATTTTTCGATCAATCACTCGCGGAATAATTAAGGAAAATATGATTCTTCTTCTGCGTCTGACAGTTTATAGATTTTTCTACTGGGATAGAGCGAGTGTTTTGTTCAAAGAACCGGAAATTGATACAGAAAATATTTTTGCAATAATTCATTTTCAATCAATCATCCGTGGGATAAGTGAAAAAGGAGAATTCTTCATGTGTCTGACAGCAGACGGATTTTACTACTGAAATGGAGCGAAAGTCTTGTTTGAATAGCCAAACGACTGTGCCAGTGACATTTCCACAACTATATCATGAAGTCTATCAATGGAAAAGTATCTTAAAGCATTATACTCGACCAAACAATTTCTCGGTACCGAACATTCCACTCCTGATTGGAGAAAAACATAGTTAAACAACAAGGTTAATTTACCCGTCGAATAAGAGCTTCTCACCCGTAGTAAAAAACTCCATTCGTCGCCATTGAAAAATCCCCATTCATTCCCCATTGCCAAAATAACCAACGGAGATGAATGCTGAATTGCCTAAGGGGATTTTCGTCATTGAATTCCCCATTTGAAACGGAATGGGGATTATCCTATGGGGATTCAATGAAGAAAATCCCCACAGGCAATTCGGCATTCATCTCCATTGGTTTTTGTAGGCAATAGGGAATGAATGGCGATAATCAATGGAGATTATTTCATATAGTAAAAAACTCCGATCGTCACCATTGAAAAATCGCCATTCATTCCCCATTGCCAAAATAACCAATGGAGATGAATGCCCAATTGCCCAAAGACATTTTCGCCATTGAATTCCCCATTTGAAATCGAATAGGGATTTTCCAATGAGGATTGACTTCCACATTTCAAACGGAATAGAGATTATCCCATGGGCATCAGTCGGCAAGAACTCCTTGCATGGATTTTTTGGACACCGACTCCTGCTAATATTCCGTGCTCACACTCGTGTAGATAAGCATACTCTTCGCATAATCCGTATGGGAGTTTAGCGAGTTGCCGTCCTGCGACATCTCGCGCCAAGTCTCGGAACTAACGCGACGCGCTTTCCAATGGACATCTTTGGGTAATGCTGATCATTCAGTTCATCCGCATTTACGTCCCAATGGACATCATTGGGTAAAGCTGATCATTTCGTTCATCAGCATTTGCCTTCTAATGGACACCATTGGGCAATGCTGATCGCTTGGTCCATCAGCATTTGCTTTCCAATGGGCATCTTTGAGTAATGGTGATCATTCGGTTCATCCGCATTTGTTGTTCAATGGACGTCATTGGGCAATGGTGACTTTTCAATGGATATCCATTCACTGATCAATGGTCGTTCCTATACGCCATTGAAAAATGCGGAAATCTCAATGGGTCCCCATTCACTGTCCAATGGAATCGTATGAGGACCATTGGTTGCCATTGGCGATTCAATGGAGTTTTTTACTACGGGCAACTCTCCCATCGGCAATTAACTTTGTCCCACGGTATAAACTATGCAACACATCGTTCAATAGTCACAACGAACTCACCCTGTATTTAATATGGATCAATTCACACCAAATTACATGTTTAATTACGTTAATGGTTACAATATGGGCGAAAGGGTAAAAGCTCTCGTAGTTTCGTGGAAACGTCGGCAAATTTCTATTTGAATATAAATTCAAACTCGGGCTTTGTGTTCTTGAACGCTGAATATGTATATGGGGCGTTCCATCCCAAATAGGACAGTTTGAAAAACTTTTGTTTTTATTTCCTCAATTTTTTTTTATTTTTTAGTACCGATCAAAAGATCCTTTTCGTTAAATTTCGAGATTTATCAAATTACTCGTTCACAAGAAATTAATTTTTTTTAAACGGCCCTTTTTCGGTTTTTTGGCCATAACTTCTTTAATAATGGTCCGAATTAAGTGTTATTTTCAAATTTTCTATTTTTTTATGGCCTTTTCAGACAAAAATACAAAAAAAAATATTCAACGTATTTTTGAATGTTTTTTTAGTTTTAAACTTTGAATCGTGTTTTCAAAAGAGAGTGCAGATTTTAAGGTTTTGAACATTTTTTTTTTTTTTTAACTTCTATCTATTCAATAACTTTCAAGACCAGTTTGGTCGTGGGCCCTCCATAATTACTATTTTTTTCGAGTTTAGAAAATTATTTTTTAAAAAATTCGATAAATTATTATGAATGCCAATTTTTGTTACTGTACAGATTTTTTATTCATTTTGAATTAATTTTGATACTTTTTTATTGTTAGGATATTTAAAAAAGTAATAATTAATAATTAATCGATGAGCAAATAACAACGGTTTAAGAATTGTAGACTCGGAATCGAACCCAAATAGTCTACCGAGTATTGCTGTCAAATTTTCACTTGAGAAACACTATTTGGATGCAAAAGAAAGTTTTATATGCGATACAATACTGCTAAGTCAATCACAGGGACACAAAAATTTCATTTAATCATTCCAATGAGCAACGGAAACGTATTGGTAAAGGAATATTCTAATTCATAAAATAATCATATATGTAAGATTTTCAAAATAATACGTGAATAAATAAAAACTGTGATTATTATTGTTCATAAACAGATTTGACGATTAATTATTAATTTTGAGAACCTGTTAACAATAAAAAAGTGTCGAAATAAATTTGAAATAATGAAAAAAGACTATACACTGAATACAGTAACTAAAATTGATATTCATAATGATTAGTAAATTTTTTTTTTTTTCAAAAATCGAAAAAAAATCGTAATTATGGAGGGCCCACGACCGGACTGGTCTCAAAAGTTGTTGAATAGATAGAAGTTAAAAACAAAAAATTTCAAAAAAAATCAAAATACCCCCTCACTTTTAGAATCACGATTCAAAGTTTAAAACTCAAAAAACTGATTCAAAAACACATCGAATATTTTGTTTTGTTTTTTTTTTCTAAAAAGATAATAAAAAACAAAGATGTTTGAACAAAAACACGTAATTTGGACCATTATTAAAGAAGTTATGACCAAAAAACCGAAAGAGAGCGGTTTTTTTCCAAATTTTGTATCTCCTGAACGGGTCATAAAAAAAAAACCTCAAAATTCAACAGGAAGAGCCTTTTGATGGGTACTAAAAAATATTAAAAATTTGAGGAAATGAAGAAAAAAAAGTATTTCTGGCTGTCCTATTTGGGATGGAACGCCCGATATACATATATAGAGGAGAGTTTTAGTCGTGCGGTTGTCGAGTATATGTGCAGAGTCACGCACCGCAAAAGCTCGATCTATATGTATATAGTGACTGTTGATTCGTTCGTTTCATTCTCGTTGATCGACGTCGCATATTTGTGATAGCACGAAATCTCTCTCTCTCTCTCTCTCTCTCTCCCTCTTTCTCTCTCTCTCTCTCTCTCTCTCTCTCTCTCTCTCCCGTTCTCTCTCTCTCTCTCCCGTTCTCTCTCTCTCTCTCTCTCTCTCTCTCTCTCTCTCTCTCTCTCTCTCTCGTTCTCTCTCTCTCTCTCTCTCTCTCTCTCTCTCTCTCTCTCTCTCTCTCTCTCTCTCTCTCTCTCTCTCTCTCTCCACCCTTAGCCACCCTCCCTCCGTCTCTCTCTCGGTCTTTTTCATTCCATATATTGTTTCAACGGGACAAATAGTGTCAACAAATGCACGTGAACAAAAATATACCCGTATGTATGTAATGACAGCTGATAAACAAAAGGCACACGATTGACAATGTTCCAAATGAATAGCGACGATTTTACGCCCTTTTGTTGCTAACAAACGGTGTATATTCGTCACGCAAAAGTATGTTTACGTATATTGACAGCTCCGTTAGTGCGTGCACGGTAAAATCGTATAGTGCGTCGGTAAACGTACTCGTGGCCTCTCGAACACACCGAAGCGCTCGTTCGTATATAGATAAATTTCAGTTGTATCATTCACTATCCCAACTGACGAGGCTACGTCTGACGGACCGCATGGAACACTCGAGTGACAACATCAACGCTCTACATGCATCCAAACCATTATCCATATATTGTTATACATAATATATACAATGCATATGAGGTACTCCTTGTCAAACGAGTCAATTTCAAGTCTTCGCTATTTTTTATTTCATCTCTGATTTGTTATGATTTGACGGACTCTCGAAAGCACTCTACATTTTTTCAGATTTTTTCCATCAGTCAAAATTTAAAAAAAAAACACATTTTTTAGTAAAAAACGATTACACAGCCACAAAAAATTGAAAAAAAAAAAATTCGGCCTGGGGGTCTGACTATGTATACTGTATGTTTTTGGAATCGCTGAATCCGAATCCGAGGTTGGTTTAACCCCAGCACGTCAGGGTTTGGCTATAACCACAAAAAATAACACTCCAAAATCAAGATTATTTTTATAACATTTCGAAAACTATTATAGCTACGAAAAAATCGGTCTGGGTTCTTCTTGTGTATGAGTATACTTGTGGCGACGAAAAAAAAAATATTATTTGTTTGTTTAGAAATCATGAATTTGGAGAATTTTGAATTTTTTAAAATCGTGCAAATCTACGATCAACATTAAATTTTTTGTTCAATTTTGTTTATATAATACCTTGTACTGATCTTAAAAGATACTGAAATTTTCAGAAAGGTGTTTTTGTTTTTTCTAAAATATGAATTTTTGAATTTTTAAAAATCGTGTAAATCCACGATCAACATTTTGTTTTTTTTTTTAATTTTTTTAATACGATACCTTGAAGTGATCTTTAATGATCCGGGAATCTTCAGGATCTTTTAATTTTTGAAACAAAAAAACACCATCCTGAACATTTCAGGATCTTTTAAGATCGGTCCAAGGTATTATATAATAAAAAATTTAGATAAAATTTAATGTTGATTGTGGATTTAAACGATTTTTGAAAATATAAAAATTAATGGTTTTGAAAAAACAAAAAACACCTTTTTGAAAACTTCAGGATCTTCTAAGATCAGTACAAGGCAATATATAAAAAAAAAGATTTATAAAAATTCAAAATTCTCCACATTTGTCAGTTTTCAAATTTTTTTTTCGGAATATTTTGTTTTAGTAGCCACAAGTATACTCATCAAGACGAACTTGGAGCGATTTTTTCGTAACTATAATAGTTTTCGAGATATTTAAAAAACAACTTAATTTTGGAGTGTTTTTGAGGTTATAACTAAACCCTGAGGTGCTGGGGTTAAACCAACCTCGTATTCGGATTCAGCGACCTCAAAAACATACAATGTACATAGTCAGACCCCCAGGCAAATTTTTTTTTTTTTGTAGGGCTGTGTTATCGATAGGCCCCTTCGAAACCCCCTTAACTCTCGGCTTTACGAACTTAGAATTTTTTTCCAATGTGACTTTATTGAAATAATCAGTTTTTGAATGACTACTCGAAGTTTTTTCATTCAGCGTTTACAGATATTAAAAATGAAAATTTTAAGCGTGACAAGAACCTCAACCTTCTTTCGAATAATCCCAGGCATTTCGACATCGGACTTTTCTTTTTATAATTGTTTTAGATTTTCAAATAGTAGTTAGCAATTTTGATAAAATAAACGAAAAGTTAGAAAAGCACAGCGATTTTTGAGGGCTCGTTTATAAGTACAAAAAATCAGTGATACGAGTCAAGATGTGTCAGACTTTACTAAAAAAAATTTTTTTTTCAATTTTGACTGATGGGAAAAATCTGAGAAAAATGTAGAGTGCTTTTGAGAGTCCGTCAAACCATATAAAAAATCAGGGATGAAATGAAAAATAGCGAAGACTTGAAATTGACTGGTTTGACAAGGAGTATCTCATATGCATTGTTCAGCCGGGAATGTCTCGTATAAAAACAGCATTTGAGTCCCCGGAGTGCCCTCGATTAGAGCATGCATGCGTTAACTTTTATTTCGCTCGGACGAACGCACGCCATGTGCGTGCAGCAAGGTAGAAAAAAAAGCGACGCGTTCAAATGCTTTTGAACTTGTCACGAGGGAGGAACAAAAAATGGGAAAACAAAAGTGACAGTGGGGGGATGGTGGGATGATGTTTGGGAGGGAAAGAGCGGGGTGCGGGTCGTTGAATGAGGTTGGCGGATGTGTCGATTTGCCAATCTAGAAATGCCTGTGCGTGCTCTTTTTTCGCAACCCTTTCCCTTTTATCCGTCTCCCTTTCTCCATGTACCATTTCCATACACATTGAAGTGAGCTCGAAAAAAAAACGTGAGCAAGTGAGCAAAAGTACGCTTTTGAGAGGGACGCAAAGTGGAGAATCATCGTTATCGGGAAGGGAAAAAAATCGACGAGCTTTTTCAAGTGTCTTTGTAGTCCTGCGCTTGTACGAGGGCATTTTCAGGTGCGCCGGACTAAAGTGGATTGCACTACTTGATTTTCCATGTCTGTGCATTTCTCTCTCTCTTTTTCCAAGAGCACAAAGCGCAAAGTGTTTACCTTGGACTTGCATTTCGTTGCTCTGAAAATCGTCACGCTGAGCCGAGAATACACATTCGCTCACCGATACCAATGGGTCGTTCCATGTCAAATCGACCAAGAGTTGCAATTAAATTTTGTCAGAAGTTTTCGTTTTTAATAAAACGATGTATTACCAAAGGAATAAAATTAAAATTTTTTTTTTTTTAAGTTATGCCAAATTCAAAGTTTCACGATTTTTCAAATCTTTCAAGTTTATTTTTTAAATATCTCGAAAACTATTATAGTTAAGAAAAAACGTTCTGAATTCGTCTTAAAGAGTATACTTGGAGCTAAGAAAAAAAATATTCCGAAAAAAAAATTTGAAAAATAATGAATTTGGAGAATTCATTATTTATCATAAAAAAAAAATTTTATTTTTTTTCTTTAGTAGAACTTCGGTTTATTAAAAACGAAAACTTCTGACCAAATTTCATGGAATATGAAATGGGTCGATTCCAACTCTTGGTTGATTCGACATGGAACGACCCCAGTACAATTTACCCTTGCTTGCAAGTAATTGTAGAATGTAAGAGTAGCTTTTCCAAAATGGTCGTATTTTCAGCTTTGACGTGTAACGCATATATCTTCATCCTTTTTTTTACGACCTCTGTTGGGTGAGGATCGATTCTTTTGCTTCACAGACAGGCTGAGAGGGATGACAGCGCGAGAAAAAGCTCACTAGTGGCGCAGATGAAAAAGTTTTTTTGAAACATTTTACAGGTAAAGTTTTGCTGATGGAACGCGACCCAAAGAGGACATATAACACTCTTAGGCCGTTTTATGGGGTTGGGGGTTGACGACACAGACGACGAGGGGCTGACAAGTTCTCCACGAACATGTACACAATCTTGTATATGGGGCATTTCATCCCAAATCGGACAGTTTGAAATACTTTTTTTTTTATTCCCTCAATTTTTTTAGATTTTTGAGTACCCATCAAAAGACTCTTCCTGCTAAATTTTGAGATTTTTTCGATTACCCGTTCAAAAGATATTGAATTAACAAAAAAACCGCTCTTTTTTTGGTATTTTGGTCATAACTTCTTTAATAATGGTCCAAATTGAAAGCTTTTTTTCTTCAAATTTTTTGTTATCTTATGGCCTTTTCAGAAAAAAATACAACAAAAATGTTCGACTTGTTTTTGAATGAGTTTTTTGAGTTTTAAAGTCCGATCGTGTGGGATCTCAATGACTACTATTTTTTTCGATTTTTGAAAATTAAATTTTTTTTTTAAATAAATTATTATGATTACCAATTTTCGTTACTGTATAGTATTTTTTTAATCATTTTGAATTAATTTGGATACTTTTTCATTGTTAACTGATTTTTAAAATTAATAATTAATCGATAAGCAAATAACAACAGTTCAAGAATTGTACGAGTGGGCATTAAACCTAAACAGTTTACCGAATATTGCTGTCAAATTTTCACATGAGAAACAATATTCAGATGCAAAAGAAAGATTTTATTTGCGATAAAATACTGTGAAGTCAATCACAGGGGGACACAAAAATTTCATTCAATTATTCCAATGAGCAACGGAAACGTATTGGCAAAGGAATATTCTAACTCAGGAAATAATCGTATATGTGAGATTTTCAAAAAAATACGTGAATAAATAAAAACTGTTGTTTTATAGTTCATAAACAGACTTGACGATTAATTATCAATTTTAAGAAACTGTGAACAACAAAAAAGTGTCAAAATAAATTCTAAACATTGAAAAAAATACTATACAGTAACAAAAATTGGGTCAAAATAAATTCTAAATATTGAAAAAATACTATACCGTAACAAAAATTGGTATTCATAAGAATTTATAAAAAAAAAAAAAAAATTAATTTTCAAAAATCGAAAAAAATAGTAGTTATTGAGATTCCACGATCGGACTAGTCTTAAAAATTGTGGAATAGATAGATGTTTGAAACAAAAAATTAAAAAAAAAATCAAAAATGACATTCACTTTTAAAAACGCGATTTGACGTTTAAAACTCAAAAAACTCATTCAAAAACAAGTCGAATATTTTTGTTGTATTTTTTTCTGAAAAGGCCATAAAAAACAAAAATATTTTAAAAAAAAACTTTTAATTTGGGTCATTATTAAAGAAGTTATGACCAAAATACCAAAAAAAGAGCGGTTTTTTTGTTAATTTAATATCTTTCGAACGGGTAATCAAAAAAATCTCAAAATTTAACAGAAAGGGGCTTTTGATGGGTACTCAAAAACATAAAGAAATTGAGACAATAAAAAAAAAAGGTTTTTCAAACTTTCCGATTTGGGATGGAATGCCCCATATTGAAAATTTACTATCTACACGTGTATGCTATACGTGGAAACCCCGGAGAACACCCTTAACGTACCTTAACGCTTTCCCTCCCTCTCCCTCTCTCCCTCCCTCTCTCTCTCTCTTCCTCCCTCTCTCTCTCTCTCTCTCTCTCTCTCTCTCTCTCTCTCTCTCTCTCTCTCTCTCTCTCTCTCTCTCGTTCCCTCGCGTTGGGATGTACCGTTATAATCTAATTTCCGAAGTAATTTGTCAGTTCACGGGCCGTGCACGCTGTAATTTGGTCGATGAGGACGCGCTCGCGCCCTCTCTATTCCCGACACCGCGAAACACGACCTCGGTGTTTGCGCGCGCGACTCTCGTTCCCGCTTTTCGCGTGCAAGACACACAGTGACGTAAATAATTACGTAAAATGACGAGTCGCCGGATATATATGGGTGTTAAAATTGCACCGGAAACAAAGTCCAACGGAACATTACATCATTCGAGAATTCGCCCTCTGGGGGCAGTATTTTCGTGTACAGTTGCCGTTTTCGAGATGATTTTCCGAATTCACAGAATTCAACCCGAGAATTCGTGATTGGGGTGGATTTTAACCCTCTGGTTGAGCCTCAATTACGCTCGTGAGGACTTGAACATTAATTCAATTTAACCCTTCAAAAGTAGGACCAAGTCGAAAAAGCTTGAAAGGGGTAGATAAAAATATTGTCGATGTGAAAATATTCAACACATTTTTGGGATTTTTTTTATCGAATAGCCCAATATCGATTTCGCACAAAAAATGTTGACTCGATGAAAATTCTTGTGAAAATAATTACAAGACCATGACGAAATAAGGGCGAAAAATATTTAGCCGTATAAAAAAGCAATTTGTGATTTTTTTGCAGATTCAATTCTGAGAAAAGCAAGTGAAAATTTACATTGCCATTAAAGCCCGGAAAAAGAAATTAATTACAAAATCCTCTGGTTTCAAGATTTCGTCCGGAAGTTCGTGAGCTTTTCGCCCTCTATCTCGGGGCTTAGAATTTCCGAGACTTTTCGTATTTCACAGTCAATTCTTTCATCATCCTCGCTCTCGTAATCGCGTATACACGATAAGACGCGAAACGAGCGTCATTCTGACATGAGCGTTGAGGAGTCTCTCACCGAGGGATGAAAATAGCGCCCTCGACCTCGAATAGACGAGCTTTTATCCTGCGTTGTGCATACGAACTCGACAATATAACTTTGTCGTCTCTTTGGGAATATCCAATGTATAGTTTCTGTCGTTGATTAAAGCTCTCGTCCTTCTCGAAAATCCATGAAGATACGCGCATCGTGCTACTTACACGTATATATGAGGTATTCCCGCTCAACGGGACCCCCTTTTAGGCCGACCTCTTTCGATTTTCTTGAAACTCGAGTATGTCTTAGAATTGCCTGAAAGTATATTGTACACTTATTTTTAGATCTCTAACTATAATACTCTTTGGAATACACGAAAAGTTATATTTCAAACTTTTTGCGCATTCAGCGCTTCGGAGCTTTGGCACGGCGCGAAATAAAATCGGAAAAATTCTTTGACAATAGCTTTCGATCGAAAATTTCCTGCGCTTTTCGAAAAAAATATTAGCAATTCCGAAAAAAACGAATTTATTTGAATTTCGGCCAAAAACGGAAAAAATTGATTTACAAAAAAAGAGCATAATTTAATTCGGCGAAATAATTTTTTTCATGTTTTGTATATATCTGAGAAGTCACGATATAAATTTCAAGTTGAAACTCGCATCCTTCTACTTATGGCAAGTCTTTTAGTAGGATAAAAATTCTCTAATATCGTGTTTTTCGTATTCAAGAGTTCGCTGATATATTATATAGCGTTTTTTTAACGAATTTTGAATTTTGTGAATAGTAAAACATACTCGAGTTTCAAGAAAATCGAAAAAGGTCGGCCTAAAAGGTGGTCCCGTTGAGCGGGAACCTCATATATATATATGCATATAATTCGTTTAGTGCACGCTTTTCCGCGCTCTCCTTGCATTTCCCATCATGGATCAGTTTTCACGATGGTACATGTATATTAGACTGATTCAAAAAAGCGACTATTTTCTGTTTTTCGCAGTAACATATTAAATACTTTCGGGAAGGTGAAAAAAGATGCCTGTTAAAATTAGAGCTCTTAATAAAAATATTTAGTGGTGGCAAATCGCATATTTTGATTTCTCATTTAAATAACAAAAGGAAAAAAAAATTTCAAACTTTGAAATTTTATATCTCGGCTTCGAGTCAATGTACCAAAATGAACGATACATATTCTCGTAGAGAATTGAACGCTCTACAAAAAAGATCTCCTGTGATTTTTCGATGAACTCACTCCTTCAAAAGTTATTTACATTCTAATATATATGTATGTTAGACTGTGAATATGGGTGAACTTATGTTGGTAATTTCTTCAAAAATTGGGTAATTTATGTTGATGCATTGTAAACTTTTGTTTCAGGAAAACCTTACGATATTTAGTAATAAGTTTCAACATTTTGCTGGAAACTAAAAAAAAAAGTACAACTTACTCTAAATTTAACTTTAACCTTGAATAACTTTTGAAGGATTGAGTTTATCGAAAAATCATCAGAGATCTTTTTTGTAGAGCATTCAATTCCCTACAAGAATTGTATCATTCATTTCAGTACATCGACTTGAAGCCGAGATATAAAATTTTAAAGTTTGAAAATTTTTTTTCCTGTGTTATTTAGATGGGAAATCAAAATATGCGATGTGCCACCGCTAAATATTTTTATTAAGATCTCTAATTTCGACAGGCATCTTTTTTCACCTTCCCGAAAGTATTTAATATGTTACTGCGAAAAACAAAAAATAGTAACTTTTTTTAAATCAGTCTAATATATATATATATATTTATATATCGTTCTATATCCTTCGAGATTTGCCAATTAATCATAAAATTGCCAGATAAATTCTACCCCCTCTCCCCACCCTTTTGATCGAATCCTCGTCATTGAATCGTTCACTTCATTACTTCCATAAAAAAAAATGATAATAATCGATCGCGATGAGAGACTCGACGAATATCGAAAATTCTTCATCGAGGTCAATCGTCGTGCATTTTTTTTACATCCCTTACTCGCAAATCGATTTCTGCAAAGCTTTTCTTACCCCTGAAAATTACAAAAAAAAATCATAATAAAACATTTTTAAAAAGAAAAAAAAATTTGGATAACAGCGATTTTTTTCATGTAAATTTCATTGAAAATTCCCATTTACAATTTTCAAAATATACTGAAAATTCGTCGCAATTAGAAATATTAATTTGATGTTACATATATTTGAAATTGATATTCCATATCCTTCATTTCCCAGGAAATTAAGTCTGAATCGTTGAAAAAAAAATCTGTTAAATCGAAGTAAAGAGAAAGTTGCTCTATTCGTCGTAAATATCTCATAAACAGAATCGAGGATCGCGAGAAACTCGATATTCATTTCGATGCGATGAAATGAATAAACTGAAATATAAAGCTTCGCGATTGAGTCTGAGATGAATTAAAAAAGGGGGGGGGCGAGAGGAGATATATATTTTTGTACGTTCACGGGAGAAATGCGAACGGACGGAGGAGGCACCCAAGTTTAATGTAATATTTGCCAGGCTCTTAGCAAGTTCCTCTACGAGCCGCTCGAAGGCAATGGACGATGTATATAAATATAGCGTTTACACGGTATCGTGAACTATTGCTTCAGGTGCACTAGCTCCATTATTAATTTCCGCTCTGTGCCAGGGTATATCGCCGAGGAAGTGGCGAGGGGAGGGTTAAGGCGAACGTATAGAAAGGAAGAGAAACCGAGAGAAAGCCTCGGCCATTACACTGGTGCAAGTTATAGATGATAACGTCTCATGAGAGAGGTAGAAATAAATATTCAATTAAGCTCATTCGACGTGACCGCCACGCTCGTCCGGCAATGGGCTACGTATGCATAAATTTATGCGAATTTATGAGAACATGTCGACGGCAGTATGGAAGAACGTGCTATCCCAAATTGTGCTAGAAGAACGTGCTATTTCAAATTGTGCTAGAAAAACGTGCTATCTCAAATTGTGCTGGAAGAACGTGCTATCTCAATTTGTGCTAGAAGAACGTGCTATCTCAAATTATGAGAGAAGAAGGTAGTATCTCCAATTGATCACAATTGGGGATACTACCTCCAATTGATCACAATTGGAGATACTACCTTCTTCTCTCATAATTTGAGATAGCACGTTCTTCTAGCACAAATTGAGATAGCACGTTCTTCCAGGAATTGGCAGGAAACTTCTCTTCTGTTTTCTGTAGTCTCAATTCCTCTTTAACACACATCGACGGCAGTATGGAAGAACGTGCTATCTCAAATTGTGCTAGAAGAACGTGCTATCTCGAATTGTGCTAGAAGAACGTGCTATCCCAAATTGTGCTAGAAGAACGTGCTATTTCAAATTGTGCTAGAAAAACGTGCTATCTCAAATTGTGCTGGAAGAACGTGCTATCTCAATTTGTGCTAGAAGAACGTGCTATCTCAAATTATGAGAGAAGAAGGTAGTATCTCCAATTGATCACAATTGGGGATACTACCTCCAATTGATCACAATTGGAGATACTACCTTCTTCTCTCATAATTAGAGATAGCACGTTCTTCTAGCACAAATTGAGATAGCACGTTCTTCCAGGAATTGGCAGGAAACTTCTCTTCTGTTTTCTGTAGTCTCAATTCCTCTTTAACACACATCGACGGCAGTATGGAAGAACGTGCTATCTCAAATTGTGCTAGAAGAACGTGCTATCTCGAATTGTGCTAGAAGAACGTGCTATCTCAAATTGTGCTAAAAGAACGTGCTATCTCAAATTGTGCTAGAAGAACGTGCTATCTCAAATTATGAGAGAAGAAGGTAGTATCTCCAATTGTGATCAATTGGAGATACCACCTCCTTCTCTCATAATTTGAGATAGCACGTTCTTTTAGCAAATGGAAATGACCCATATATTATTCATTATATTTATTAATTTTTTTAAATACAAAAAATTTAATTCAATTAAATAATACTAATAATAGTTATTAGTATTATTATTATTGTTATTGTTGTTATTATTATTATTATTATTATTATTATTATTATTATTATTATTATTATTATTATTATTATTATTATTATTATTATTATTATTATTATTTATACAAGTACCAAAAAATTGTTATGCGAGATATATTTTACCATAAATTTTATTTTCATGCGGATCAATGAGAGTTTCAGTCGTCGAATAAAATCGAGTCAAAATGGGGGATCAGCCGCTTTTTTAAATCATATATCCTGACGTTTTTTCATCTCGCAATTTCTGTAGTTTTTCTTTCATATCACGCGACGCGATATATCCCGAGAATGGGCTTGCCAAAAACTTACCGAGCGTGCGGCAATATGAGAAGAAAAAAAAGTGTGGGGGGAGGAGAGAGCGAGAGAGAAAGACGCGTCGAAACTTAAGCAATCTTGCACTTTCGTGGGCGCCGCGGACATTCTTATAGTCCCGGGCAAAAGTGAGCCTGCGGTGAACAGCGTCGACGGTTTTCTCCGGGACATCTGATACGAAAAGTACTTAAACTCGTAAACTGTTCGGTCGAGCAGGCCTCCCGGACTCTTATGACATATATACATATATATATATATATAGATCCTAAATGTTATATGATACATATATACAGATGTATGGATTTTTTCGGTGCGGTGGACGCGCGAAGAGCTCATCAATCTTCGGATGCTCGTGACACACGCGGTGCCTCTTTACGAGGCTTTCCAATGGCAATTGACCTGCCCGAGACACGTTGTGACTTGAAGAAAAAAAAAACGAATCTCAGGACCGAGTAACTTTGTGAGCAGAAAGCACGGAATCTGCCGTGCAATTGGTATTTTTTTCAGATTTTTTTATTCAGCCGTTTTGGAGATATACAGGGGCGACTGAAAGTGCCGACCAAGTGGTCGACACCTTTATGAATGATGACTACTCTCTCAAAAGTTGTCGATAATTATTAGAACATTTTTACGATAATGCTCTTGCAACTTTGGGATCTTGAAGCTCAGGTTACGGGACGTATCTTGTATTTTTTTTCCAATTTATTCATCGAGCTTTTCTCAAGATCCATCGAGTCGACACTCGGTCGACACTTTTGCAAAAATGGTCGTGATCATCGATAATGTTTGATATCTTCTCCACTATACTAAGTTTTGGGAATCGAATATCATTCTTTTGGATACTTTGCTCAAAGATGTCGACACTTTGCTCAAAGTGGTCGACACTTTCATGAACGATAGCTATTCTCTCAAAACTGGTCGACGATTATCGGAAAAATTTTAAGATATCAGTTACTTTGAGACTCCAGAGCCCAGGCTATAAGACGTATTTTTCCGAATTTATTTATGGAGCTTTTTTTAAGATTTATCGAGTCGACACTCGGTCGACACTTTTTCAAAAACTGTCGACTTTTCGCTGAGTAATCGATGATCATAAATAATCTTTGATATCATCTCCACTATACTGAGTTTTGGTAATCAAATATCATACTTTTTGGTACTTTGCTCAAAGTTGTCGACACTTTGCTCAAAGTCGTCGACACTTTGCTCAAAGTTGTCGACACTTTGCTCGAAGTCGTCGACACTTTGCTCAAAGTCGTCGACACTTTACTCAAAGTTGTCGACGCTTTGCTCAAAGTCGTCGACATTTTGCTTGAAGTTGTTGACACTTTGCTCAAAGTCGTCGAGGCTTTGCTCAAAGTTGTCGACGCTTTGCTCAAAGTTGTCGACACTTTGCTCCAGGGTTGCGAAATTTTTAATGAAAAAGTAATGCATTAGGCATTACATTACTTTTTTAATGGCTAATGAAATTAATTTCCATTAACCATTAAAATTATTTTCATTGACCATTAACCATTAAAGTTTAATGGTTAATGGTTAATGGAGTTATTTTCATTAACCATTAAAATTTAATGGTTAATGGAAATTATTTTCATTAACCATTAACCATTAAAATTTAATGGTTAATGAAAATGCAATTGTATTAAAAAAAAAGTAATGCATTATTTGCAACCCTGCCCATTACAATGTAGTGTGTAATGCACAAAACTTTGATCGCAATTTTGGGAATGGAAAAATATAGATGGATAAATTATTGCAATTTTGCATTACATTTTATTGACTTAGGACTTAGATTTTCACCTTAAATTCTAAAAAGCATCTATATTATAATTCTAAAAATCTAAGTCCTAAGTCAATAAAATTTAATACAAAACTGCAATAATTTATTCATCTATATTTTTCCATTCCCAAAATTGCAATGGAAGTTTTGTCCATTACACATTACATTGCAATGGGTAATGGCAATTTTTTCTATTACACACTACATTGTAATGGGCCGGGTTGCAAATAATGCATTACTTTTTTTAATACCATTGCATTTTCATTAACCATTAACATTTAATGGTTAATGGAAATAATTTTCATTAACCATTAACCATTAACCATTAAATTTCCATTAATCATTACATTTCAATGGTTATTGAAAATCATTTCCATTAACCATTAACCATTAACCATTAAATTCCCATTAATCATTACATTTCATTGGTTATTGAAAATAATTTCCATTAACCATTAAAATAATTCCCATCGACCATTAAATTTTAATGGTTAATGAAAATTATTTCTAATAACCATTAAACGTTAATGGTTAATGAAAATGCAAATGCATTAAGAAAAGTAATGCATTATTTGCAACCCTGCTTTGCTCGAAGTTGTCGACACTTTGCTCAAAGTCGTCGACACTTTGCTCAAAGTTGTCGACACTTTTCCCACAATTATCATTCTCAGTGTGAAATTCAAATCATTCCCACTGCCGCATAGTTCCTCACGGACAAAAGCTTGTGCAAATACGAGCTTGCAAGCCTCAAGGCTGTATCGGACAGTATCGAGGGAGTGAATTATTTTTCGAAAGCTTCGCGGTGTTTGTTTCCGGGACGGCGCGCATTGTCGAAGCGCTAAACTAGATCGAGCTTGAATAGCCGTTCGCGGAAGCGATCGGCGAAAGAGACAAAGAGAGAGAGAGAGAGTGCGAGAGAGAGACAGTGGGTAGACCAAAAGCACGATTGACTCCATCGCAAATCGGAATTACCGTCTGCTGCCCCCTATCGGACTCTTCTCCCTCTCCTCGTCTCTCGCTCGACCGCTTTTCGTGCTATCTCGTGCATTCAATTCTCGCGATAAAAGCCGATCGTTAGTCGCGGACGATCGAGCCGAATCATAAAAAAAAGGTAAAAAAAAAACTAGCGAAAACGATTGAGTTCAGGGGTGAAAAAATCGTTCCGATTTGCGAGCGAAATCAAAGGACGTTTGCGGTGAAAAAAAAAGAATCGGCTCTCGTTCTTTCTCGTTGAACTCTCTGACTCTGTGCATACGCGCTCAAGTTTGAGCTTTGCGCAGTCGGAGGACAGAGGTCACGTCGTTTTACGGTGCGTGTTATATTCACCGACGAAAAAAAAAAAAACAAAAGGCTGCGAACTCGTACCTTTCAATGCTCAAAGTCGCGAGAGTTCCGCCATTTTGTTGCCGAGCGATCGAGCAACGGTGACGACGTCATTCCTCGAACGTGAGCTTTTTACGATTTCCAACACCAATCTCGGACACCTGCGTGCTACAACGTGATGGCGTAAAAATTTCGAGGGTCATTTTCCTCCTTTTTTACGTTTTTTTTTGCGTTACAGCTGTTCCTACGTTTATCCGGTTTACGAACCCGATTTTAGGTTTTTAGGTACGCGCATAAAGACCCTCGTCAATGAGAACCTTGCGAGAAATAAAAGGGTTTTACTTTACGAGTGCTCTTTGGGTCGATATTTTTGTAACTCGAAAAAAAAAAATCTTTTCAACTATGAAATTAAAAAGAAAAAAATGGTTCCCAATTTTTAATTCCTGCAAGTAAGATTAAATAATGGATTTTTCAATATCATTAAATCCAATCCCCTTAAGAACAATCTTGAAGACTGCGAGGAAAATGCACCCCCGATAAATAATATTTTCCTCGTCTTGACCAGTTTTGAGGGAGAATTTTCAGTGACCCACATTGCCCCTACTTTTCTCCACGTGAGTTCACATGCGGGAAACACATAGTCCGAAGATCGGAGGGCAAAACTTATAAATAAAAAGGACGGAAAGACGCAGCATCGACGAAGAAAAGTGCGCCCACGTCTCGAAGTTTGCGATGCGGGACGAGAGAACGAGCTTGGAAAAATAGGAAACGCTTTCGCGAGTGTACAGAGCGAGAGGGGGGAAGAGGCGAAAGGGTGGGGGAGGGGGGAGAGGGAGAGGGTGAGATCGGGAAGCACGCCTCTTGGCATGCCAGAGTTTATAGCCACGTTTCGTATCTACACCGCGAGCGGGCTGCTGCCAGTGAGTAGTAACAGCTGGAACAGGTCAGACATGGTTAGAATTTTTTCTTCGCACACGATATCGAGTCTATTCCAAGCCCCGATGTCTCCGTATACATTTCCATATCCATCGATTTCAAAATAAAAAAGGCATAACAAGTAGCCTCCCGCACGAAGCGACTTTCATAATTGCGCCCTTTGTATTCTCAGCAATCGATGAAGTTGCCTCGCTCGCTCGAGCATTCGTATAAGGTAAATGTCCCAATTATTGAACAGCTAAGGATCTGGGGATTGAATTCGGTGAGAAAAAAAAATAAAATCAAGAAAAAAACCATCGCTTTCATGTTCAAATGATACTTTGATATTTTACTTTCGAAAAATCCCCCTTTAAATTATTTTTAAATTATTTCGAATGAAAAAAAAAGAATTGCAATGTGAAGCATGCAAATGTCCCAATTATTGAACACTGGAAGTGCCTGTGTCCCTAATGTTGAACAGGCATGTCCCAGTTATCGAACACTCTCGAGAATTCTTTTTCCGTTCTGAAAATATTATTTTGGGTACAATATTGAGAAATAAAAGCAAAATCAAACACTTGAATAATCTTTTGATTAATCATGTAAAAATACAAAAATATATATTTAGTCCCTTTTGACAGGTTTTTGGTTCATTCGCATTTGGTTTATTTTTGCTTTTCAACTCGAACTTTATTTTATTTTTATTTTCAGCTTCCTCGTTTCATGTTCCGTTTTTGTTTGATTTTGTCGTAGCTTCCTTATTTTTCGACTGAAATATCGGAGAGCAAAAAATATTGAACATTACATTCATATTTTTAGGTTACATTTAGGTTATATTCTCTTTTTACTTTTCTTTTTATGTTTTTTGCACGAAAATACAAATAAAAAATATATTTGACGATCTTAGAGTTATTATTAAAAGAGTAAAGGTAAGTTTATTCAGGAACTTACAGTTTTTGTTTGAATAAATCCGATTCACACGATCTGTCACGCGTTAACTGTCTCGATGTTTTAATGGGTTAATGACGCCATCTTGGAGAATTCGAGTGTTCAATAATTGGGACACACTGCGTTTTCTATGTCCCAATGATCGAACACTGTATTATTCAACAAATAATTGATTAAAAAAAAAAATTTATTGTTATTTGTAACAAAATTTTCTGAGGAACCTGAAAAGCCTTTACTTTTTGAGATGCGCCAGTTTTTGAGACGACGAATCGGGTCACCGTTGCTGATTAAATAATTTCTTTCTCTATTAATTAAAGCTCTTTTTGCACAAGTAAGATAATATTTCGATAGCCAAAAGTTCCGTATATGTAATGAAATTTTTATAAATAAGTAAATGCATGCAGGTGAATGAGAAATAATAAAAATACAAGATAGTGTTCAATAATTGGGACCCGTTCAATAATTGGGACATTTAACCCCTTACAACCCCCTTTTTTGGCTGCGATAAAAATTTTAACGCAGCAAGAACCGAACATAAACCCTTAATTGAGGACTCGAACGTGACTTTTGTTCCAAAGATAAAAATTTCCGATTCTACAGCTCTGTTTATTACGACAAATTTAGTGGTGAATCGAAGGATGAATTTCGAAACCATCCAAAAATCCGGCAATTGCGATTTTTTTCACTGACAGTCTCGGAAAATCCCGTTCTTACTCTCTCAGCTCTGCGGTGATGTTTTGAGAGGCTCGCTTATTAAAGAAAATTTCATTTTGAAATATTTATAGGAAGCCTTCTCCGGCAGCCTTGACGTTCGCCTCAACCGGCGCCACAGGATGCAAAACCATCCTGCCAACTTTTAATCAACGAAGTTCCGCCTCATCCCTTTTACCTTGTCCTCGGCTCATATAAATCTTCGCCAACATCATCTCATTTCTTTCACGCACGTGTATTACGATTGGAATATTCTTAGATTATTTTCCTTCTCAATCGGGAGTCACGTTTTAGGCACATTTGCAGCTCTACCACTTATTTCTCTATCAGAAATACATCTCTGCCACGATAAAAT
Organism: Alloplasta piceator; assembly: GCA_946863875.1. NCBI lineage: Eukaryota > Metazoa > Arthropoda > Insecta > Hymenoptera > Ichneumonidae > Alloplasta > Alloplasta piceator. The sequence goes on from OX333073.1 coordinate 4,706,109, forward strand.
ACTACCGTAATATCATCCCGTAGTAAAAAACTACATTCGTCGCCATTGAAAAATCCCCATTCATTCCCCATTGCCAAAATAACCAACGGAGATGAATGCCGAATTGCCTAAGGGGATTTTCGCCATTGAATTCCCCATTTGAAACGGAATGGGGATTATCCTATGGGGATTCAATGAAGAAAATCCCCATAAGCAATTCGGCATTCATCTCCATTGGTTTTTGTAGGCAATGGGGAATGAATGGCGATAATCAATGGAGATTCTTTCACATAGTAAAAAACTCCATTCGTCACCATTGAAAAATCGCCATTCATTCCCCATTACCAAAATAACCAATGGAGATGAATGCCCAATTGCCCAAGGACATTTTCGCCGTTGAATTCCCCATTTGAAATCGAATAGGGATTTTCCAATGAGGATTGACTTCCCCATTTCAAACGGAATAGGGATTATCCCATGGGCATCAGTCGGCAAGAACTCCTTGCATGGATTTTTTGGACACCGACTCCTGCTAATATTCCGTGCTCACACTCGTCTAGATAAGCATACTCTTCGCATAATCCGTATGGGAGTTTAGCGGGTTGCCGTCCTGCGACATCTCGCGCCAAGTCTCGGAACTAACGCGACGCGGTTTCTAATGGACATCTTTGGGTAATGCTGATCATTCAGTTCATCCGCATTTACGTCCCAATGGACATTATTGGGTGAAGCTGAAAAAAACTATTAAACAAGCTGGTAAAAAAAGGGGTGAGCTGACTGACGCGATTGCAACCTTTCTAGTCATCCGATACAAAATTTCAAAAAAGCCTCTCAATAAGTAAGAATATCGTTATAATTTCTACCTCGGAGGAAACGGATTTTAAAAAATTTCATAAAATGGCGGCTATCTGAACAAAAAAGGGGTTTTTTGAGTACTTTTCATAGCTTTTTAATTTTTTTACAACAGTAAAAAAAATAATTTTGTTTCAAAAGTGATAGGGGTGATAGTTATACATTGAAAATTGCTAAAAAATTTGACGTACATCGGTTGAGTAGCACTTGAGATATCATGTCAGCCATCTTGCGAAAAGTAGTTTTAATAAAAACGTCTGTTTTTAGATTTTTTCTGACGTAGCTGCCGCGTCACTAAAATAACTATTACTCCGTAAATTATTGGATTTAAAAAAATTCTTTTCGAGTATGAATTTGTAAAGGTCTAAACTTTAAGAATATGCAAAAAAAAGTGAATTTTTTCAAAATTCCGGACCAGAATACCCCGGGCTAAAGTTACACGCCCGGGTGACGGGCATAGTTGCTGCGTCACTAAAATAGCTATAACTTTGTAGATTGTTGGAATTGACGAATTTCCTTTCGAGGATATATTCTTAATGTTCTAAATAACCTAAACCAAAATACTTTCTTAATAAAACTATCAAATAACAAGTCTATCAGATTGCAAGTCTCCGGATTGTCAACTCGGTCGGTCACTTACCAACGTTCGCGTCCACCCCATTCACATAACACAGTTGACTCAGAGTCGGTAAGTGAGGGATCGCAAGAATAATGACCCAGTGACCTTCCCACCCTGTAAAATGCGACATTAATTTTTGATTTTCCCAAACATTTTGGCCCATTCCCGACGATTGTTCCGTGCCCACATGAACAGATGGAATTTTTCCTCGGATAAGATTACATAGGAACGGGATTTATTCAGCGGCTCACGAGCATATCCCTTAGTTGAAATTCTCTTTTTTTCTTCATCCTTGCATAAATATTTATAGAACGGGAAATGTGCGGAAAACGGGTAAAGAGAAACAGAGAGAGAGAGAGAGAGAGAGAGAGAGAGAGAGAGAGAGAGAGAGAGAGAGAGAGGAGAGAGATAGAGCGAGAGCGAGAGAGAGAGAGAGAGAGAGAGAGAGAGAGAGAGGGAGAGAGAGAGAGAGAGAGAGAGAGAGAGAGAGAGAGGGGGTAAAGCTTTGCTTACCCAACGTTGATTAAAGTTTACGATAGTGCCTGTGGACAAGACGGGAGGGTTTTAAGGGGTCTTTCCCTTGTTTTCCACGGGGCGTTATTGGGGCTTAAGTCTCGTCTCTCTCGCTCAAATCTCGTGTCTTTCCTCGGAAAAACTAAACATTATAAAAATTTCTGTCACGTCTGGCTCTCTCTTTCCTCCCCTTAATCTGAAACGGAACTTTTCCCCGCGCCTCGAAACGATCTACCTAATTATACTTGATTACGAAATAATATACGAGAACTTTAGAGATCGTTATGCCGTCGTTTTACGATCTCCATCATCGAAAATGACCGGTATCGTTGGGTCGTAACATTTTTTTACGACTCTTACGCGAGGAACAAATTTTCCCCGCAAATCGTCGTTCTCAATGATGAAAAATTGAGTGAAAAAATGAAAAATTCATATTTTTCGACTTTTGTTTGAATCAAAAGATAATGTTGATTCTGTGGGGGGAAAAAAGCACAAAACTCTCGAAGAGGTCAACCGGAAATGGGGAGTTATCGTTCCGCCATCGCGAAATTCTTCGCATGCAGAGTCGCACTATCACTTTTCTACTGAAATTCTTCTACTAGACTTTTCTTTACATGTATATACATATATGAGGTATTCCCGCTAAACGGGACCTCCTTTTAGGTCGACCTCTTTCGATTTTCTTGACACTCGAGTATGTTTTAGTGTTGCTTGAAAGTACATTGTACACCAATTTTTAGATCTCTAACTATCATACTCTCTGGAATACACCAAAAGTTATATTTCAAACTTTTTGCGTATTCAGCGCTTCGGAGCGTTGGCACGGCGCGAAATAAAATCGAAAAAATTCTTTGACAATGACTTTCGATCGGAAATTTCCTGCGGTTTTCGAAAAAAATATCAGCGATTTCGAAAAAAAACCAAATTCATTTAAATTTCGGCCAAAAATAGAAAAAAATGATTTACAAAAAAAGAGCATAATTTAATTCGGCGGAACGATTTTTTTCATGTTTTGTATATATCTGAGAAGTCACGACATAAATTTCAAGTTAGAAATCACATCCGTTTATTAATGCCAAGTCTCTTAGTATTGAATAGCGTTTTTTCAATGAATTTTGAATTTGGTATATTTATTTAATCAATTGAATTAAATTTATTAAATAATCAAATTTATTCAATGTATTAAAATAAATTAATTGAATTAAATTAATTAAATCAAATGTATTAAATTTCGAATTTAATAAATTTATAAAATTCAAAATTCGTTTAAAAAACTATATAATATATCAGAGAACTGTTGAATACGAAAAACACAATATTTGAGAATTTTTATCCTACTTAAAGACTTGGCATTAGTAAATGGATGCGAGTTCCAACTTGAAATTTATATCGTGACTTTTCAGATATATACAAAACATGAAAAAAATTGTCCCGCTAAATTAAATTATGCTCTTTTTTTGTAAATCATTTTTTTCGGTTTTTGGCTGAAATTCAAATGAATTCGTTTTTTTTCGGAATTACTGATATTTTTCTCGAAAAGTGCAAGAAATTTCCGATCAAAAGCTATTGTTAAAGAATTTTTTCGATTTTATTTCGCGCCGTGCCAAAGCTCCGAAGCGCTGAATACGCAAAAAGTTTGAAATATAACTTTTGGTGTATTCCAAAGAGAATTCCAAGAGCAAAAAGTTTGAAATATAACTTTTGGTGTATTCCAAACCGAGAAAAGAATGTTGTTGAAAATGCAAAAATTTGTTTGACTCAACTGAATATTTGTTTCCGGACGTTCAACGAGATCATTTTGGTAATTCAACAAAGATACAGTGGAAGTTTTAGTTAAAACGGTTAAATCGTTGCTTGAATGGGCAAAGTTTCAGTTCAATGAAATAAATATCTTTGTACGAAATAAAATGTGTGATTAAAAATACAAATTGTTTTTTTGTCACAGCTAAATTTATTTAGTTAAAACATACTAGAAATCAACGAAATATTTTCGTAAAGCAACTCTGCAGTAACGTGTAAATTGGACTAAACTGTATCTGGAAATTGACCAAATAATTTCGTTCACCTCATATCTTATGGTTAACCAAATCCATTTGTTGAATTAATTATAGATTCATTAGTTCGAACAGATTAATATCGAATCAACTAAATTTTTTCAACTAAATGGATTTAGTTGTTTTAACTGAACTTTTTTCTCAGTGTACTCGAGTTTCAAGAAAATCGAAAGAGGTCGGCCTAAAAGGGGGTCCCCGTTGAGCGGGAATACCTCATATATATTTATCTCTGTGTTATATCAAGATTGCGAAAGAAATACGACCAAGAAGTTTCGTCGTTTAACCCCGGCCATTAAGCTTAATGAGATTACCGGTTAAAGATACTGAAACTCGTTCTCGTCGTTCTTCTCGTTTATACAGCTCGCCTTACGACTTTTTCTTACTCCGTGCAGTATATAAATACTTATCTGGCACAATAGTGGAAAGACCCGTGTCGTTGACAAAGTATCGATACGTGTGCAAGAGTACATCGATTTGTTTCTCTCTCGCTCTTTCTCTCCAGCCTGTCTTTTATTTTCCAGCATTTTTTTTTTTTTTTCATTTCTCTATTTCACCGCTCACAAGCTGTGCCCATGCGAACGTGTCCACGATACCAAGAATCCACGTACCTCCACGATTCTCGTACTCGAAGCTTTCCTTACTCGAGTGCATCTCCACCTGCCGATCGCTCATACTCAAAAGGGCGTAAGTGCGGGACTTCAACGCCTGGAGTAACGCTCTTTCGTTTCCTGGCAATCGAACGACACTTCTGTTGCTCCACATTCCAATTTTTATCCGGAAAATTGCATGGGCGATACTCGTAAGCATCGTTGTACGATTCGTGCTATGAAAATTGTGCAAATTGCAATTTTTGTACATTGCTTCTTCACGATTCTCGAGAATTTATTAAGTGCTGACTCCAGTGGACAGAGGGAAGGTCCAGCCTTGACAATTTATTTTGGGAGTGTGGAAAAAGAAATGGGATTTCTTTTCTGAGGGGTTTGTTTAACACATATTGAAGCGTGAACCAAAATTTTTTGACAACATTTTGATACAAAATGGCGGCGTCAGAGCCAATCTTCGAAGTCGACTTGTTTTTGAAACTCTTTGACGCGAGGACGAATTTCTAGTAAAGGACAAAATCTGAAACAAAATTAGTGAAAAATTTAATAATCTATATACTATTTGCTGTAGAAGTACGCAGAGGTTTTTCTTATGATCGAATTTTGTAAAAATGGCGCGCTTTTGAAAAAGTGAATCGATTTTTGGCCAAAAAGTAAATTGCGGGACAAAGACAGTAAATTGTTTATAAAATAAAATTATATCAAAAAGTTGCCACGTCTTTCAACAGAGAATGTGATTGTGAAACTACGGTCAAAATTCCAAATAGATCCATGTAACGGTGTTCGAGAAGTGATCGGCAAAAAAAAATTTTAGCCTTTTAATTAATCGTTATTTACAAAATTAATATTATCATCCATTATTTTTTTTAGTTATTTCGATAATCAGTAATTTAAAGACCAATACTACGAATTATTTGGATATTGAATATGTGTATGCTGTGAATTATTCATTATTAGAAAAATTAGTAATCATATTCTTTAAAATACTCATCATTAAATTATTTAGTAATTTTATTATTTTAATTACTAATTATTAGAAAAAATTATAATTGAATTATGTCAATTATTGATTATTCGAATAATTAGTAATGTATATATTTAAATTACTAATTATTCAAGAAATTAGTTGTTGAACTATTTCAATTACCAATTTTTTGAATAATTAATAATTTACATGTATAAATTACTTATTAATTATGAATTTCTTCACAATTTAAGTACAACTTGACTACAAATAATTGTAGATGTTATTGGAGTGAACTTGTACAAAAGTTGGAGTATATTTTGTGTACAAGTTTGCCTAAAACTTTTATTCAATTACCGGCCTTAGATTTCGATCAACTTGTATCCAAATGTTGCTCACCAAAAACTTATCGTAAACTTGGCGTCAAATTGATTCCAAGCTACGGATGACCAAGTTCTTATAGTACAACATTGGTTATCAGGGTTCCTGTTTAACTTTACAAAACAAATTTACAAGCATAAATATGCATTATCAAATAATTAATAATTGCAAAGAATAATTAATAATTGCAAAGAATAATTATCTAATTTCATAAAAAATTAGTAAGTAGAGTACTTAAGTATTTAATTACTTGGATAATGAATAATTAGAAGGATTAATTACCTAATTTTTAAAAAAATCAGTAATTCATAAGAGCAAAATTTTAATTACTTGGTTATTGACTAATTATTTGATCTAAATTACAAGTTATAGGTTTATTGGATAATAATCGACAATGAATTATCGAATTTTCGAATATTATAAATACCTTACTGTCTAATTACTGAGTGTCTTAATAACGAGTAATATTTATTGGAGCAATTATCAAATTTTCTAACACAGAGTAATTAGCGGTAATTAAATTGACGAAAATATCGATTTTGCCGATGTTCGAGTAATCTTTCCAGTTTGAAAAGAATAATTTTGAGAAAAACGCGTTTAAAATTTGTATCCTTTGACTTTCCATTCAAACTTTCGCCCAAAAATTTCCTAAATCGTATTCAAAAGTTCCCGTAAATCGTGCGAATCAAAATTTTCCACCCTCTTTTCAAATTGGGACAAAAACGCGCCGTGAATAAAATTCCACCCCATTTTTTCGACCCTTACACTCGCCACGTTCGTTAAATTTCGCTTAATTTTATTTTCTATCATAACAAAGCGAATCAGCAAAATCACAGCTGAAAATAAAATAATGAATTTCTTTATTTTCAACCTCGACGATTCGCGGATGAGAAAAAAACAAAAATGGTCACAAATGCGACGAAGGGTTGGAAATGCTGAGTGTGGGGAGGGCATTTCGCGCACGAGTTATTTGCATAATCTCATTCGACTTTTCGCATAAATTAAAATGATGATGCGCACGTGTGACTGAAACACAAATGTGCATGAGTATGTGTGTAGTTTTTTTATTTTTATTTTCACCATTGCGTCGTGAAAATGTACGTCCATTATGATATAGTCTCGTCGTGTTCGCGATTAACGGAAATTCGTTGTACGTAGCGTTTGCCCATTCCTCTCCCAATCTATTTGCTTCTTTTTCCACTCATTCCATAAATTAAATGGGATAGATGGTGCCCGACATCCATGTACACATGCATAGGGGAAGTGGGGGCCAAATGGACACTATCCAAAATTATCGCAACAAATTGAAAATTCAAAAAAATCAGAAATCTAAGGAATTATTATTATTACGTATGGCGTTAATATATGGGGCATTCCATCCCAAATCGGACAGTTTGAAAAACTTTTTTTTTATTTCCTCAATTTTTTTATATTTTTAAGTACCCATCAAAAGACCCTTTCTGTTAAATTTTGAGATTTTTTTGATTACCCGTTCAAAAGATATTAAATTAACAAAAAAAACCGCTCTTTTTTTGGTATTTTGGTCATAACTTCTTTAATAACGGTTCAAATTGAAAGTTTTTTTTCAATTTTTTTGTTTTTTATGGCCTTTTCGGAAAAAAATACAACAAAAATATTCGACGTGTTTTTGAATGAGTCTTTTGAGTTCTAAACGTAAAATAGCGTTTTAAAAAGTGAATATCATTTTTGATTTTGATTTTTTATTTTTTGTTTCAATCATCGTTTGAATTGAATCAAACAATCGTTTGAATTGAATCAAACAATTGTTTCAACAATTTTTAAGACTAGTCCGATCGTGGGATCTCAATGACTACTATTCCTTTTCGATTTTTGAAAAAAAAAAAAATTGTTTTAAAATAAATTATTATAAATACCAATTTTTGTTACTGTATAGTATTTTTTTCAATATTTGGAATTTATTTTGACCCAATTTTTGTTACTGAATAGTACTTTTTTCAATATTTAGAATTTATTTTGACACTTTTTTTATTGTTGACAGGTTCTTAAAATTAATAATTAATCGTTAAGTCTGTCCCCCCCTTAAGACTGTCCCCCCCTGAATACGAATCTACTAAGTTTTCCCAAAAAATAAAAAATTTCATAAATTTTCATCAAAAACATTTTTGCTCGGTTTTAGCCGCTAACTAATTTTTTGTAGAAATGAGAACACTTTGAAAATCGCAAAAAAAAAATTGAACAGGCCTTGAAAAATCTGCGAAAATCGATGATCCAACTTTAAAAATCTGTAAAAAATTGAAAAATCCTTGAAATCGAATGAACCAAGCGTCAATTTGAAGCTTCAACGATTACAAAGAGAATGAGCTCATGCTGGAGCTGCAGTTCTATCTAGAAAATAAATTACAGCCATTTTAGTAAACAGACTCATTTTTTGCCAAAATGCGAAAAAAAAATTAATTTTCTTTTATCATCGTATATTTTGCCCTTCTGAACACAAATCTACCAATAGTCTTCCCGAAAAATTAAATTTTTTTAAAATTTGCATTGAAAACATTTTCACTCAATTTTGATCAGATCTTCAAAAACCTCAAAAGAGCGAAATTTCGAGTGCTTATGAATTCAGTTCTGTTTCGCAAAATCCAAAATTTGTTTTTGAAGCTTCAAGGTCAAAGTTAAGGTTAAAAGTTTTTTCTTCTGCGTTACGGTTAATAAATTATGCTGAGCCAAAATCGAAAAATGCAGATACAGAAATCTTAAGGGTCATATTTTCAGATGAAAGGCAACGACTTTATACCATGCATTCTAGCTTCTTTACCTTCTTATGGTGTCCATTTTGCCCCCCTTCCAATATATACACGAACGAAAAAACGTCGTCTTTACGACTACAATAAAGATCGCTGTTCTTTTCCCGTTTTTTTTTTCATTTTAGCGAAGCTTGTGTCGAGCGATAGAATCGTCTATACACACACATAAATATATATATACATAAATATATGTGTCATTCCATACAATTTTGCCCTGGGTCTGACCCTCGACCTCTCGGATTTGGCTTGCGATTTTTTATATGATTTTTCTCACTTTGAAAGGCATCCAGTTTTTTTTGTAGATTTTTCAGATTCAATTTGAATCTTTCACAATTTTTTTTATGATTTTATTGATCGACAAAATTTAAAAATCTGAAAAAATTCTGAAAAATCGTGTGTCAGATAAGAAATTTTTTTGGCTCAGGGCCGGAGTCGGGAGATTTTTCGTTCTCACTATTTTCATGCTTTTTCCGAAAAAAACGTTAAAAAAATTAGAAGCGGGAGTCATTTCACTATGGATAATTGCTAAAACATTTTCATATGTCATATCGGATTTTTGAAAAAAATTTCAGATTTTTTGGAACCAAAATATTAGCAAAATAGAGACAAAAATCTCTCGCGAAAAATCTTAAAAAAATTTCAAAAATCCGATATTACATATGAAAATGTTTCAGCGACCATTCATAGTAAAATAACTCCCACTTCTATTTTTTATAACGTTTTTTTCCGGAAAAAGCCTAAAAAAAGTAAGAAAGGAAAATCTCCCCACTCCGGCTCTGAGCTTAAAAATTTTGATATCTGACACACGATTTTTCAGAATTTTTTGAGATTTTTAAATTGTGTCGATCAATAAAATCGTTTAAAAAATTGTAGAGGATTCAAATTAAATCTGAAAAATCTACAAAAAAAACTGGGTGCCTTCCAAAGTGAGAAAAATCATATAAAAAATCGCGAGCCAAATCCGAGAGGTCAAGGGTCAAACCCAGGTCGAAATGGTAAGGAATGACACATATACACCTGATATATTATACAGGCACGAATCTCCTTCCGGAAAACCATCGGCTTTTCTCGGAAAAAACATTCGATAGTTACACGAGCGTGCCAAAAGCTTCTTGCAAAAACTCTCACGAGCAAAATAAACCGTTCCCTACGGGATCGTAAAGAAGAGGAAAGAAATTACCACTTCTTCGGACAAGAAAATCGTCCTCGAGTGCGAGAAAACGATTATCTTTGGTGGAAACAAAATTACTTCCTACGCGAGAGAAGGTGGTACAAAAAGCTCAGTAAAAACAGATGTTTCTCATAGAGTCGCAATTTTTAAAGTCTTTTACTGTATGTAATTAGTTCTTAGCTCAGAGCTTTGAGCTTTAAGTTCTAAATTTTGCAAAAAAGCTCAATAAATAATATTTCTCATAAAGTTAAAAAATTTTAAGTCCCTTACTTAATGTAATAAGTCTTTAGCTCTGAGCTTTGAGCTTTAGCTCTAAATTTTGTGAAAAGCTCAATAAATAAATAATATTACTCATAGAGTTAAAAAGTTCGAGTCCTCTACTTCATGTAATTAGTTCTTAGCTCTAAGCTATGAGCTTTAAGCTTTACATTTTGTGGAAAAGCTCAATAACCACAGTATTTGATATTTCTCATGAAGTTAAAAATTTTAAAATCTCTTACTTTATGCAATTAGATCTTGGCTCTGAGCTTTGAGCTTTAAGCTGTAAATTTTGCGAAAAAGCTCAACAAATAAATAATATTTCTTAAAAAGTTAAAAAAATTTAAGTCCTTTACTTTATGTAATTAGTTCTCAGTTCTAAGCTTTGAGCTTTAAGCTTTACATTTTGTGAAAAAGCTCAGTAACCACAGAGTTTTATATTTCTCATGAAGTTAAAAATTTTGAAGTCCCTTACTGTATGTAATTAGTTCTTAGCTCAGAGCTTTGAGCTTTAAGCTCTAAATTTTGCAAAAAAGCTCAATAAATAATATTTCTCATAAAGTTAAAAGAAATTTAAGTCCTTTACTTAATGTAATAAGTCCTTAGCTCTGAGCTTTGAGCTTTAGCTCTAAATTTTGCGGAAAAGCTCAATAAATAAATAATATTTCTCATAAAGCTAAAAATCTTTAAGTCTTTTACTTTATGCAACTAGATCTTAGCTCTGAGCTTTGAGCTTTGAGCTCTAAATTCTGCGAAAAAGCTCAACAAATAAATAATTTTTCTTAAAAAGTTAAAAAATTTCAAGTCCTTTACTTTATGTAATTAGTTCTCAGCTCTAAGCTTTGAGCTTTAAGCTCTACATTTTTTGTTTTCCATCCCAAGTCTTCAAACGATTCAAATAAAGAGTGATTGTCAATTGAATCATCCCTTAACAACATTGCTAAAAATATACAAACACAGGCAAATTTTGAGTGGATGAAGAGGCAAAAGCTCTGGAAAAATAGTTGGTTAAAGACCGAACGAACTTGTGTCTGTTTTTCTCACGATTTTTCTCAGGGCTTCGAGGATAAGTCAATTCTCGAAGGAGCGATGAGAAAAATGCTGTCGCCGCGTCAAAACCGCGTTGACTCGAGCTTGAAGCGAAAATCGGGCGTCTTTTCACGTTCGTTTCAGCGCAAAAGCGTCGAAGTAAAAGGCGAACGAGGAAAATCGCGGTTGTGCGAAAAGCGAAGGTGAGGCAAACACGCTCGAGAAGTCGAGAGATTTATCGTTTTCTCGAGGAAAACCGCGATAAGAGGAGAACTAATTTCTCGATGTTACGCGGGAGCTTCGTATATCTGAGCTATATAAAGTTTGCCTCCCGCGCACGTTTCCCTGGTCTGTATATGTGTGTGTATATAGATAGCGGATTGCCGAAGATATTAAACCAATTCCAAAAGGGGTGGAGGGAGGGAACTCTGATTTTCCAGTTATATCGCAGATTGTGTGTGTAAGGGTGAGCGGAAGAGAGAGCGAGAGGGGGAGAGAGAGGGAGAGAGAGAGGGAGGGAGGGAGGAAGGGAGGGGGGAGGGATGGGGGAGGGAGGGTGGGAGGGAGGGAGGGAGGGAGGGAGGGAGGGAGGGAGGGAGGGAGGGAGGGAGGGAGGGAGGGGGGAGAGAGAGGGAGAGAGAGAGAGGGAGAGAGAGAGAGAAGGGCGCGATACCGATATTCTCGTTAGAGTTGCCACCCTTGCAACTCTCCCTCTCGCTCACCCTTTGCTTCCAGGGATGATATGATTTCACGCTCTCTATTACATCTCTATCATTCTCAACCCTTTTTTCCGATCGCACAATCCCAATGGATGTGTATTAAAGGGGTGCTATTTCCATTTTTATTTTGTCATTTTTTTTTAGTAACAACCACGATATGTGTATTTTTTTGATGAGATGGAAAATCATCCCTTAAATTCCAGCCAGATAAAGAGTATTTCACTGGTGCATAGAGAGACTTTGATTTTTTTTTTAACCAATCTACCATTCAATATTGGTATATGAGGAGTTCTTTTTCAACCGGGCCACTTTTTTTTACCCTCTCCAATTTTTTTCAAAATCTGCCGGTTTGAAATATATTAGTCACAAGGAACGTCTGTGATTTTTTAAAGATTTTTTTAGGCGTCCCTGCAGGATTTTCAATTTTTCATGACGAACACTGTATCTCAACAAATATTCATCAAACAAAAAAAACGTAGGAATAAAAACTTTTTTATTTTTTCCACTTTATCAAAAAAAAAAAATTGAAATCGTAATTTTTCTGCATTGAGAAAATAAAAATTTGGCAAAAAATGAGAATAACATTTTTTTAAACCTAATAACACACTTTCGATTTCGGTACAGATTTTACAGGATGTCTGTCATTGGGTAAAGAATCTGCGAAAAAAACTTCAGAATGGCACCTGCAATGGTTGAGATGAAAAAAAATAAAAACCCTGCGAAATCTTTATGCGGTTATGAGATTTCGCAGGGTTTTTATTTTTTTTCATCGTAACCATTGCAGGTGCCATTCTGAAATTTTTTTCGCAGACTCTTTACCCAACGACAAACATCCTGTAAAATTTGTACCGAAATCTAAAGTGTGTTATTAGGTTTAAAAAAATTTTTATTCTAATTTTTTTGCCAAATTTCAATTTTTTCAATGCAGAAAAATTATGATTTTAATTTCATTCGATAAAGTGGAAAAAATAAATACGTTTTTATCTTTATGTTTTTTTTGTTTGATGAATATTTTTTGAGATACAGTGTTCGTAATGAAAAATTGAAAATCTTGAACGAACGCCTAAAAAAATCTTTTTAAAAAATCACAGACGTTCCTTTTGACTAACATTTCAAACTGGCAGATTTTGAAAAACATTGGAGAGGGTGAAAAAAAAGTGGCTCAGTTGAAAAAGAACTCCTCATATAACAACTGTTTCAAAAAAAATGACAATTTTTTTTGTTTCAAAGAACATTGATAAATCGTCGGAGTATACCTAAACAAAGACTCTGTCCTAATATGAGCCCTTAATATTAATATTTAGAGGTGGCGATTTTCAATTTTCTTTTTCCATTTCAACAACGTGAGAAATTTTTTTTCTGAACTTTGGAATTTCATTACTCAAAAACGAATCACGGTACTGTAGTAAGAAACATAGATTTTTGTAGGAAATTGAACGCTCTATAAAAAAGGTCTGACTACGAAAAAAAAACGGTGAAAACTTTATCATTTCATTTTTCAATATTTTGTCATTTTTTCCTTATCAAAAAAATATATTTCAAAGGCAAGGATCTAAATTTCTAAAAATTCTGAAAATAGTGCCACCCTGATATTTATATGAGGGTGAAATGTGAAGGCTACTACAAATGAACAATCGAAGCCTCGACGTTATCACCCGATATATCGGACAGCATGCATCGTTCAACGAGATAATCATTCACTTTTAATGATGCCAATCAGGCGATAAATCATATCAGTGGAAAAATCCAGTGTTGGTAGGGCAAAAAGAGAAATTTGGTGGAAAAAAAGCCCAAAAAATCATCAAGATCGTAAAATTGAGTAGGCGTTTAATCGCACAATGTCATTGGAGATCGGTACAGCATGCGTGACGCTTCTCTTGTATCCGGCGAACGGCCGAGAATTTAATGGGCCCTGACGCAGCACAAAGGACGTTTCGGTGATCCCGTTACGGTCAAGCTAATCCAGTTACGCAATTACGCGAGCGATAGGGTTCTCTCGTTGCTGTCGTCGCTTCGACACACTGTGCATGGCTGATGGTGCTGAATCTTTCATTATGATATATAGATATAAATATACATATATATATGGGGCATTCCCCGTCAAATCACGCGGTCATCGACCTGACCCCCTCGAATTTCGAAGTTCAATGAATCGTTTCGTTTGGCCCAAAATATGACCTCGAATTTTTTGAAATTTTTATTTCATTTTTTAGAGGTTGCCAGAGCTAAAAAATCATTAAATTGAGGGAAACATAAAGAGGGGCCTTTTTTAAGTGAATGAAATTTTTTTCACAGAAACTAGGGCCCAAAACAGATATTTTCGTCATCGTTCCATAATGGGCTAAGAATAATTACCATTTTTTTGTATTTTTTTTTTTGTATAATTTCTTATTTTGATTGTTTCTTGTAGTGAGAATAACAACAACGAAAATATTTTTCTACTGGAACTTTATTTCTTTTTTTGGTTTAAGAGTAAAACGTCGACATTTATTAGCCTCGACCACTTGAAATAAAACGGATGATTCAAACACAATTAAAAAATTAAAATTAAAAAAAAAATGGTAATTATTTTTGGCCCGTTATCGAACTATGACGAAAATATCGTGCTTGGGCCCTAATTTTTCTGTGAAAAAATTTCATTAATTAGAAGAAAGTCGCTCTTTATATTTTTCCTCAATTTAATGATTTTTTAGCTTAGGCAACCTCTAAAAAATTTCTAAAAATTAGAGGTCATGTTTTGGTCCAAACGAAACCCACAATTCATTGGACAAAGAATCTGAGAGCGTCAGGCCGATGACCGCGTGATTTGACGTGGAATACCCCATATATATATATGTATATATGTAAGCGCGAATATATGCAAGCGCGAATAGTCCTCGATGACGATGTCGTGAATGACGAACGAGAGGACGATGAAAGACCAGCGATGATAAGAGTGACGATTTTCATCGAAATATCAGGATGTGACGAGTACAATTTTCACGAGGTAGAACTGTATACACTGAGAGAAGAGATTTATTTGATTCAAATAATTTTTCCAATATTCGATTTGAATTTAATTTATTTAAAATTAATTTGAACCAAATAAGTCATTTTTTTTATTATGAAAAATCGAAAATTTTCAATAATAATAAAAAAGGATTCTCAGCTAAGGATAATGAAAAAAATGTGCAAATTGCTGATTTACGAGATTTCAAAAAAATTTCTAAACACTGCAAGCTCGTAAAGAAATAAATAATAAATAAATAAATTTATTTTAACCAAATAATTAATTTTTTTCACTATGAAAAATTAAAAATTTTCAATAATAATAATAATGGATGTTCAGTTGAAAAATAATGAAAAAATGTGCAAATTACTGATTCACAAAATTAAAAAAAAAAATGTAAACCCTGCAAGCTCATATAAAAATAAGTAAATTTATTTAATCCAAATAAGTCATTTCCATCACGGTGAAAAATCTAAAATTTGTAGTAATAATGAAAGAGGCTGAGCCAAAATAAAAAATAATTATATAAATATCTGAATCGTGGATTTACAACATTTGAAAAAATTTTAAGTTTGAGTTTTTGAAAAATGTATAAATCCTGTTCAAGGGCAGGGTAAGGTTATAAAGCGAGGAAAAGGCACATTTTCATGATTTTTTTGCGCCGATATGAGTAATATTGTTTTATTCATTTTAAAAATATATATATTATAGTATAACTTCTGAAGTATATTAGAAAAAAATTTCAATAAAAAATATTGAAAAATATGCCTGTTACAGCGAATCTCCAGAGGTGCCTTGAAAAAAAGTTGTTTTGCGATGAACATGATAACTCGTTACCGGATCATCTGAAACAAAAAAATCGATATGCGTTTTAAAGGTGATATGTTTCCTCAGGTAATCAGGGGAAGTTTTTTTTTATTTTTGCAAACATTTGGAAGTGAAAGGCGCGCTTTTAGCCAAAAAAATCTCGGCGAATTTGTTATTAAAAAATAGAAAAAAACTCCCCCTGATTACTTGGTGGAGCTCGTAAAAAAAAAAAATAATAAATTTATTTAAACCAAATAGGTCATTTCCTTTACTGTAAAAAATCCAAAATTTGTGGTAACAATAAAGGAGGCTGAGCCAAAATAAAAAATGATAATCAAAATCTCTACACGTTGATTTACAACATTTCAAAAAATGTTCCCAGAAAGCTCCAAGAAACTTTCTTTTTTTTTTTATTTTGTGGGCTTAAATGACAATTTTATTATCGAACTTAATATGTTGGATTTAATTTATCGGAAGTAATTACTGAGGCACAATTTTTAGTATCAAATATTGAGCTTCGGAAACCCTCAATATCGTTCGATTTCCTGACGGTATACATGTAGAGTATATCGATTACGTATCACGCCAATTATCCCTGCATTCGAATGCCGATCTCTCATCATCATCAATATCCTCTCCCCCTTACACTGACCGCTGCTGGATCATCCAATTCACAGTTTCACGCACACGCAAACGAGGGTCGCTGTTTGTACGACGGGGATATGTGCCATTGACGATAATTCCTGTATACAATCGAACTTTGACCCTCCAATCTGTGATCTATGTGTGCAGGATCCTCTCTCCCTCTCTCTCTCTCTCTCTCTCTCTCTCTCTCTCTCTCTCCTCTCTCTCTTCTCTCTCTCTCTCTCTCTCTCTGTCTCTCGCTCTCTCTCTCTCTTCCTCGACCAGAGATAGGTGATATTGGCCATGGATCACCATTGCAATGAATGACGAGGGATCATTATGCGATTTCGTTGGCGGATACTCAATTTTGTCGGCATGGTAAAATGACGACTCTGATGATGTGTTATTATCTGTATATTTCTCGGTACTTCCATCGTCATTGATAATATCTCTCTCGGTCTCTCGAAATGTGAAAGAGATTTTTTTCACGCTGGAAAATTCATGCTTTTCGAATCCGGAAATATGATGCCCGATCTATTTTATGATGTATTCGCAGCGGGGAATAATTTGATCGTCGTTCCATTGATTAATTGATTGATTGGTTCATTTATTTATTTATTTATTTATTTGTTTATTTATTTATTTATTTATTTATTTATTTATTTATTTATTTATTTATTTATTTACTTATTTATTTATTTGTTTATTTATTTATTTATTTATTTATTTATTTATTTATTTATTTATTTATTTATTTATTTATTTATTTATTTATTTATTTATTTATTTATTTATTTATTTATTTATTTATTTATTTATTTATTTATTTATTTATTTATTTATCTATTATGCCTTGGAAATTCCATGAGAAATTAAAATTACATGGAGAGAAAAAAAGTTGTATAAAATGTAGAGTAAAGTCGAAAATGAGAGTATAAATAATACTCCGTGTCAAATAATACTCCAAATACTCCAAAATAAATCCATGTCAAATCGACCTAGAGTTGGAATAGACCCCTTTCAATTTCGATGAAATTTGGTCAGAAGCTTTCGTTTTTAATAAAAACGAAGTTCTACCAAAGGAAAAATATTAAATTTTTTTTTTTCGAAAGTTATGCAAAATTCAAAATTTCACAATTCTTCAAATCTTCCAAGTTTTTTTTTAAATATCTCGAAAGATATTATAGTTATGAAAAATCGCTCTGAATTTGTCTTAAATAGTATACTGAGGGCCACGAAAAAAAAAATATTCGGAATTTTTTTTTTTTTAAATGATGAATTTGGATAATTTTGAATTTTCAAAAATCGTGAAAATCCACGATCAACATTAAATTTTTGGTTCAATTTATTTATATAATACCTTGTACCGGTCTAAAAGATCCTGAAATTTTTAGAATAGTGTTATTTTTTTTCAAAAATATGAATTTTTGAATTTTGGTGAGAAAAATTGTTTTTTACCTCTAACTTAAGTAAAGTTGAGCAATCATGTGATTCTGTAATTTTGAGCACTACAAATTTCAATGTATATTACTTATACATGTATATTAAGGTTACGCTTTCAACGCTTTTCCAAATAATAAAAAACGCGAATTCAATTCTGTTTCTGTTTTTACAATCTTATGACATTAATTGAAATTTTTACTGCTCAAAATCACAAAATTACCAGATTGCTCAACTTCACTCAACTGCGAAGTAAAAAAAAGAAATTTAACCGAAAATTTAATGTTCATCGTGGATTAGCACGATTTTTGAAATTCAAAATTCTCCAAATTCATCATTTTTGAAAAAAAAAAATTCGGAATGATTTTTTTTTTCGTAGCCACGTATACTCTTCAAGACGAATCCAGAACGATTTTTTCATGACTATAATAGTTTTCGAGATATTTAAAAAAAAAACTTGAAAGATTAAAAAAATTGTGAAATTTTGAATCTTGCAGAACTTTCGAAAAAAAAATTTTTAATTTTTTTTCCCTTGATAGAACTTTGTTTTATTGAAAACGAAAATTTCTGACCAAATTTCATTGAAATTGAAAGGGGTCGATTCCAACGCTTGGTCCATTTGACATGGAATGACCCAAATGGTGCAAAAACTGAAAATGGTATAATAGTGTAAATATTAAGCATAAAGCTAAACAATGATAATTCACATGAGTATTAAACAAAAGGTTAAACAGTGGTAAAAATACTTAGAAATAAAAATACAAATAATATATTGTGGCACATTTTGAGAAAATTTATGGATTGCACCTGCATCAAAATAAACCATTCATTTATTGACTCCAAATAAATTCATTCGCAATTTTATTGTATTTAAATTTATTTATAGATTTATTTGGATAAAATAAATCATTTTTTCTGCGGATACATTTTGTTTCCAGCTTGAGTTAATCACAGATTTATGAATTTCAAGGTGATTCTAACTTAATAAGTGCGGTAAACTTTGAGACTATCATTTTCAATCGGGTTTTTTTCCCACAGCTGCCTCTTATGTTTGCCCATTGTCGTTTGAGCTTTTTTCTTCTTTGGTCTCTCGTTTCTCTTTTCTCCACACTTATGTGCCCACCTTCATCTCCCACTGACAATCGCCAACACTCAGACAGTATGGAGAAAACATCACCGACGCCCATCGCACGCGAGAGCAAAGTGACTACGTGTTCGGAGTGCCAACTCGATTAAAATCTATCTGGTCTTACGCTATGTCTCTCTTCCTCTCTCGCGCCCTTTTTCCTTCCCCTTAACACTGCTCGTGTCGGCCATCTCTGGAATATGCAGTGCGCGTGTTCCACTCTCGCCTTACACGAAATTTAACAATTTTCTTGTTTCTCGAAGCTCCCTTAAAGCTCCCTCGAAGCAACCTTTCATCCCTCTTCGCCCCTGCAGCATTTCAGCCACTTTATGTCTTTTGTGATACACAGACCTCGCGAAGCCTTAAAGATCGAAAATTGAATTTTCCTCCGTCTGGAGGATTTTCCACTTCGTCTCGAAGAGTTGGGAACTGAATTAAGAAAAATGAAAAAGTTCCCAACTATTCGAGGCAATTGATAATTATGGGGAAACATTTTATTCGATTTTTTTTAAATGCCCTCCAGATTGAAGCCAGAACTTCGAAATACCGAAATTTTGAGACTCTGGCTTCATCTATTAAAATTTTTTTTTTTTTAAATATGGATCATTCCAGGACGAATTGACCAAGAGTTAGAATCGACCCCTTTAAATTTCGATTAAATTTGGTCAGAAGTTTTCGTTTTTATCAAAACAATGTTCTACCAAAGGAAAAAAATTAATATATTTTTTTTTCGAAAGTTATTAAAAATTCGAAATTTCACAATTTTTCAAATCTTTCGAGTTTATTTTTTAAATATCGCGGAAACTATTATAGTTACGAAAAACCGTTCTGAGTTCGTCTTACAGCGTATATTTGGGGCTATAAAAAATATTCCGAATACAAATTTTTAAAAATGATGAATTTGGAGAATTTTCAATTTTCAAAAATCGTTAAAATCCAAGTTGGACATTAAATTTTGGATTAAATTTTTTTTATATACTACCTTGTACTGATCTCAGAAGATCCTGAATTTTTCAGAAAGGTGTTTTTTGTTTTTTCAAAAATATGAATTTTTGAATTTTTAAAAATCGTGTAAATCCACGATCGACATTAAATTTTTGGTTCAATTTTTTTTTATATAATACCTTGGACGGATCATAAGAGATCCTGAAATTTTCAGGATGGTGTTTTTCGTTTCAAGAATACAAATTTTTGAATTTCGGTGAAAAAAAAATGTTGTTCAAAAATTCAAAAATTTATATTTTTGAAATAAAAAAACATCATCCTGAAAATTTCAGGATCTTTCAAGATCAGTCCAAGGTATTATATAAAAAAAATTTACCCAAAATTTAATGTTGATCGTGGATTTACACGATTTTTTAAAATTCAAAAATTCATATTTTTGAAAAAACAAAAAACGCCTTTCTGAAAATTTCAGTATCTCTTAAGATCAGTACAAGGTATTAAATAAAAAAAATTGAACCAAAAATTTAATGTCCAACTTGGATTTTCACAATTTTTGAAAATTCAAAATTCTCCAAATTCATCATTTTTCAAAAATTTTTTTCGGAATATTTTTTTTTTTCATAGCCCCAAGTATACTCTCTAAGAAAAATTCAGAACAATTTATCGTAACTATAATAGTTACTGAGATATTTATAAAATAAACTTGAAACATTCGAAAAATTGTGAAATTTTGAATTTTGGATAACTTTCGAAAAAAAATTTCAACATTTTTTTCCTTCGGTAGAACTTCGTTTCGTTAAAAACGAAAACTTCTGACCAAATTTCATTGAAATTGAAAGGGGTCGATTCCAACTCTTGGTCGATTTTACATGGAATGACCCATATAGATTAATACAAAAAAAATTATCACATCATTTTTATTTACAGAAACAATCATACGAGTGGAAGCTTTTTTTCCAAAATTTTTTGAACCCTTTATTCTCGAATTTACAAATAGGATATTGCGAGGGAAAAGGGAGTCTGCTGTATGATTTCATGGATATAATGGAAGGTTTGTTTCTGAGACGATCCGAGGTGGATAGTAAAACCTCATTCTCGTATGGGGATTACTGTGTGAACCATGATATCCAACGCGGATTTCCGATCGCCGAGGCGGATGTAGCGCATTGGCACTCGCCCCAGAGCCCTTCCCCTTCTCCTCCCCCTTCTCCACCCCCCGCTCCTCCCCCCCCCCTCCTCCTCGGAATTCTTCACCCTCCACCCTGGATAAAGCAAGCTTCCGGTGTATACGCGATCGCTCGGGCGCTTAACACTGCAACATCCCCCAGCGCCCCTTCTAAAGCCCTTCGATCCGTGAGCGTTCTTTGCGTTCTCGCCTCTCGCTTCGTGTACACACTTTTTCTACCCCCCCCCCCCCTATCCTTTCTCTCCACGATTGTTTAATTTTACTCTTTGCTTTTCCACCATTGTTTGCCTCGCTTCTATTTTTCGTTCTCTGTGATCCATTGGCTCAGCTGGAAAAAAAAAAGAGGCCAAGTTGATGCTTCACCACGGTGTGAATAAGCTTCTCCATTTTTGTAACTCTCTCCCTTTTTTGCAAAATTTTTTCTACCCCGATATTCCTTGTCCAAAATTTTACTCACAATCATTTCAAATGGGACGACGAATAATTTTCTGGAATAATTAAGGGGTTGCATTGTCTTGGGGTGACTGAGAATAAGGGTTGGGTTTGTTTTATGTCTCGTGGTAAATTTGATTAAATTATTATGCACGCTTTATTGCATAATATGTAATACTTATTTTTGTATGAAAGCCTTATAGATTTAAGATATTAAAAAAATTATAACGATTCGGGATATTGAGAAATTGATTGAATAATCACTGAGCTTATTTAAAGGTTTAGGATTCAAGTTCAATTATGTGGAAATTGTTTTTAAAAAAATTTTATAATTTTAAAAGAATTTATAATTTTTATAATTAATTACGTTATCATCGTAATAATTTCGAAAAATTTATGATTAATCATCGTTATGATTGAATCAATAATTAAGGTAGTAGTCCACTGTGACGACCGAAAATTCGACTTTTTTTTCATTAATTTTTTTGAATAACAAAATAAAATTCGATCGTTTTGAAATTTTTACATGTTGTTATTTGGATCTTGAAGAGTACAACAAAATTTTTGTTTACTTAACTTTCCATGAATTTGTTTATGATTTTGTACGTCCAAAGTGGAGACCTCGAAAAAAAGGTGACTTGTTTTCGGGAAGCACACAGCTTTTCGTATTCATTTGAAATAAAAAATCCAAGAGATTATTAATTTTTAGGCTTAGTTCTAGGTTTGGAACCTATAATATACATATATCAAGAAAAAAAAACGAAATGGCGGACTTGTGAACAAAAGAGACTTCGAAATCGATTTTTTTAAATAAATTGTTTTGAACAATTCATTTATTATTAAAAAATTGAATGTTTAAAAGGTCATAGACTTAGCTATGTGTATCTTAATAACGGGTAAATTTTTAGCCAAATCGGTTGAATAGTTTTTAGTCAGCGCTTTCCCGAAGTTTCAAAAA